>CM022757.1:11133702-11563702 GCA_012411365.1 Ameiurus melas | reverse complement strand
GTGCTGTTGTCTTTTTTTACCATCTGCAGCAGCTTAATCATCAGTGTGGAGGAATCTTGTCAGAGAAAAGCTTTGAACTTCATGTTCGGTCATTAAAGCCTTTAAAGACTCATCAGGCCACTTTAACAGTGAAATAGAGAAAGAGAGCGAGAGAGAGAGCGAGAGAGAGAAACTGTGCGCTTAGCAGCATGCTCTCGTTAAGGAGCTTTGAGGAAAAGGTTTCTGATTATTGCCTTTCTGCTGGGATTTGTTAGATCTCAGTGTGTTGATCTGCACACACTGGTCAGAGAGTGTCGTGACACCTTTACAGACACACACACAGAATCTTGCTTTCTGAAAAAGCATAATAGATCAAATCACCTGTTTCAAATTAGAATGAGGGATGTACTGGGTGCTTCCGGAAGGCTGTGAATCTGAATCTCAGTCATTGTCAATCTCGTTGTAGGGTGCTACAGTGTATCCTAACAAAATGTCCAGGTCCTCTGGTAGAAAAACAGCCCCAAAACATTAAAGAGCCTTCACCATATTTAACTCTGGGCATGAGCTCTATTTTGGTTTCATCTGACCATAGAAACCGATCCCATTTGAAGTTCCAGTAGTGTCTGGCAAACTGAAGACACTCGAGTTTGTTTTTGGATGAGAGTAGAGGCTTTTTTCTTCAAACCCTTCCAAACAACTTGTGGTGATGTAGGTGACTTTGGATTGTAGTTTTGGAGACTTTCTGACCCCAAGATGCAACTAACTTCTGCAATTCTCCAGCTGTGATCCTTGAAGATATTTTGGCCACTCGAACCGTCCTCTTCACAGTGCGTTGAGACTATATAGACACACGTCCAATTCCAGGGTAATTCATAGCTTTTCCAGTTGACTGGAACTTCTTAATTATTGCCCTGATGGTGGGCATTTTTAATGCTTGTGCTATTTTCTTATAGACACTTCCAATTTTGTGAAGCTCAACAACCTTTTGCCACACATCACAGCTATATTTCATTCTCTTACCCATTGTTATGAATGACTAAGGGAATATGGTCTGTGTGTTACCTCATATTTATACCCCTGTGAAGCATGAAGTCATGTTAGAACAATTTCCTGTTCCTAGTCACCCAGGTGTATTAAAGAAAATGTAAAATATCAAAGTGAATATACTTTATATATCTTTTTCTTATATGAGGTCATCGGGATGCCAATAATTGTTGCACACCTATTTTCAACAAAGATTATTTTTGATAAACCTGTGTTTTGTTTGATATGCATGAGATATTTTTGTAATATTTTTTAACAAAAGATTAAAATGTTAAACAATAAAGACAATTGTTCACAGCCTTCTTTGCTTATATTTACCAAGGGTGCCAATATTAGTGAAGACCACTGAATGAATACATGTTCACATTTGATTTTCTGAAGACTTTCTTTGGTCCCGGTACCACAAGCTATTTATATGTTTGCAAAACACTATTGTTCCTGTTAAGAATAGAGACACAATTAAGCAGTGGTAGTGAGGTGTCTGGTCATAGATACAAAGAAAATAGTTACAGGTGGAATGACTTTCTTTCAATACACTAAAGATCATTGTTTCCCTTGATAACATAATTCCCAACAACCAATCACTGATCACCATTGTTACCAGCAACCAATCACTGATCATCATTGTTCTCTACAGTCACTGATAATCATCGTTCCCAACAACCAGTCACAGATCACTATCGTTCCCAACAACCAGTCGCTGATCACCATAGTTTCCTACAACCAATCACTGATCACCATCATTCCCAACAACCAATTACTGATGACCATGGTTCCCAACAACCAATCACTGATCACCATCGTTCCTAACAACCAATCACTGATCACCATCATTCCCAACCACCAATCACTGATCACCATTGTTCTCAACAACAAATCAGGTTTCTTCATAGCCTCCCTAATAAATTTTGTTCTTATCCTTTCATCAGTTGTGAAGGAACATCCTGTTCTTTGTAATGATACTGTTTTCTCCACTTGTTGATGATGGCCTTCATGGTGTTCCATTTTGTATCTACAAGTAAGAAGAATACAGTGCTAGAATTTACTGCCTCTGTATTCACATCAACTGTCTGTACACTGTTCATTCTGTGTGTGTGTGTGTGTGTGTTTGAAATTATTTTTTATTCAGTCTCAGTGCACAGCAACAGACCGGTGGTGAAGAAGTTCCACAGCCATCTGCGGAGTAAGATCGAGTCGGGGGAAGGCACGCTGCCGGTCAGGTGCAGATCATCTGTACAGACGTGGGACGGAGTGATGCAGGGCGAGAGACTCATCACAATGTCCTGCACTGATAAGATAGCCAGGTGTCTACTGCATCCACACTCAATGCACACACATCCTCAGTGTTGTAACAGCACAAACAGCAAAGCTTGAAACAGCGTGTCTCATGGACAGTCCATCACAAATGTCTGTCACCAATGTCCAGCACTAATGCCCAGTTCTAATGTCCATCACCAATGTTCATCACTAATATCCAGCAATAATGTTCATCGCCAATATCCAGCACTAATGTCTATCACCAATGTTCATCACCAATGTCCATCACCAATGTCCAGCACTAATGTCCATCACCAATGTTCATTCCTTTTTTAGATAATGCCATTACTCAGTACAGCATTAATGTCCAGCACCAATGTTCATCACCAATGTCCAGCACTAATGTCCATCACCAATGTTTATCACCAATGTCCATCACGAATGTTCATCACCAATGTCCATCACTAATGTTCATCACCAATGTCCAGCACTAATGTCCATCACCAATGTCCAGCACTAATGTCCATCACCAATGTTCATTCCTTTTTTAGATAATGCCATTACTCATTTCTTTCTTTCTTTCTTTCTTTCTTTCTTTCTTTCTTTCTTTCTTTTCTTTCTTTCTTTTCTTTCTTTCTTTCTTTCTTTCTTTCTTTCTTTCCTTTTTAGGCAGTGTCATTCCTCATAGTGGTATTATTTGTTACTTAGAAGATAGAGTAAATATTTCTTTAAACAATATCAGCTATAGTTAGGCAAAGAACAATCACAGGTGAAAACATCACTAGATCCCACCCAGTGTTTGAGTTATTGCAGATGCCTCAACATTATGTGTGGTTTATAGTGTGTTGTGTATTTTAGATTGCTCTTTTTTCCTCTTGACCTGAGGAAGATTCTTTGTTCTGACTGTGTGTGAAGTGTGTTTATGAAGTGTTTATTTAAAGACATTCATGGCGTGTGTTCTGAATGAAACCTTTTCACAGTCACAATGTATGAAGGAAAAAATTTATTTGTCAAACACTCATATTCATTAAAGTAAAATGGATAAGAAGTGAGGGTGCACGGTGGCTTAGTGGATAGCATGTTCACCTCACACCTCCAGGGTTCGGGGTTTGGGTTTTGATTCCCCCGTGCCGCGGGGGTTTCCTCCCCCAGTCCAAAGACACAAATGCATGGTAGGCTGGATGGATGGATAAGAAGCTGGATGGATGGATGGTGCTAGTATTGCTAGTGTGGAAGATGAAATCAGTAAATCATTTTGCGTTATTGTGAGACTGACGCATGTCCCCCTCCTAATGTGCACTGATAAAGCTAACAGCTTAAAGATAAAATGAGTTCACAGTTTGTGACAGCGAGCAGCTTTGTCAAATTCCATACAGCGTCCGTGCAAGAGGACTCAGAGGCATGTCTCTGGACACGTGCACACACATTGATTTAAGGTTTATCTTTATTAGAGGATTACGTTTTATGAAGGCGTGTTAGCTCTGTTTAAACAGCCCCCTTCTTTCCACCGTCTTTTAATGAGGGACGAAAGGTTGGTGTGATATTTGTCTTTAAGGAGAGAGACCGTGGCAGCCTGCAGGTCAGAACCACTGACGTTTAATAGCCACTCGTGTTCTGAAGAGCAGCCATGGTAATCCTGCCATAATGAGTTCGTATAGTGGATATGTCCTGCATTAATCTGAATTCTCCTGGGCTCCTGGGTGTCTTGCTGTACCCTGCTCCCTAAACGAGAGAGAGAGAGAGAGAGAGAGAGAGAGAAAGAGAGAGGGAGGCAGGCATACGGACAGAGCAAGAGAGAAAAAGACATACAGATAAAAACAAAGAGACAGACAGACAGACAGGTAAAGATAGAGACAGACAGATATTTTTTCAATTTACAGAAAAGAAAATGTAAGAATCGAATTGAATTGAAGAATTGAATTGATTTGACAGTGAGAGAGGGACAAAAATAAGGAGAGACAGACAGGCAGTCAGTCACTGAGAAAAGAGAGAGACAGACAGAATGACTGATACAGAAAGACAGAGACAGAGAGGGACAAAAAGAAAGAGAGACAGACAGGCAGGCAGTCACAGAGAGAAAGAGAGACAGACAGAGACCAACAGAGACAGAGACAGACAGACAGCAAGGATGTGAAGGAGCCTAAGAGAAAATCCTTGTTGCTTACACTGTCAGTACTGTCCCCCCCCTCTCTCTCTCACACACACACTTTGTCTCTGTCTGTTTGTCTGTCTTTCTTTCCCTATCAGTTCAGTTCAGCAATGTTATAAATCACATTGTTGCCAAAGCAAATAGTAACAAATGAAACAAAAAGTTATGAAAGAGTACACACATATATCTGCATATGTATATATCTGAACATATTGTGTATAGTGTATAGTGTATATTCAGGGTGTGTGCAGTCGGTGTCTCACCATCACTAAGTCTATCACTCTGTCTCTTTTCAGTTTTTTTCAATTCAATTCAATTCAATTCAATTCAATTCAATTCAATTCAATTCAGCAAGCTTTATTGGCATGACCATATACATGTACAGTAATGTCAAAGCATTACACGAATGTAGAACTGTTATTAATAAACATGAGTGTAGTGTTCGGATTAACATTTTATAATAATCTGAATAAACATATTATATTAGTGTCTGTATAGAAACATGGAGAGGAGAGAATAGAAACCAAGCGTCAATACAAACACTGGCAATCTTAAAAAAGAAAGAAATGAATACAGAAGACAAGCAGGTGTGTGTGTGTGTGTGTGTGTGTGTTTGGGTGGGTTACTCACTGTTCCTCAGGTTGTGATAAGTACTGTCCTGATAAAACGCAGCTCTCCTTTATAATAGGGCAGGAGGGAGAACTGGGAGGTGTACGGATTGAAATTGTTTTAAAATATATTTCGCACAAGTGTTGAATTTGTTACACTCAGTAAGAAAGTGCAGCTCTGTCTCCACTGTGTTACTGTTGCACTGTGTGCACACTCTCTGCTCTGTAGGGAGCCATGATTGCTTATAGAATCCCGTCTCCATGGCCTGTGTGTGTGCACTGAGTCTGTGTTTTGTCAGCGTTCTCTCTCTCTCTCTCTCTCTCTCTCTCTCTCTGTCCTGTTCTCTGTCTCTCTCTCTCTCTCCCTCTGTCCTGTTCTCTGTCTGTCTCTCACACAATTTGTTTATCCATCTCTCTCTCTCTCTCTCTCTCGCTCTCTGTCTTGTTCTCTGTCTGTCTCACACACAATTTGTTTATCCTTCTCTCTCTCACTGTCTCTCTCTCTCTCTCTCTGTCCTGTTCTCTGTCTGTCTCACACACAATTTGTTTATCCATCTCTCTCTCTCTGTCTCTCTCTCTCTCTCTCTGTCCTGTTCTCTGTCTGTCTCTCACACAATTTGTTTATCCATCTTTCCTTCTCTGTCTCTCTCTCTCTCCCTGTCTCTCTGTCTGTTTATCCATCTGTCTCTACCTCTTTCTGTCTCACTCCTTTATCTGTCTGTCTCTCTCTGTCAAGCTGTCTTGCTCTGTCTTTCTCTCTCTCTGTCCATGATTGCCTCTTCCACAATGTCTCTCTTTGTCTGTCTCCGTCTGTCCTTTTCTCTCACTCTCTCTGTCTCACTCTCTGTCTGTCTGTCTGTCAGTCTCTCACACGTTCTCTCTATCTCACAGTTCACAGTTCATGCTTTAATGGCATGAATGTTTTAACAATGTTGCCGAAGCACATTAATACAGAAGTTATATAGACAATCAGTAACAACAAATAAAGGAATAGAAAAGCAATAATAAATAAAATAAACAGCAAACATGAATTTGGAATATATATATATATATATATATATATATATATATATATATATATATATATATATATATATATATATATATATATATATATATATGTACACGTACACACACTTATATGAACTATTATAATAGACTGTGTTAGTACTAGATTAGATTGGATTAGATTACTGGATTAGATTATTAGTGCTGCACACTTCCTGCATGTTCCCCTGAAACACAGCTCAGTTTGTGCTCAGTGCTCAGGTGTGCCCGGGTGTGAGAGTGTGTTTGGGGCGAGTGTGTGTTGGGTTTTAGCTAAGGGGATGAGTTTGTGTGGAGAGGTGGTTAGTGAGGAGAGCTCTGTACTGTAGGGATTCAGGCTCAGAGTACTTAAGATGGAGGGGGAATATCCCGAGCAGGCGTCGTTGGCCGAGTTGCGGTGAGTTTTCAGTCGAGTTTTACAGAATTCAGAGCTTCTTGCATCTTGTCATTACTATATTTAATCATTTCATTGCTGGTGTTATCTGGTCCACATGATTTGTTTAATTTGAGGGTCTTTATGTGGTTCTATACCTCGGAAAAATAAATTTTGTAATCTTGGGGATTTTGGTGGGTTTTCATGGCAGTTTCAATGTCATGGAGTGTTTTCTTTATTCATGATGGTTCAGGGTTGGCAGGTTTCAGAAGATCTGTGAAGTAGTTTTTCCAGATTGTTCCAGTTTGTATAAATGTTTGTTCGGTCGATTTTTCTAGGTTTTTGTACATTTTCCAAAATCAATTTTGATCAATTGTTTCTTCTATTTTGTTTAATTTATTGTTCATATGTTGTTCTTTCTGGGGCACACAGTGGCTTAGTGGTTAGCACTTTCGCCTCACGGGTCCAGGGTTCGATTCCCACTGTGGTCCTGTGTGTACAGAGTTTGCATGTTCTCCCCGTGCTGTGGGGGTTTCCTCCAGGTACTCTGGTTTCCTCCCCCAGTCCAAAGACATGCATGGTAGGCTGATTGGTGTGTCTAAAGTGTCCGTAGTGTATGAATGGGTCTGTGAGTGTGTATGTGATTGTGCCCTGCGATGGATTGTCCAGGGTGTACCCCGCCTTGTGCCCGATGCTCCCTGGGATAGGCTCTAGGTATCCCAAGACCCTGAAAAGGAGTAACCGGTAGAAGATGGATGGATGTTGTTTTTTCTTGCTTCGTATAAGTTTTTAAGGTTGTCGTGTAATGCAGTCTATATTGTGTGTTTGTGAGGTCTTTATGTTTTTTTTTTTTTTATTTGAGATTTTTCTTAGCTGTTGTCTTGTGATCTCACACTCTTTCCTGTTTGGCTTTCGTTTTGGTTCTGCTTGTATTTTTTCTGCTTGGTTTAATGTTAGACATTGTTAACAATGTTGTAAATATGCAATGATTAAATTCAATGGTTAAACTCATTCCAACGCAAGTGGTAAATGGTCTGCACTTATATAGCGCTTTATTCCAAAGCACTTTACACTGTGTCTCATTCACCCATTCTCACACACACTCACACACCAATGGTAGCAGAGCTGCCATGCAAGGTGCTGACTTGCCATCGGGAGCAACTTGGGGTTCAGTGTCTTGTCCAAGGACACTTCGTATGTGGAGTCATGCGGGCCAGGAATCGAACCGCCAACCCTACAATTAGTGGACAACCCACTCTACCACCTGAGTCACAGCCGCCAGTGTTGTCAAAGTTAGTGGATAGGAAATAGTCTAACATGTTTCTGATAATGTTATTTATCCATGTTTAATTGTAGGGGTTTTATTTTGGATTCAGCCCATTGAGGTTTTTGGCCCGTTTACTATAAATAAACCCTTTTCATTATCACTATCATTGTTACCGTATTCCAAGCTCTACATTTCCATTCCTAGCTAATAATAGGTATTATAATTGTATTACAATAATTATAAAAATGCTTTTAGTAGTTTAATATTCATGAATATAGTTCCTTTGAGATGTACTAGTGCTAATCAGCAGACCTGTGTGAGCAGGTTGTCGTATGGAGTGGTGAGAAGGCGAGTAAGCTCTCCCAGTTCTGGTAATGTGGGTGTGGTGGTGGCGGTGTTGGTGGGTGGAGCTGGTGCTTGGTGGTACGGGGTAAAGTGGGGTTTCTGTAAAGCGTGTGCATAGCTCAGGGTTGGGTGTTTTGTTGTGCTGATGTCCAGTCTGCATAGTCTTGGGGGATGTGATGGCCCTAGCAGTGGGCGGAGTCAGAATGATCTGTGGATCCCAACAGTGGGTTCCACTTGTTGGTGTCTGCTGTTGGCCAGATGAGGAAGGATGTTTGTGTTTCTTCCTAGGGACACATCTTTGAAAGCTTTGGGAAACACTCTCTTCTTCCTGGTTGAGGTGTAGTCCATCATACAGGTTCCAGAGGTGGATGGAGGTGTGGTGCACTAAAGCCGAAAGTATGCTTCACTTTTTATGTGTACACTAAGAGCAGTGTACAGTACACGTGATGGAAATTTCTTCATTAGCAGAGTACTCGTGTACTGTACGTGCACCGCCAGATTTTTCTAACCGTGCGTACTTTGTACACACAGATCGCACATGCGCATTTAATTCTTTTGCACTATTTAGTTGTTCCACAAGGGGGCAACAGTGACCCAGGTCCAGTGATTCTCAAGATAGCCGAAGAAATACGGAAGAGACGGAAGCGAGTGCTATTTGTATACGGGTGCAAGAGATAATTGTGGCAAGAGCTTGTCCGAGCATCGTTCTTCCTGTTGTTGTGATTCTTTTTTTATTGTCGTCCTTCACACCAGAAGACCTGTGTTACTGCTCAGTACTGTAGGCCAGGAGGGGTAGTGCAAATTGTTGAAATGCGCATGCGTCGACTGTCTGTGTATGTGTACATGTCAAATGGAGTATCATTTGAAATGCTATGTGTACAACTGGGGGCATATGTTAGCGTACGTGTAAAAAAAAATTAAGTATACCAGAGGCTTAAGTGTACACTGGGGAGTTTGGCACAGCCTCTATTCAGGTGCTACATCTCTCTCGTTCTCTTCTCTATCTATCGGTCTGTCTGTTCCTTCCTCTCTCTCTCTCTCTCTCTCTCTCATTCATCTCACATGTTCTCACCCTTTCTGCAGACTTGGCGAAAGTGAGAATCTCACACAGTACACACACATACACTTGCAGCTGTGTTTGCATGTATTACCATATGCTTAATTTAATTATGACCATCAGCTTCCCTCTGTTTGTCTTTGTTGATGTTAGACTTCTTAAAAGTCTTGCAGTGTAGGAGAACCCAGCTGCGGTTCTGTGTGCCAAGCACATTCTGATATTTTTCCTGCTCTAACATGTCTGATTGAACTCACATCATCACCAGTTTTAGTTTATGGGCTAACCAGCTGCTGGGTGGGGTGGGGGGAGGGGAGAGGAGGGGTGGGGGGAGGGGAGAGGAGGGGAGAGGAGGGGAGGGGGCATTGGTCGCAAAACAATGTCATTCTTAAAAGTGGGTCGCATTCACAAAACGGTTCAGAACTGTTAGGAATGTGACATAATACTCATTAAACCTCTTATTATATGTCATATTTTGATACGAGGTAATTAAGTAAGGAATAAACCACTTCGGGATGTGCTGTTATAGGAAAATAATCAGCGACTTCATAGTGTAATGTGAGTCACCAGGAAGTTGATTGTTGTCCTGTAACAGCATAAACATCCTGAAGTGCTACATTACTCTAACACAACAGCATTTCCCCACAGTTACACTTCCTTATTTATTAGAACTTTTATCTGTTTTAAGTTACATTTAATGTTATGGAACTACGGTCTGTGAAACATGTAAATTTATAATATATAAAATCTTAGATTATGCGGAGTATACAGTAAGTCGTTGTTTCTACAGTCATTAATATATATATATATATATATATATATATATATATATATATATATATATACAGTATATATATATATATATAAAAACTCAAATGTGTGTGTAACATAAACATAAACACTAATGTATCGGAACAAAAGAGTATTGTACTTCTGACCAATCAGATCTGCGAATTCAACAACACTCTCTCTCATCCAATATTCCAAATACTCCAAAACGTGTGTGATTTCTAATGAGTGCACGTTTTTGCATTATGTCTCCTGCGTGTGCATTTCAGTGTCCAGTCCAGGTGCAGGATACACATATCCAGACATGAAACGTTTCACCCTGCCAAAGCACCAAAGCTTTCTTAATTTGTTTGATTTGATTCAGTCGATCAGAGGCAGGAAGAGTGCAATTAAATCTGGCCAGGTCACAGTCTAGGGTGAAAGCAATTACTTTAAAAAAAAGAGAGAGAGAAGAAAAGAATAATACGGAAAGGGGTCATTCTCTGTGAACGATCCATCCTGCTATCATGTTTGGAAGAACGAGGCATTATGGGATAGCAGGTCAAGGGCATTATGGTGAGCAGAGCAGGAAGTGATGGAGCAGATGACGTTTAAGCCACTGGGCATCATTATATCATTCTCTCACCTTAGATTAGACTAGTGGTCAGATTGCGTTCAAGTCTATCGGTGTGATTATTTTATTTTTATTTGGGGGGTTGTTCGAGGCAGTAATAATGTATACAGGAAGCTGATTGAGCGGAGTTGATGTTTAATTAAACCAACAACAGTTTTAATTGAAGGGCTTAAATGGCTTGGCAATGAATATGATGCTTTATATTGCGTTCAGGGTTTTATGTAGATGAATGCTTTAATTTAATGGCCTCAGAGTGAACGAGAGACAGGCATAGAGAGATAGAAGGGGGGGTGAAGAAAAAGAGAGAGAGACCCCCCTCGTCCCTCGTTTAAGTTCATACACAAGCCAGATGGCTGTCTTTTCTTGCATGAGATTAAAAGATGTTTCTAATTCGCAGCGTTGCATCCTGGGCAAATGGATAACGCAAGGGATAAATCATTTCTCCCCTCAAAGACACACAGCGGGGAGAACGTGAGAATAAAGAGCGAGATCTCTATCTCTTCCAGCGCACATAGGTGTGTAAGAGGTTATCCAGACGTGACACCGAGGTTCACGGCGCTACTCTGGGGACGTCATCGTTCACTTCCTGGAAAAAGCACTGGGTGTTAATTGACTGCTGGCGGAGCCGAAAGCCAGAATGACTTATTATTAGAAATAAACAGAGATGCGAGAGAAGTGATTGTGATAATTACTGATGTGATAAAAAAAAAAGACCTTCATTTTTAAAAAGAACAGTGCAGTGGGAAAGCAGTGCAAAGCAACAGAATAATGGAGGGGGGAAAATAGAAATATTATTTGTGGCAGTGATTGCTAAATGTATTAGATTATGATTATAAGAATACAAGCTAAACATATGTAATCATATTTTTATTTCACCAAGTGAGGAATGAGTGTAATATCAACAATTAAAATAATAAAACATGGGGAAGTATGATGCACTGGAGTAACTGTCAAAACACTGAAGTTGATTATTTTCCTATAACTACACTGAGTTTCCTGAGTTTGCCAACGTTATTTATTTACAAAAAAATGGGACATTAGGTTATTATTATCTGTTTGTAAACTATTTCTGAAACTGGAGACTCCTTCCATGAATGTTAAACAAACGCCTCCGTACAGAAAACTTTCCACAGGTTTTAATCCATCTATGTGGAGTGTCGCCCATACAAATCCTTGATGAAGTTTCTATAGTCACTATGGAAACCATAATGTATTAAAATGAACATATAAATATATACCTGTTATTAATCAACACCTTCTGTCCAATCGGATTCAAGACTTCAGCAGCGTTCCAGTTATTAATGCTTTCAGGTTGAAACGAAGGTCACAGGGTGTAATTTATCACCTTATTATAAAATATGCTCAGAATGTCTGGATCTAATTGCACTTTGTTCGCTCTCGTCTCTTGTTCCCAAAGCAGGTAACTCTGCCTTTTTGTCAACATATGCTAATTCACCCTCATCTCTGTGTATGTTATGCTAATATGGGTTTCACAGTAATGAAGATAATACTCACTATGACAGTCAGGCGTGTGTGTGTGTGTGTGTGCATGTGTGTGTGTGTGCTACATTAACATACATTATGGCTTTGCACATTATCATCTCTTTTCCACATAAGAGTGTGCTACAGCAAGGTGTGTTTAATAATCTGTGGGTTTTCCTACGGTCAGCTAGGTTTCGTTTAGAAACATAAGGAAAAGCTGTCATTTGACAGAACAAAGCACATTCAAAGGCTTGTTTATGCATGAGAAGCATAACCATGAGTGTGCATAGCCAGTATGGTTGCACCCTTCGCGATTATGAAGCTTGTGGCCTGAAAGGTGTACAATACAATAATTATTACATTTACATTTATTTATTTAGCAGACGTTTTTATCCAAAACGACTTACAAATGAGGAAATACAAGCAATGCTATATATCAAGCGGAGAACAATGCAAGCAGTGCTACCATACAAGATCCATTAAATGAGTTCTGGAAAAGCAAACTGTGCAGAGTCGAGGTGTAAGAGCCAGAGTAAATAATGTGGGGGTTGGCATGGTAGGGGTTGGCATGTTAGGGGTTAGTGCTCACGGACAAGGTGGGTGTTTGACTGTTTTTTAAAGATGGTGACAGATTCCACTACTGAGGAACAGATAGTGTGAAGGTTCTGGAAAGGGATCTTGAGCCACGCTGAGTAGGAACTACTAAGCATCGGTCGTTAACCGATCGCAGGTTGCGTGAGGGGACATAAGCCTTCAGAAGAGAGTTCAGGTAGGAGGTTGCTGATCCAGACAAGGTCTTGTACATGAGCATCAAGTCCTTGAATTTGATGCGGGCAGCTACAGGAAGCTAGTGGAGGTGTGCTCCTGCATTCTGAATCATTTGAAGGGGTTTGATGGAGGTGGCCGGGAGGCCCGAGAGTAGTGCATTGTAGTAACCAGTTTTGAGATAACAAGAGCCTGGACTAATAGCTGTGTAGCCTGTTCAGTGAGGTAGAGTCTGATTCCTTGGGGGTTTAAAAAAAAAAAAAAAAAAAAAAAAAGAAAAGGGGAAAAGGGGGGTGGAAAAGGAAGGGGGAAAAAAAAAAAAAAAAAAAGGGGGAAAGGGGAGGGGGAGGGGGGGGGGGGGGGGGGGGGAGAGGGGGGGGGGGGGGGGGGGAAAGAAAGGGAAAAGAAAAAAGGAGGGAAGTGGGGGTGGGGGGGGGGGGGGGGCCCCCCCTCCAGTTTGAGATATCAGACAGGCAAGCAGAGATTCATACAGAGACAGATGGATCATCAGGCTGGAAGGACAAATAGAGCTGGGTGTCATCAGCATAGCAATGATATGAGAAGAGACGTTTTTGAAGAGAGTACAGGTGTTGGGAGAGCTGCCAATCTTCTCCTGGTACTATATGGCTTTAGCAGTTGAAATGCTATGGGGAAAAGAGTAGAGAAGTGTTTGCTAATTGGTTAGGTCAGTCAGATCGTTAGATTTACGCCATTTCCTTTCAGTTGCCCTTAGCTTGTTCCAGTTGTTACTCAGAGCTTCTGAGAGCCTGTACCACCCCCTCTTCTGTTGAGGCACATTGTATGGGAGAAATTGAAGTAGGAGTTGGAGGCTAGGTGAGCGGGTGTTGCATTCCTGCAAAGGCAGGAATGAAGTCTGCCTTGTTGACAGCCTTTTGGCAGTTCCAAAGCCGATTGAGAATGAGAAAGGGTCTGCAGAAGCCACTTACAGAGAACGTAGGTTGTCTACATTGCGTACTCTTCTAGGAGTGGTCTGCGCCTGTGGTAAATAACAAGGATAAACCGATGACACATGTTCTTGTGTAAACAGATACCTACGAGGGGAAAAGAGAGGAGGAAAATGAGGAGAGATGGAGAAAGGGATACTTAGCAGCGTGAGTACTGTCTTGTCAATGTCCTTGCTCGGTGGACTCACGCAGGTAGACTCGCAGGTCTTTACATGAGATCAATCTTCACATGACGGGGGCTTCACGTGAGGGCTGACGCTTCCTAGTTCTTAAGTACTGTGGTTGGGGTACTTCTAATAGTGTGAATGAGCAACTCCCGACCTAAACTGAGTATGAATTTCTGAATTAGCTCTATATCTAGCACCGTGTAAACAGCTCGTAGCAACATGGAAGAGTAGTTACAGCTTCTATCTGACAGCCGATGTTAAAACTAGAAATCAACAAAGAAACACTTACCAGTTACTGTTCACCTGGGTGAATAATCGCTTTTTCACCCAGCGATTCAGCTTGGTCCAGAGAATTATTAGTGAAATAATCCTTAGGAAACATACGTGATGCTGAGACTAGGTTGACATGCTTGCATCACACACCCACTCATACATCTTAGGGAGTAGACTTGGCATATATGTGTCGTATATCGGAATTGTTGACGGAAATGTCCAGAAAATGATGTTATTCCTGCCCCATAGACAATAATGCAAGCACCACACACATTTTCTGAAGAAAATGTCAAATCTAGTTATATACTACTATCTATATTATAGATATTATTATACTTTATAATATTTATAGCTAGCATGAAGCATAACTATTATATTATGTAGTTTATTTACAAGAGCCAATTTTGCTATTGTGTAGGAGACTGAGTTAGCTGGTGAGAACTAGCAATGAAGTACAAATAGAAAGTCAGCTGTACGAACAGTTGCTACCATTGCTACCAAACACAGCTAATGACAAAAGATAAAAGACAAAAGGTCAAGGTTTTAATGGCATCATGTTGTATAGTGTCCCTGCGATATACTGGCACCCTGTCCAGGGTGTAGCCTGCCTTGTGCCGATGCTCCCTGGGATAGGCTCCAAGGTCCCCATGACCCTGAAAAGGATTAAGCGGTAGAAGATGGATGGATGGATGGATGGATGTTGTATAGTCTGACAAAAAAAAGTTGTTCAAAATTTGTTTGCTACAGTCACTTCACATGTCTACTGCATTGCTTAACTAATAATGGCTACCGATTTTTTTCTTTGTATGTGCGTGTGTGTAGGTGGAACGTGCTCGGCCTCCAGGGGGCGCTGCTCAGTCACTTCGTCGAACCTGTGTATCTGTACAGCGTGATGGTAGGCAGTGTGACACACACTGGACACCTCTCCAGAACACTCAACCAGAGGATGGAGCGTCTCGGCTCACTTCCTGCCTGCTACCGTCGCAACCAGCCGCTACTCTGCAGTACGAGAAGCTTCACACACACACACACACACACACTCACACACACACACACACACACACACACTCACACACTACAAAAGACACTCTAATACTCAAATCCCTGTAGCACCAAGGCCTTGCACTATAGAGGGGAAGGTCCTTCCTGCTCCAGCACACCTCAATTAGATAATTAGAGAGTCTGTATGGTGAAGTTAATCAGGTCCTCAGTTATCTCATACATGCTGGAACAACATAGCATGCTAGACATATGCTAATAAGCAAGACTTCACCACAACGTTATTTTATTTTATTAATTTGAAAAATTTGCACAGATGTACTCTCACCCCTGCTAGTAGATTTTTTTTTTTATTTCCACACCCTTTCCATGTCATAAACAGAGTCATCTCAGGTTATAACTTCACAGGTCGCAACTGTGCTTAATCACTACTTTTTTGGGGTGTTGATTAGCCAGTTAACACATAGCTCACTGCTTGCTAACTGAATAAAATATTCCCACTCCTTTTTTCAGATTATTCTGTGGTGTATGGGTGTAAAAATCCAATCTCATGCAGCGTTAGACTAAAACTCATAACTTAGAATTTCCTACCTTAGACTAGGAAAAAACACAGAAAACGCTCCCCCTAGTTGGAATTTGTACAGTCTGCTCGACCCTCTGTCTGCTCGACAATTTATACTGTATATTAGGGCTGCACGCTCATGGCCAAAATGATAATCCCGATTATTTCGATCAATATTGAGATCTTGACTATTTATCACTATTATTAATTGATTTTTGTTACGAAATATTTTTATTGCACTTTCACATTTATTACGTTTTCTCATGCCACAATATAACACACAAGTAGGCATGAGAAAACTTGAGCTGGTCAGTTATGACAGAATTTAGGAACATAATGTGAGCCATGACATTAATTTACCTTCTGATAAATAAAATTTTATATTTTCAGTTAATTTTACAGACTGTATGCAAAACACAACCATTAACCTGTTAAACCTTGTAAACAAATACAATAAACATCAATGTTCAGTGTTTGAAGTCTGCTCCTCTTAAATATATTTAAAGCTACATTATTAGACATTTTTCACTGTCATGGTTCTGGGATGGAGTCAGTTCTTGACCTGCTCTGTGTATATTGTGTATATACTGTATTTGAATAATCTCATATAGGATGTGATTGGGTGAAATAATTTACCCGTCAGATGGGAAACATTTTATTTTAATGGTGTTCATTTCTGATGCTCCGATCGGGATTTTTACAGACGATACCGATCCAGATACCAATCTTTTTTTTGTTTAAGCTTTAATCAGGAGGTCTATCATAAACAGCTAAATGTAAGCTCTGTGCTCATGGTCACTGTTAATTGAGTTAAAATAATAGCAATGAGAAATACTGTTGGTTAATTGATAAATAAACAAGCATAAAATGTTTATTTTTAAATATCTTAAACAATAAAGAGTCCTAATTCAAAGTATACCAACACAAGCATGATCCATATTATGAAAAAATCTAATAGCTTTCTAAGCAGATAGCGAACTAAGCTTAAAGCTTAATTTCTCATTGTATTTATGTTTTATTTAGTTTTTATAATATCTATTTTTATATGAAATGATTTATTTATAACTAAGCAAATTTTCTGTCTTTACATTTTAGTAGTTTTATTTTTATTTGTTTATCAGTTGTTCATATCGGTTCCCCGTACAGTGTTGTCATGTCTGCTGATAATATTATGTTTTTGGGGATTAAATCAATACATGGAAACTGGAGTTGACTTTTCTAGTGATATCTGGCAACCCTGAATTTATATGAAGTAAATTAGAGATAGTGAATGGAGAGCGGCAGCATACCATAGGTTTACAGACGATCAGTTGCTACTCATTTTTATGATTGGTCAGGAATTTTTTAATAAAGAAGTTTGAATTAAACCTACCTTGCGGCATTAGCATTATTATTAATATTACTCCGCCCGATGCTGTGGCTACACGAGCAGGATCAGGTCTTTTTGCGGGCTCAATAAAAGATGGCGGTTGTGAGATCGGGAAGTTGAAGCAGATGATGTACAGAGTTACTCTCGTCATCATAATGGCTTCTCTGCAGTATTCACACACTTGTTCGATTGACTGAGGAGATGAAAAGCAGTGTGAAAGTAACTGTTGCGTGGTGTAGATTCATTTTGGACTTCCTGTAGATTTTTATTCCGATTGTATTATACAACTCCGAACAGGTCACTCGCACCGGTGTGAATAAATATTTATTCACAGTCGCACAAAATACTTCAGTCGCAAATGCATGTGAAATGGTCGCTCAGTAGAGCCCCGAGTTTATCGGCAAAGTTTTTTCCTGTTCAGCGTGATGGTGTTTAATGTCCACCTCTGTTTAATGACAACCACTTTACAAAATAACATCATCCCTGCGCCACTCTATGGTGATTGGCTGTAAGTTTAGGAAGTGCTTGATTTGATCTACAGCAGAGTTTTCTATGAGCGGAGGACGAACTTTAAATGTTAATATCGCAGTCGATCATTTTCATTTAATCGTGGGAAGTGAAAATAGTAAATGCGATCGATATTTGATAAATTTTTAGCCCTACTGTAAATACACATATTTGCTTTAGATAAATCAACATACAGACTTTTTTGCTTGTTAAACACTGGCAGTTTCCAGTTTCGAGGAGATAAATATAAACTCACTCATCACAGTTATCTGGCTAGATTGTTGCTAATAAAATACAAACAAGGACGCACTCATGTTTACTTTTTTTTCCACACGTTGTAGATCAAATGCACGAAGATAGAAAACGACGTAGTTCCGCTGTCCCACTTCCGAGTTATGATGTTGCTGAACGTTCACAAAACAATTTAGCTACTGTTCTTTCTTGCATTATAACAGCTATAAACACTTGTTCTCTCACTAGCATCTCAAGTTTTATTTCTTTTGAACTTAATAAGACAAAAAATACAGCATGTAGTGTCACCAAGAAACCGGAAAAACGCGAACTTATCTGTCCTGAAGAAGATTAACGTCTGAACAAAGTTTTTTCAAAATCAGCTTTTTATTATTAGCCTTAGATTACGTGGAGTGTCCTGTGAATGATCTGTTACTATGGAAACACTGACATATTTATAATGAGAGCATTAACAAAATTACTGTTAGAGCAAATTTATGAACGTCCGAATCAAACTAAGCAATTCTGAGATATTACAACATGTCAGCATTATTATTTGTATTATTATTCTTTTTTATAGTCATTGTTACTCATTTTTAATAAAGTGTGTTATGTGTCTTGAGCTGATTTGAAAGCTTGATTGAATTGCTCATATACAAGTCTGTGTTCAGCAGCAGATTCCAGATTAGCTTCAGGAAGCATCACATGGGGGAGATAAAGTGTTTTCCTAGGATTAACAGACAGAACTGTGACCTTTCCCTGGAAAACCAACAAAACATACACACATCAACAAACTGTGCCTTCTCTCTCTCTCTCTCTCTCTCTCTCTCTCTTCATCCTCCACGCTATCGGATCCATCCTTCTTCCCCATAATCAATCTAATCACATGGCTTATCAGCAGGAGAGGAGGAGTTTGCACTTTGCACCTCCGCTTCAGCCTTTTCATGAGCTTTGATGAGCTCTTCCTCCATTGTGTTGCCTCTGTTATAGGGGGGGGAAATGGCCTGGTTATTTTAAGCCCCGCTGTCATAAAGAACAGAGGTCTCCAGGAGCGAAGCAGAGCTATTATCACCACCGAGCAAATCGCTTCTTCACTTAATCAATGATCCTGTCCTTCAGAAGCGGGTCACACATGTGCTGCGCTTTCTGCTGTGTATCACTAACATTACTACTATCAGTCAGAAATTAATATAAAATGTATATAATACTTTGGTCCCACATGGTGCAGCCTATAGAACATTGAGATTACTGAGGATTGTATCACATAAAAACCATACAGATGGCTTTGGACCTCAATTCATATGAACAGTGATGCTATGTTGGCGAGGACTACACTTGCTACTATAGCTTTGGGACTGTAATTACCACAAACAGTTTTACACTCAAGTCTCCATCAGTGATCAATGGAGAAGTTCAACAAAACAGACTTCATGTAGAAACTGTAATGAATTTCCTGGTTACACAACTGCACTATTTAAGCATGTAGTATTAGTAAATTTATAGAAGGGGTGTATTTATTTATAATCGCATTGTCCGGTGTCACCCAGATGAGGATGGGTTCCTTTTAGAGTCTGGTTCCTCTCAAGGTTTCTCCCTCATACCGTCTCAGGGAGTTTTTCCTCACCACCGTCGCCTCTGGTTTACTCGTTAGGGATAAATTCATACATTTAAAATCTATATCCTGATTTGAATTGAATTGAATAAATAAATGTTATAGCTTAAATACTCACGATCGAGGAAATGGCTGTATACATGTTTGCTGATTTAGATGGATTTTGTCTTTACACATTTTAACCTGCTACAATAAGGAGATTAATAGTTTGTTCTGCTTTAGTTTCTCGACAGTGAGATAAAACCAAAAGCACCAAGTGGAGAAAGTTTGTACCCTCCATTGCATGCTGAACGGAAAGGCAAAAAAATGTAATAATGGACGGGTATTTTATGAATGTTGAATTTTCAAACCTGATTGGTCAGAATGTTTTGAGTCATTTTCAAACAGAAATTGGTTTATAGAGCCTTCAGTGAGACCCGGCACTCTGAAATCAGCCACGCCTCCTGGGTGAGAAACATAGCATTAGACTATAGTGACTTTGTTTGATAAATTATTGCATTATGCTTTCAGGGGGCAGAATCAAGTTTGTTTTTAGCATATGATCGAATCAGACATATAATTAGCCCGAGAAGCTCTGTCTTAGCAGCACGTAGTTAATCCCAGCTAGGTATCATTCAGAGAATTTGGTATGCTCACTAAGAATTTAACAGGCTTAGCTTGCTATATAACTTATACTGCTTTAACAAACCTGTATTAAGAATTTAGCTAATGCTAGTTAGCTAGGTCATGATCTTACTGAGGAGTTACCTGTAATGGAAATGTTTAGCTAGATAACTTTGTTCAGTTAACAAATGAGTTTGTGGTGCCTTACTGGGCAGTACCTTAGCTTTCAGTTCCATGTTGTAAACTTGGCCACAAACAACAAAATAATAAGCATCAAGGGACTTCTTTGACTTCGGTTTCTCTTTAGGATAAATGCTCAGAGTTTCACCCTGCAGAAAGAAAGAAAAACAACAATAGAAACCCTCTTTTTTGTAATGGTTTTAAAGGATATAATGGGAATTGTATTTTTAGAGTTTTAATGGAAACTTTAATGGTTCCTGTGGCTCTGTACTGGTCATTTGTTTCCTTCTGTTGGTGGCATGTTTTGTCTAATGGATACACTTAAGGATCAATAATGGTAATGATAATGGTTTTAGTGGTACGCTGATGGTTTGTAATGGTATTTGTAGTGGAAACCATTAGAATTTCTGTAATGGTTTCTATTGTTTATTTCAGCAGGGTGGTTACTGCAAGCTAGACCATCACTTTGCATTATTTAGCCACTGACAGGACATCAAGGCGTACACATCATCTAGAGTTACGCCATTTGCAAATATTAGTTTAGCCAAATAAGTTTAGCCCTTCTTATAGTGCTAATCCATAATAATAACTGGATGACATTTTAGCTAATGTCAGTCTGATTCCTCAATAAACTTCTTGATAAACACTTCAGTCAGATTATTAGCAAGTAGCATCAGGTTGCTGGGCTACTCTTTTTGCAAACAGGGGTCTATTGTAAGGTAATGAAATAATGGAAGACGTTCAGACATCATGTGTTTAGAAATAAATCTAATCATGTAGACTTAAGTAGACAAGGCATTTCCCCATCATCACATGACGTAAGTAAGGAATAAAATGCTTGGGATGTGCAGTTACAGGAAAATAACCTATGGGGTACTGTGATGCTGCCCAACATGAAGCGGAGTTGCTTTTACCATCTGAAGTAGATGTTAAAATGATATGTCATACTTCTGATCTGTTCAAGGTTACATTTAGTGTTGTGGGATGGCTGTCAAACAGGTTAGCTACGAGAATCTCTTTTTTTCTCTCTCTCCAATTTAGTAAGACCAAAAAAAGTGCAGCTTGTCACATTACCGAGATAGCAGAAAGTGCAAATTCCTCTGTCTCTGCACTGACACTGGAGACTCCTTACATACTCATCTAATTAAATTAAATTTGAGAGAGAACGACAGAACCTCCATATAAACCAAGACTAATAAACAGATCATTTTTATTTAACAAAGAAAAATGTCTAAATTGGTGATATGAAATTTTCTGTAAGGATACATTTATTTATTTATTAAGTATGTACGAAGTCTCTAGTGTCACTGCAGAAACTAAGGAATTTTCACTTTCTGCTATCTCTATAATGTGACAAGCTGCACTTTTTTGAGTCATTAAATTTGAGAGGAGTCGTTCTCTCATTTAGACATTAGACTTAGACATTTTTCTTTGATAAATAAAAATGATCTCTTTATTAGTCTTGGTTTATGTAGAGGTTCTGTCTTACAATATCTGTCTTCTTGTTATCAGATTATTTATTACATGTAAACAAATTTCTTGTAGTTTGTCACAGCTCAGCCAGATCAGAACTCTAACTCCGAAGATGCAACACTCACCTCTCATGCACACATGCGCTCACCATCCCCTGAGTTCTGATCAGAGACACCTGTCACAAATCACACACACACCATCACCGCTATTATTTATGGTTGTCAGTTACTTAGAATCTCTGCAAAGTATACGTTCAGTTGATTCGTTCGCTGCGTTTCCAAGCCTTTACTCTTCTCGTTTGTTAACCTAGTTATCTTGACCCACGTTTACGTCTTTGACCATGCTTTTGTCTTGCCCTCTATGCTTTGTATGTCCAATCGCCTGACCTCTGCCTGTTTCTCGATTATGCCCTTTGAACACCTCTTAACACCACGTTTATACCTGCCGCCTGGTTCTGCCTCCGTGCCTCATCCCCTCAATACGTGACATAGTTAGATTATTTAGTACATTAAACACATTTCTTGTATTTAGATTATTTAGTACATGTAAACGCATTTCTTATAGTTAGATTGTTTAGTACAAGTAAACACATTTCTTGTAAATATCAGATTAATTTATGTAAACACTTCTTGTATTTAGATTATTTAGTACATGTAAACACATTTCTTGTAGATATCAGATTATTTAGTTTATGTAAACACACTTCTTGTAATTAGATTATTTAGCATGTGTAAACACATTTATTGTAGTCATCAGATAATTTAGTACATGTAAACCCATTTCTTGTAGTTATCAGATTATTTAGTACCTGTAAACTCATTTCTTGTAGTTAGATTATTTAGTACCTGTAAACACATTTCTTGTAGTTATCAGATTATATAGTACATGTAAACCCATTTCTTGTAGTTATCAGATTATTTAGTACATGTAAACACATTTCTTGTAGTTATCAGATTATTTAGTACCTGTAAACACATTTCTTGTAGTTATCAGATTATTTAGTATCTGTAAACACATTTCTTGTAGTTATCAGATTATATAGTACATGTAAACCCATTTCTTGTAGTTATCAAATTATTTAGTACATGTAAACACATTTCTTGTAGTTATCACATTATATTGTACATGTAAACACATTTCTTGTAGTTATCAGATTATTTAGTACCTGTAAACAAATTTCTTGTAGTTATCAGATTATTTAGTATCTGTAAACACATTTCTTGTAGTTATCAGATTATTTAGTACCTGTAAACAAATTTCTTGTAGTTATCAGATTATTTAGTATCTGTAAACACATTTCTTGTAGTTATCAGATTATTTAGTACCTGTAAACACATTTCTTGTAGTCATCAGATTATTTAGTACATGTAAACATATTTGTTGTAGTTAGTTATTTAGTACATGTAAACACACTTGGGGGGCATGGTGTTTCATTCCTGCCTCCACCCTGTGTGTTCGGATGTTCTTCCCGTGCTTCGGGGGTTTCATCTGGGTACTCCGGTTTCCTCCCTCAGTCCAAAGGCATGCATTGTAGGCTGATTGGCATTTCTAAATTGGCTGTAGTGTGTGAACGTGTGTGTGATTGTGGCTTGCGATGGGTTGGCTATCCAGGATCTTCCGCATCTCATGCCCTGAGTCTCCTGGGATACACTCCAGGATCCCTGCGACTCTGTCCAGAATAAGCGGTACAGAAATATGGATGAATGAATAGATGGACATTTAGTACATGTTAATAGCATCTTCTTGTAGTTTTTAGTTTATTTGTGCATGCAAACACACACTTTTTGTAGTTATCAACAGTTGAGGTGAAGATTGAGGTACATCAACTCATTATAAGTGAAATAACTGTTAGCGGAGCTCGTCACCATAAATGGCGAGTCCCAGAACAATGAGCGTCAGAGGAATTGATCAAGATTTCATAGAGGAAGAAAATCAAATAGTCTATTAGAGAAATATAGGAGTGGAGTCAATGAGGGATGCAAAATGAGGCATGAATGAAGTGAGGAAGAAAGAAGGGGAGGCAGACAGACACTGAAAGAAAAAAAAGAAAGAAAGAGAAATGCACAGACACAGAGCAAGTCTATTACTGCATGGAAAAAGCAATAAGAGTCAGGATCATTGTCCTGGTGGCAGGCAATTCATTGCACCTGCTCGAGGTGGCGTGGAGAAAAGAAAGAATTGAAATTCACACATGCAAGGAAAGAGGCCGTGTGGGAGATTATTCCACCACCGGCACGCCCGATCTTTCTGTTTGTCAGCATTTCATTGTGTGCTCCACTCTCAACCTGTTTGCTTTCTGATTGAAATACATGCCCGAGGAGATGCCTGAGGTTTACAGAGTCAAATATTTGATCAAAAGCTTTAGTGCCAAGATATGACACGAGAATCTGTTGTCGAATAAGTCATCAAGACGACGTGGTGCGCGTTGTATTGTCTCGGAATAAATAACGCTCGCGAGCGTGTCTAAAATCTCACAGCTTTCGTGTCAGCGTACAAAACGTGTTGTCAGGTTCGAGCTGCAAAATCGTCAGCAGGCGCTAATGTGTGGTCAACCTGCGCTCGGCTCGGAACGAGTGCTATGCTAATTGCTGTGGCAAATATGTTTTGATTGAGAATTGAGAGAGGTCTTTTGTGTCTGCGACTGATGTTTACCGCACAGACACCACATTAGACTATGCTAATGGAACACTCAAGCTCTCACTGGCAATTAAGCAGGTTAAGTGAGTTGCTGGTCTTGCTAGCATAGCGCTCTAATGCACACGGCCCCTCTTTTGTCCATATACATGTTCTCATGGACTCATTCTCTCTCTCTCTCTCTCTCTCTCTCTCTCTTACTATCATTCTTTTTACATGTATGTTGCACTGCAGCTTACTGAGGTCAGGGAACGTAGGTCAGTATGTAAGGTTATATGAAAATAATCAGTGATGTGATGGAGCTACTGTTCCCACCCCTGAGGTGATTATTTTTCTATCACAGCACATCCTGAAGTCTTTTATTCCTCTTATATTATGGCAATTTGTCAACAGTTACGTAGTTTTTTTTTCTTATAGAATGACACGTCATACTTTTTATCCATCTGTAGTTACGTTTAATGCTGTAACTTTGTTCCTGTTATCACATACTTTACAGCAGCTACGAACAATTATTCCTTCATCAGAAACTCTTTTTTTCTCTCTTTCTTGAAGTTAATAAAGCATAAATTATTTTTTTTTAAATTCACCCAGCTTGTCATGTTATATAAAATCTGCAAAGTATAAACTTCTCCATCCTGAAAACTTTCCTGTGAGGGAAACCTTACTGACTGTTTCAAAGCGCTGACACTGGAGACTCCTTCCATGAAAGTTAAACAACCGTCTCGTTACTGAAAGCTTCAACATATCAACAAGCATACTGAGAATTTATTAAAGAAACTTTGTTTTCATTTGTTTATTTTTCCATTTAGTTTTATACGTGAAGCGTCTGTCGTAGAGGTCCCTGCGTACGTTGTTACTATAGAAACGATAACGTGTTGGAACAAGTGCATTAATAGCACTAATTTAAACCCACGGAGCATGAACAATCAGAGCTGCTGTTAGAGAAAATGACTCCTTCTGACCAATCAGGTTCAAGAATTCAACAGCGTTGTTGTATAAAGCAGTAGTTTATAAAGTTTATATGGGGAAACATCATGCATCATGATGTACAGTGTATGGGAGTGTATTGGGCTCTGTCCTTATGTTTTTATGTGGCAGATGAGCTTAAAAACTAGTTCTCAGCATGCTGTCGTCAGTTTGATTTATTAATCTATTTATGTACATATGTGCACCGCTTATCCTACACAGGGTCACAGGGAGTTTGGAGACCTATCACAGGGATCTCGGGGCACGAGGAAGGAGACACCGTAGATGGGGTGCCAACCCATTGCAGGGCACATTCACACACTACGGACAATTTGGAATCAGGCTACAACGCTTGTCTTTGAATTGGGAGAGGAAACCGGTGTACCCAGGGGAAACCCTCGAAGCATGGTTTAGTGGTTAGCATGTTCGACTCACACCGCCAGGGTTGGGAGTTCGATTCCCGCCGCTACCTCGTGTGTGTGTGGAGTTTGCACGTGCTGGGGAGGTTTCCTCCGGGTACTCCGGTTTCCTCCCCCAGTCCAAAGACATGCATGGTAGGCTGATTGTTGTGTCCAAAGTGTCCGTAATGTGTGAATGGGTATGTGATTGTGCCCTGGGATATATTGGTCCAGGATATTACCCCGCCTTGTGCCTCTCGGGATAGACTCCAGGTTTCCAGCAACTCTGTAGGATAAGCGATATAGAAGATGACTTGATGGATGGATGTTCGAACGCTTGCGTAAATCGAACACGTTTAACCTCAAGACCTCAATAAATAAAGTCAACTTGGACCAAATCTATCAGGGTTCAAAAGCTCTATGGCACTTATAAATTGTCACAGTATTATATTACACATTAAAAACAAATAAGAGCCTAATATTTTAACAATCTATTAAATGTATTTGAAATTTGTTTTTAAGTTGCCCTGGCTGCAATGTGTTTGAGAAGCGCTTTTGCTCCGAATAAAATAAATAGCCTACTGAATTCTAGGTTTCTATTTGTAGTAATGCTGCACAAATATGTATTCATTATTATTTTAAAACAGTCAAGTGTAGTATCTGCAGAGAACTCTGTAATAAATGTTAGTAAAGTTCACAAGCGAGCCCGTCTGCATGAGGTGCAGCCCCGTGGTAGAGGACGTATGCTCTTTCTGCATGAAGTCGATACGCATATAGGACACTTATGGAGTAAATCTGTTGTAAACATGACCTTTATTTCGCTAAGAATGTGATCCAATGTGCATGCAGATGTGCTTTGGTTTCTTAAGTGTGCATTCATGTCCACTTTGTGGTAATAAGTGAGCATTAACTCCTACACATGATATTACAGGATTTAGACTTTCTTCTGATACTGTGTGTGTGTGTGTGTGTGTGTGTGTGTGTGTGTGTGTGCGTTAGGTCTAAGCAGCAGTGAGTGTTGGCAGCAGCTCAAGGCTTCGTGCTTCAGCGTGAACTGGACTGCAGGAGACGAGCAGCTGGAGGTGATCGACGCCTCCACGGGCAAACGCAGAGACTGCGGAGCTCCATCACGACTCTGCAAACGTGCACTTTTCACACGCTGGAACAGAGTCTACCGCAAAGTGAGAGCTGCTCCGCCAACCCCCCCCCCCACACACACACACACAAACACCAAAGCAGAGGCTTAGCAGGCATCGAGGTTGAATTTTTATTGTGATCAAATGAAACTAAGTGGATGTGCAGGAATTCTCACTCAGCCTTCATTAATATAAAACAAAACCTCTTCACGTTGCAGTCACATGCTTCCTAAAATTCATAATCAATGGAGCGGTTTGTCGTTTTTATTTATTCTTGCTATTTATCATTCATAATAGAATGACGGCTAATGCAACGTGACGGCAGTAAAGGTTTCGTGAGAAATTTCCTCCTCCTGATTAAAATGTCCAAGTGTTCTGCTTCGGGAGATAATGAAGAGCAAAACAGACACAAGGAATCAAAAAACAAAGACGCGAACAAATAAATATATCAATCATTTTATTAATTCATTCATTAACAGGGAGATTATCATTCTGCTTTTATAAAATGTGACTGAAATATAATACATTAAAATATATGGAGAAAAAAAAGGTCTAAATTTGTTCTGAAAATCATTCTTTTTTTCGAGTCTGAAGACGAGATTAGAAGCTCCTGTGGGAAAAAAAGAATCATTCAATGAAAGACTGCACTTCTTTCCCATCATCATATTAATATGCAAAAAGAAACCCTCCACAGCCCCGCCCCCTTTCTAGCGTGTGTAGGCTTTATTTGCATACTGGAACCTCATTGGTGCTTACATTTTATGACACCATAACTTTTAGCAGTCAGATTTGAACTGCTTCATGAAAGGATGAAGAAATCTATATATAAAGGAAAGCTTTATAATTTATTATAAAATTCCATATTATTATTAAATATAAAATTATAGAATATTATTTATAAAATTGTATAAAATTAACTTTAAATGTATGAATTTATCTCTAATGAGTAAACCAGAGGTGACGGTGGTGAGGAAAAGCTCCCTGAGGGAGAAACCTTGAGAGGAACCAGACTCCGATCCGGGAGTGCGAAGGCTATGAATTGCTTCCTCCAGGGCACGTGAAGCCAGCTGAACACATCTTTTTGAACTGCTGCTCTTGCAGCGTCAGGAGGTGGCGTAACACACTCGGAGGAAAGCGATATCCATCCCTTTCCACATGCGAGTTCACAGAATCCTGTGCTAGTGTCACTGTGATCGTGATCTCCAGATGACGGCGCGAACAATTTTCTGTGGCGGCATTTGGGGGGGGGGGGGCAGTGTTTTGTGTATGGGTTGGTCGCATTGTCCTGTTTTAATTTTTCTTTTTCTTCTTTCTGACGAATGAAACAAATCCTCTGCAGTGACGTTTTGCCTGATGTTAAACCCTTAAATGTCACGACATCATCTCTGCCATTTTGTGTTTTGAGAAATCAGCATTAAAGCTGTTATAAGTTTCGAGGTTTGGCGTTTTTACGATCTCTAACCATAATTTAAGCAGAAACAGTATGGAGTCTGAGGTTTTTTTTTTTACCGAAAACAAGTCGGGATGTTTGTAATGAGTTTCACTTTGAGAGGGGGAACAACAACAACAACAACAACAACAACAAAACAAAAAGTAAAACACACGGCCTCATCATGGAAGTGTACAGAAGAGCTCCGGCTGCTCTACCAAATGGTGGCAGTTAAAGTCTAATGACTGTAGAGCTGGTAATCATCATGAAAAGCACTTGAGCAGCCTCCCATGGCAAACGCTCGGCAAGCACAGTGAGAGACGCACGAGCACACACGCTAATCTCCCAAGAAACTTTACTTTTCTCCATGCCTCTTCTTCATCTGCTGTACCTCTCCTATCTCCTATCTGTGTGTGTGTGTGTGTGTGTGCGAAAGTGTGTGACAAAAGAAAATGCACCAAAAAACTCACAGAATGTTCAATTGCTTGTGAAATTTAAATGGGGAGATTACACAGCTGTTGAAGTTCCCGCTTTGTGCCGGCTCATTCGTTTTTGTTTTGCTCTCTCTCACTCTACTTTTTCTTTCTTTCTATCTGCAGCTGGTAGCAAGCGCTCCGGTTTCGAGCGCCGGCCCGCTAACGTACGGCGAGGCCAAGCAGGCTGCGGCGTCCTACCAGAGCGCGAAGGAGCAGTGGGTGCGAGCGCTGAGGGAAGCCGGGTTGGGGACGTGGGTTCGGAAACCGGCGGAACAAGAGCTCTTCATGCTGACGGCGTGAGACGACGTGACGACTCGACCACGGACAAAAATACGTCAGTATGCGAGAACGAGACCGAACGGGAACGTGAAGACTTGCTTTGCGCAGTCCTGAGGAGGAGAACGTGCTGAAGGAAAAAATTGGGTTTTGGGAACGACGCTTCATTTTCACCTTCCAGCGTCCCCTTTCTGTACTCACCTGCAGCTGTCACACTCCAATAACTGTGTGTGTGTGTGTGTGTGTGTGTGTGTGTTAACCTTCGGAAAAGGGAAAGGCAACAGCCATGTTGTCATCGCTGGCCTGTTTCCGGATGCTCGGCCCCTATAGAATTCTTCGCACACTGTCCAATTAAAGGCGCTGTCAGAATGATGCGCCCCTCCTCCTATTTATTCTTTCACACACACTTATTCAAGCCTTACCTTTTTTTTTTTTTTTTTTCTTCCCTTCATCAAGCACACAAGCTCTGTTGCTCTCACCTCCAAAAGAAAAAAAAAAGAGCAGGAGGGTGGTTTGACATTGCAGCGACAGGTTAATTCAAGCCCTTTTGTGAGCAGCACAGGGAATATAAAGAGACGAGAGGAGGAAATAGTGACAAGGTAACATAAATGGTGCCATTAAAGCACGGCAGGTCGGTACGAAGCACTCGAGCTGGTACACCTCACTGCTTTAATACCTTTCTCCACATGACGTCCTTGTGTTTTCTGGGGAGGATTTTTTGGTTTCTTTCTTTCTTTTGTTGTGTTACTGTACTAAAGTACTAAAGGCTCGCATGGCAGGACGAGTGACCCGGGTTAAAAGTAAAAAAAATAAAAAATAAAAAATAAAAAATAAAAAAAGGAGTGAATCGGACACACGGGAGCGCTGTGGAGGAAAAACTCGACATGAAATATAGTACTTAATTACTGTTGTTTATTAAAGCCCCGTTCATGAGGTATGAAGTAGGACAGATCTCCAGCCAGTGTAAAGAGAGCTAGACGTTACGAGACGTAGGTGGATAGCTGGAGCGATTTCCGTTACAGACTTGGGTTTTGCCACATGATGTTTTTGCCATGTTTAATTACTATTACACAGTAATATATGTTACAGTCTTGTGGGGTTGTTTTTTTTTTCAAGCTCGTCATCAGGCCTGTGTGTTTATCAGACATCATTAGGACTAATTTCATCCAAAGTTAAACGTGGAATAAGGAGGGCATGGGGCAGCTCATTTTATATCATAGAGAAACATGACGACATAAATACGACCCGTATTTCTGTCATGTTTACATGGGAAAGGGAAATAATGTAATGGAAATAAAATAAATAATAATAACAAAAAAACGTTGACATTTAAAATAACAGACCATAATAATTCAGCAACAAAAAAGTGTCAAAATCGTAAATAAATACTGATTCTGGTTGAAGATACAAGCAGAATCAGTAGGGATAAGTATGATGTATAATCATACAAGGCTAAAAAAAACTCAGAATTATGGGGCACAATGCAATTCTGTCATCAAATGTTAGAGAATCGACAATAAATAAATAAATATTTAAATAAAACCTTAAATAAATAAAAAGGTCTTAGATGAAGCTTATATCAGTATTTATTTATGATGATGGCATTTTTTATTTAGACTAATATTTTAAATTATTATTTTTATATATATATATATATATATTATTTTTTTTTTTCAATATTAGTTTAAATAAAATAGGCCATCATCATAAATTTATATATACATTTATATATATATATATATAATTATACAAATCTCTCTTATTTTTAGAGAAAATAAGATAAAAAATAATGGGAATTTAATTTGTTATGCAGAATAACAGTCCCAAATACAATTCTAACATCAACTAAAAACACTCTTAAAATGAAGGAAGAAGAAGAAATCTGGGGGGAAAATTCATGAATAAATACTGCTATTGGTCTGAGGTGAAAGTGAGATTTTTACAAAAGAAAAACAAATCATTTTGAAATGATTATTTCGAACAACAAGTCCATAAACAAATAAATTTAAGGGGAAAAAACACCAATAAACACTGGTACAGGTCTCAGATGAAGGTGACTCACCTTATATCAAATAAAATTAATGTTACATCACATGTTAAAACACATGAATGTGTGTGCAAAACAATCTCTACAAATATTGTTACATTAATGTGATCATTTCCGTTTTCTTTGCTATTATGTATGAATATATGTCATGTAAAAATTAATTTATTTATTTTTTTTAAACAACTTCCATTTCTATATGAGCTGTTTGCTCATAAGGTCACCTGTCAGTCAAACTCAGTGGGCGGGATCAGCTATTATTATTATTTATTTATGCAAATTCTATTTTGTTTTGTTTGACAGACGAACACAGATGCGTTTCGTTTCTTCTACGTTTGCCCTCTGTACTGACACACGTTTTTCACACAGCAGTCTGATAAATAACTAAAGCCTGATGATTTCTTGTCTTTTGGTCATGTTTAAGACTGTGTGTGTGTGTGTTAGTATTTAACCTTCACTGATGACATGGTATGTGGAGCAGGATTTAAAAGCGTGTACTAGCTGTAAGAGCGCCCCCTAGTGGTGCTGGTGGTACGAACGTTCACACGATCCTGTGTAAATGAGCTCTCTGAACGGTGCATGAATCACGTTGCTCCCCCCTTCAGTGTTTTTCCCGAATCTGTGATGAACTGTAGACTGATGTTTAATAGGCTGATGCAGTAGATTAGGATGGAGAATGTCGTTCTCCATCACGGTCTTTAAAATAAATAAATAAATATTTAAAATAAATAAATAAATAAATACCACGCTGACTCACGTAGCAGCCACGTTAAAGGGTGATGCACATCATACCTGCTGTACCCACACTCCTTTATTATCCTCGCTAATCACAAATCTCCTCCAGAAAGTCCCAAATGGCTCTCAACTCAAACGTTTGATTTTATTTTGTGCGCGCGTGTGTGTGTGTGTGTGTGTGTTATTTATTCCCCTACCGAGTTTACACTGATATAAATGATTGGTGAAGCATCTCAAAGGAAAATAAAAAAAAAGAATAATAAACCCATGAAAGTCAGTAGTAGGCATGACCGAATGGCAATATTGTAAAATTCTCTGTACATTTTGTAAACTTTGTAAAAAAAACAAACAAACAAACAAAAAAAAACAATGACGTAACAAAACCTTACAAAAAAAAACAAACAAAACAAAGAACACAATTGAGGTGTCTAAATAAGATGTATATTTAATTCTGCAATTATTACGCTGCTAAGATCTGTACATTGCACTTCAGTTGTACCTTAAAAGTGAATGTTTATGTGAATAAAAACAGCATAAAAAACTTAAGCGTGTCTCTGTTTTGCACGTTCAGATAAAGCGCTAAATGCTAATGGTTTATACTTTTACACCATGATGCAAATGTTCCTCTTTTAGCACTACAAGTTAATCCACCCATCCATCCATCTTCTACCGCTTACTCCTTCTCAGGATCACGGGGAACCTGGAGCCTATCCCAGGGAGTATTGGGCAATCAGCCTAGCATGCATGTCTTTGGACAGGGGGAGGAAACCGAAGAAGGAAACCCCCGCAGCACGGGAAGCGCACACACACACACAGGGCCATGGTGGGACTCGAACCCCCGACCCTGGAATAGTGAGGCGAACGTGCTAACCCACTAAGCCACCATGAACCCCACTATAAGTTAATATTATAGTCAACAGAGTACAGATTTAGTGAGAATGAAGAAGGGATGCTATGATGTCTGGACACCTTTTGTTTATGCTAATTTGATTATTTATTTATTTTAAATTGGGGGTGGGGGGGGGCATTTACTACAGCATAGTCTTGTACTTTTACCTGATTTTGTTCTACATTTATTTTGATAAACTACTGAAGCGCAGTTACATTTTTAATCAAGAAACCTGAATCAATCCACACACACACACCTCTTTTTATTACTATTATTTATTACATAAGCAATAAAACACTCACAGAATATAATCAATGTTATTGAGTTACTGTCGCACGCCTTGTTGTGTTTTATTTCTCTTTAACCACAGCAATTAACCAATAATTACAATTCTTTGCTTTTGTCCATTTATAGAATTATTTAATGCTGTGGGATGTCCGTAAAACAAGGTTTGGTCCCGTTAGCCTTTACGTTATAGCAGCTATAAACAATACATTCAGTAGGTGCACTTTTTACTGTGTTGAAGTTATTTTCAACACACACACACAAACACAGCTCGTCATGTTACTAAGAAACTGCAGGTTACCTCTGACTGATACAAAACAATGAAACTGGAGACTCCTTCCGTGGAGGTCACCATATCGGTCACAGTACCTTGTGTGGAGACAAGCACGGGCAAGGTAACAAGAAGACCAGAAACAGACGATGGTCAAAAACATGCAGTATATCCCAGACTCAGGGAAATCCAACACACAGACAACGGCTTGGTGAACGACAGAGTTAAGACTGCTGAGCGTTTACTTCGCAAACCTCCATTGTTCTTGGCCTGAACTAAATACTGCGTCTAAAGCAGGTCAGGTAGGTGGTACGTGTCGTAGTAACATCCACATGAATGCCAGGACCCAAGGTTTCCCAGCAGAACATTGCGCAGAGCATCACACCGCCTCCACCAGCTCACCTTCTTCCCATAGTGTATACTGACCTCCTTCTTCCATTGCCCATGGTCCGGTTCTGATTCTCGTGTGCATATTGTAGGAGCTTTCAGCAGTGGACAGGGGTCAGCATGGGCACATGCTGCAGCTACGCAGCCCCGTACACAGCAAACTGTGATGCACTGTGTGTCCTGACACCTTACAATCATTAACTTCAGTCATTTGTGCCACAGTAGCTCTTCTGTGGGATTGGCTCAGACCTTTACTCCCCACGTGCATCGACGAGTCTTGGGCACCCATGACCCTTTCACCAGTTGTCCATCCTTGGACCACTTTTGAAAGGTACTAACCACTGCATTGCGGTAACACCCCATAAGACCCAGTCCTCTAGCCATCACAATTTGGCCCTCATCAAAGTTATTCAGATCCTTATATTTGCGCATATTTCCTGTTTTCAACACATCAATTTCAAGATCTGACTGATCACATGTCTAATATATCCCATCCCTCGACAGGTGCTACGGTGATGAGATAATCACTGTTATTCACTTCACCAGTCAGTAGTTTTAATGTTATAGCTGATAAGTGTATGGTTGGTGTTATTTAGGTTTCTGAAATTGCCAATACCAGTGAAGGAGGCGTGGCCTCTGTGTGTGTGTCTGTACTGTATCAGTACCAGTGAAGGAGGCGTGGCCTCTGTGTGTGTACTGTATCAGTACCAGTGAAGGAGGCGGGGCCTGTGGTGTGTGTGTGTATACTGTATCAGTACCAGTGAAGGAGGCGGGGCCTGTGTGTGTACTGTATCAGTACCAGTGAAGGAGACGGGGCCTGTGTGTGTGTGTGTACTGTATCAGTACCAGTGAAGGAGGCGGGGCCTGTGTGTGTACTGTATCAGTACCAGTGAAGGAGACGGGGCCTGTGTGTGTGTGTGTACTGTATCAGTACCAGTGAAGGAGGCGGGGCCTGTGTGTGTACTGTATCAGTACCAGTGAGAGCAGACGGGGCCTGTGTGTGTGTGTGTACTGTATCAGTACCAGTGAAGGAGGCGGGGCCTGTGTGTGTACTGTATCAGTACCAGTGAAGGAGACGGGGCCTGTGTGTGTGTACTGTATCAGTACCAGTGAAGGAGGCGGGGCCTGTGTGTGTGTGTGTGTGTACTGTATCAGTACCAGTGAAGGAGGTGTGGCCTGTGTGTGTGCTGTATCAGTACCAGTGAAGGAGGTGTGGCCTGTGTGTGTGCTGTATCAGTACCAGTGAAGGAAGTGTGGCCTTTGTGTGTGTGTGTGTGTGTGTGTATGTACTGTATCAGTACCAGTGAAGGAGGTGTGGCCTTTGTGTGTGTGTGTGTGTGTGTGTGTGTGTGTGTGTGTGTGTGTGTGTACTGTATCAGTACCAGTGAAGGATTTAATAACTTAAATTCAAAGCAATGACTGAATAAATTCCAGATAAATTTGACAGTTTAAATAAACAAAAATGTCACACGGTCTTAATTTTCTGACAAGGGCATTTATTTACACGGTGTGGTCATGTGGTACAGATGTGTTTAAATCTCTAGGTTCACTATACACATTTCCACTTCACAACTTTCATACATTCCTCTTATTATTATTATTAATAGCATAGCTTTTATTCAGACATCTCACTTATGGTATGGTTTTCTGTTCGGTGTCTGAAAACACTCAAAGCGCAGAGAACGTCCACGCAACTGTGTGTGTGTGAGAGAGAGAGAGAGAGAGAGAGAGAGAGAGCTAACCACAGGACGTCTAGTCCAATATCAATAATGTCTAATCTAGTCTCTGATGACGGTTCGATGTGAAACATCAGCACGTTGGATCTAATGCGATGTTTAGTCAGGTGATAAGAATCATCTATTATACGAGACCCGATATAAACGTGACACGTACATCGCTTAACTCTATTCATAAAAACGCCATCAACACGTTCACATTTTATAGTTTTCACTTCGGAAAATCAAATTACACAGCCGTCACAACAGCATTTTTTACTTTAGATCTGACAGACAACGACATTATTCATGCAGACTGATTAAAGCAATACTGTTCTTCAGCAGAAAGAGTGTGTGTGTGTGTGAGAGAGCATGTTTGTGTGTGTGTGTGTGTGTGTGTGTCGTCCGTCCTTTTCACACAGAGTAACTGTTCATTGTTGACGCAATATTCTATACAACACGATGTGAGTGATATAATAATCTCTGTACATGGAGCTCGCTTGAACGAAATAATAAAGAAGGAAAGAGGAAGGAAGCTAAAAATATTAAAAGATTTTAAGCGCGTTAGCTTGTGGCATGTAACATATTCTCTTACTCGTAGCGTGAATGCTGCGATAGACAACGTGGGGGCGGGGGCTCTAAAATCATTCTTCTTTAAAGAATCTCTTTGACACTCCTTCTCCCCCCCTCACCTCACAAGATTTAGAGTATTTTTTACAAAGTTCCTGTCATAATGCGTAAATAAAGGTGGACGATACGGCAAAAACATTTAAATAATTGAATTTGACAATTTTTCCGTCAATAAAGCAAAAAACATGAGACGGCTGTCCTGACTGTAGCTCACATCGCAGGTTTATATTCATATTAATATTCACAGATCACGCTCGACGCTTGAATACGTTAGCGTTTCCGTAGTGACGGCTCGTTTACAGGGATTTACATGGCGGACGATCTAAATAATCAAAGACCGAAGAACATATGGAGTCGGAAAACGGCGAAGGATTGCGTACGGAGACGTTTCATTTAACAGATACGGAGTCTCCGGTGTCGGTGCTTTCAGTTTTCCCATCCATGTCTTTTTTTTTAAATAAAATACAAAAATAAATAAATAAAAAAGAGGCGGGGTGAGGGGATGATTGATTGTATTTGCTAGAACGTGAAGGATAACTTCGTCACAAGAGCAACTTTAAATGGATAAAAAGCACATTGCTAAAGTAAACGGTGTAATCGTCTGTGAATCTCTGTATTAGAAGAGGAATAAACCTCTTCAGGATGTGTGTTATATAAAATAAATCCCGTGTGTGTTGGGATGTAGGGCATCACACCACCCCATCACTGATTATTTTCCTCTAAGAGCATGTCCCCGAGTGTGTTCTTCCTTACGGCGGAGGGAAATCATAAGGAAACAAAGAAAATAAGGTGATAATGGTGTAATAGGTTTTCGGCCAATCAGATTCTTGTTACTAGGCAGATTTCACTCAGCTGTAGAAAGTTTTTGTTTTTTAAGCCTCTTGGACTCGAGTGTTGGTGATATTGTGAGGAAAGTGCATCGTGGCACAGTTTTGGGAGGATAACTGGTTGGCGTGTTGACGTGTCGCCCACCTGATCACATGACCACATGATCACCTGACGGAGGAACAGACGCCGATACGAGTAAAGAGGAATAAATCTCACACTCTCAATCTCTGGAAGTGTGAGTGATGACAGAGCTGACTGATGGGAAGCGGTGTTAAAGTGTGTGACTGTCATGTTGACTGTGTGTGTGTGTGTGTGTGTCTGAGAGAGAGAGTTCACTTGTCCTGCAGCAGAGCAGGAATGTTGATGTTCCAGCCGATGGCCTGCCGATCGAAGCCGCAGGTGAACAGGTTACACGCCTGGTTCTCTTCGTTCCACGCTGAGCAGCACACCATGCGCCGATGACCCTACACACACACACGCACGCACACGCACACACACAGTTAGGAAAAACACAAACCACAGAAATACACATTTATGCTAACACGATAACCACACAAAAAAAGCATCTGCTACACACACACACACACAACACACACACACGCTACACACACTTATGCTAAACACACACACTTATGCTACACACACACACACTTATGCTACACACACACACACACTTATGCTACACACACACGCTACACACACTTATGCTACACACACACGCTACACACCTTATGCTACACACACACACACACACACTTATGCTACACACACACACTTATGCTACACACACACACACTTATGCTACACACACACACTTATGCTACACACACACACTTATGCTACACACACACACACTTATGCTACACACACACACATATGCTACACACACACACACTTATGCTACACACACACACTTATGCTACACACACACACACTTATGCTACACACACACACACACACTTATGCTACACACACACACACACACACTTATGCTACACACACACACACTTATGCTACACACACACAACATACATTCATGTTACACAAACACACCTAAAGGCCACACACACACACACACACACACACACACCTGTCTGTTGCTGCGTGGGAGGCGGGCCAGTCGAACCCCGGTCATATCGAACAGTCGGACCTGTCTGTTGTCGTGCGGCAGGGCGATGATCCTCTGGTTCGCTGAGACACTTATCCTACACACCGGGGGTTAAGAGAGTTACACAACCTCCATAAACCTCCACAAAGTAGCATCTAACCACAAATTATAAACCGCTACTGATACGGAGCTGCATCGGCGCCGCCACTGCCTCATTACCTATTTACAGCCGAGTCGGTGCGGATGGTTGCTATCGGCGACCTCATGTTCTTCAGGTCCCACACCTTGACGGTGCGATCGTCGCTGCCGGACACCACGTTGTCTCCTACTGTGAACACAGCTGACGTCACCGTGCTGCAACACACACACACACGACGAGAGTGATGAGTAAAACAAATGTCCCTATGTATGAGCGGTTACTACGGTAACAGGACGAACCTGTGCTTTAAATAATAATAAACAAACATTTGCATATTAACATGAGGCAGAACGTACGTGACCAATAAACGCCAACATTAAGTGATGACGATTAAGTGCAAAAATATTGGCACCCCAAACTCCACTGTGATCGGCTCGCACTGCTCTTACATTATTTAAACAAACAAACCAAAAAAGAAATAAATAAAACAAAACATACAATCTGCTCTCACAGAGCACGTTTGGAAGCCCTGTACACCACCATGTGACCTTTGACCTTTCCTGCTGTTTGGTTAACCGCGCTATAAGCGGTGACGACGACACGGATGTGCATTTACAGAGCTCAAAATGACACTGGATTGTACATTCAGTATAAACCAGTGCTTCTTCCAAACACACACACAGAGGTCAGGCACACTAATTTAATGGACCGAATATTTCTAATCTACTGTGTCACTCTCCGCTAACATTCTGCCTCCTCTCATCTTCCCTCCTTCCTCCTGGTTGAGTTGGCAGAATTACAAAACTAGAGAGAGAGAGAGAGAAAGAGAGAGAGAGAGAGAGAGAGAGAGAGAGAGAGAGAGAGAGAGAGAGAGAGAGAGAGTGTGTGTGTGTGTCTTCTGGGGGTGTTTCAACTTCATCCTCGGTTCTGCTTCCTGATTTAAATTAGCGCAGTCCAGGCTAGTCGGCCCAGTAGATGCTAGCCTGGCTAATTTGAATTGACATGATATCAAGGTTTAATTAGGGCTAAATTCCGCCGCATTAAGGGATCCAGGCCCGGGCTCTGCTGGTGCTAATAGCTGCTCCTGGCTCGCTCCGGAGCAGCTCATGTCGAAAGCGAAGCGTGGAAACACTTTCTGACATCACGGAGTGCCACGGGAGCATGTGGGGGGAGGGGAGGAGCGATGCTGGGAGGGGGTCGGGGTAATAGATTAAAAGCTTGATTAAAACCCCATTAGAGCTCCGACGGTATTTCGGTAAATGTTCCGCGTCCCCTGGGAGCCACTGACGAGCAAGGTCGAGACTCATCAGGGGGGGAAGGGGAGAGCGTGTGAGCATGAGGGTGGAGAGCAGACGGACTCGCAGCAGTAAGAGAGAGAGAGAGATAATAAAGAGATAATAAATAATAATAAATTACAAAAAGAGACCATTTGATTGACAGGACAGATACAGGACAGACGCAGCCGTGCTCTAGTTTGCCGTCAAACGGTTGAGCACTGCCGTGTGTGAACCTGCCATGTCGCAGAAAGCGGTGAAAACTCACAACGTTAATAATGTGATTAAGGTGTGTACATGTCTATAATACACCTCGATAATGCGACTAAAACAGGAATACTCCACACGTCTTAATTCTATACGAGTTTACTTCGAGTATGACCTTAATCGGATTAAGGTCATCAATCATCGCTGTTTACATGCTAGTTTCTTAATCAGAGTACCGTCTTAATATCGGATTATTGTTGTCCATGTAAACGTACTGTATTATTATCTACAGGATCTGTTACATCTCCCTCTTGTGGTCTCCCAAAGCGACTACACCAGGCAATACTAAACAGGAGTCTAATAAGGAACGTAAAACAGCGAGCAAGTGCGAATGATCTATTCCAACGTAACGTTACCGTTATCCATGTTTTAAAGACACATCAAGAAGATAATGTGCTGGTTAATAATCGATATATTGATGTGTTATGACTTCCCTAAAAGATAAAGACAGACAGAATAGACCAGACTAAAGCAGACAGATGAATAGAAGTGAATAACATTGATTATCTCGTTACAATTCAATTCGTTTTATTCGTATAGCGATTTTAACAGTGGAACAGTGGAGGGGGGAGGGGGGGAGTCTTTGACTAGTGAGTCAGACGCCCGTGGTGGGGTGAGAGGTCTCAGCGAGGCATCAGCCACTTCTCATTTGTGCCACTCGTTAGCGAGTCGTGTGCTAATATCACACAATTAGGAGGTGATACGGGCTCGGCGCTCAGCCTGCTGTCCTTCTCAGAGCCAACACACAGTGTCAGACTTCATTACCCATAATTACATCTGAGCATGAAGCGCAAACACATCTCTTTTCTTCAATCGGTTCTCTAGCTGTTTATCCTCTTGGTAAGTGTGTGAGATCTGTGACTACACATCTCTCACACACACACAGACACACACACACACATATACATACACAGAAGATGCGCGCGTGCTGCCACAGAAGGTCCGTATGCCGCAATGCTGATCTCATCAAGCCTCCAGTGGCGCAGAGCTAATCAAGTGAGACTGGCATATGTCGTCTGACACAGGAAGAGAAAAACGAGAGCAAAAATCCAAAACTTTTCTACAGTAGACACACCAAGAACGTGTGTAGAGACTGATGTTACAGCCAGCCTCCTGCTGAACGTCAGCCAAACACACGGAAATCAAACGGAGACACGCACGCGTCTACGCTTAACTCCCGACTCGGCACCTCCGTCTCTGTAGTTTACTAGAGAACAGAGGACAAAGATTACGGCACTCTGGATAGGGGCGCTTCTGCTAAATGCTGTGAATGGACTTGGACAAGAGGAGACGAGGGAAATGAAGAGCCGGAGAAAGCACAAGAGAGAAGGCGCAGGAAGGGACAAGGTAAGGAGAGAAGGAATGAGGAAAGAAAGTTGAGAGGAGGAGAGGTATAGTGAGAGGAGAAGAGGAGAGCATGAACGGAGCAGGAAGAGGAGAAGATATAAAGAGATGAAAAGGAAAATGAGAGAAGAGAAGTGAAGAGAAGAAAGGATAGATGAGAGAAGAGACGAGGGGTGTGTGTGTGTCGATGAGGGGTTCAGGGCGCGCCTCATTCATCTTGTGGTCCCTGAGCAGTCAAGCATGAACTCATGCTGACAGCGCTACTCCACTACATCACAGTCTCAGTCTCTCTCTCTCTCTCTCTCTCTCTGTGTCTCGGTCTCTCTCTCTCTCTCTCTGTGTCTCGGTCTCTCTGCCTGACACACCTCCTTACAACAGTACATCAACACTCACACACACACACACACACGTGCACAACCACACAATGTGCACCAGGGCTGTGAAACCCCGTCAGATACGAGATCATGTTCTGGAAGTTAAAAGACATGTAGAAGTAAACGCTGCAGTACGATGCGAACGTCAGCAACCCACCACGCATTAAACAGTCAACACGCCGTTTATTTGCTCGACTCCATCAGTAGCGCTGAACTGATGCTTGACCGCAAGCCGCTGCTAATTAACACATTACCATGGCAACTCTTCTCCGAGTGATCCCGGGGTCTGCTGGAAATTCATGTCTAGAGAGACGCTTGGGCCAAACAATCATTCAAAGAAATCATGAGACCTGCTGCACTTCATTACACTGAAGAATGCTTTTATTTGGTCTTGCTAAATGTCAGTATGATGGTGTGTGTGTGGGTTGGGGGGGTGGTGTTGGTGCACGTGCCAGCAAAAAACCTTCCCAACGTCAATGCAAGCACTCTTCACAGCTGAGCAAATGTGTGTCCGATGTCACAGGCTAAGATTATTAGCTTTGATGCTACCGGAATGCATCGTAAAGCATCAGTCGGTACAACACAACTGATGCACAGTAACACACAAACCTGACCAAATATTTATAATGCAACAGATTAACCACAAGAACCTGTTTCACCATGCAGAACAGAATCAAACACAGGTGCTTCAATGGGAGCTCGGTTTGACTACTTACAACAAACAATTTGTTTAAAAAAAAAAAAAAAAAAGGAGAGAAAAAGGACACACACACATGCTTCCCGAAGAGAAAGATGGTTGGATAGGTATACCTAAACTGGAAGAAGGATGGAGGGAACGACTACACTGGGAGAAGAACTGGTGGATGGACTGAAGTATGGACAGACAGATTCACGTGTACGCTTCTGGAGTTGAAGAGATGTCAGAATCTTCCTCATGCCACATGGAAATATCAATGACATCTTACATTTACATTTACTCACTTGGCAGACGCTTTTATCCAAAGCGACTTACAAATAAGCAAAGCGCTATATCAAGCAGGGAACAATACAAGTAGTGCTACTATACAAGATCCATTAATTGAATACCAGAGGAAGCAAAGTGTACAGAGTAGAGGTGTAAGTGCATTATGTGTGGGTCTTTTTTTTTTCCCCTCTAGGAGTTGGTTAGGTGTTCACGGAAGAGGTGGGTCTTTAGCTGTTTTTTTGAAAATAGTGAGAGATTCTGCAGTCCGGATAGAGATCGGAAGAGCATTCCACCACTGGGGAACGGTATGCGTGAAGGTTCTGGAAATGGACCTTACGCCTCGCTGAGTGGGAACTACTAAACGTCGGTCGCTAGTCGATCGCAGATTGCGAGAGGGAATGTATGCCTTCAGGAGAGAGTTGAGGTAGGAGGGTGCTGTTCCTGACAAGGTCTTGTAGGTGAGCATCAAGGCCTTGAACTTGATGCGGGCAGCTACAGGAAGCCAGTGGAGGGAGATGAAGAGGGGTGTGACATGGGTTGTCTTGGGCTGGTTTTAGACAAGGCGCGCTGCAGAATTCTGAAACCATCTAAATCCTACACTTCATCTCAGCTACCAACACGAGGGCTCCAAGACCCTCAGTCTGCGTGATGAGCCTCAGTGTGAACTACTCATCCTGGCTCTGCGAGAGAAAGCGGTAATTGTCTAATCTTTGACGAGTGTGACAGCAGGAAACGCCCTGTGGTTCCACGGCTAATCTCATTACGCTGATTGTCTATTGGTGAGCATTACAGTGGGATCTGACGGAGTTACACACATAGTGAGGAGTGGATAATCCGGGGGCGATCAACGACTCTTCCACCATTACTCTCTCGCTCCACCTCCCAGCAGGAGGAAGATATTCACCGCTCAAATAGAGATGTTTACTCATCCGGAAGGCTGAAATGACCCAGTGAGACGAAGTACAGATACAAACATAACTGGATGGTATTCTGCTCTCGAATTCAGTACCGATGCTAAATTATGTCAACGTAAGGTTTTGCTAGTAGCCTATAGTCTTCATGGAGTTAATGTGAATGCCACTGGAGTGAAGGACAAACCAAAGATTGTAGACATAAGATTTATAGTGCTTTAAAGTGTTGTACTGCCATCTGGTGGCCTTTATTGTGACTGCAAAATGTGTGGTTAAAGCTGGGGTGATTTCTGCAGTCTTTTAAGATCACTGTACAAGTGGAGAAAACGATGCCCTTTATAATGGTGCAGTGCGTTTTAAAGGAAGAACTCACTCGGTGTGGCCCTGGAAGACGTTAACCGAGTGGATGGACGGATCTCTGAAGTCCCACAGGCGAAAGGTGGTGTCGCGGGATGAGGTGACCACCAGCCGCTGGGTGGGGTGGGTGCAGCAGTGGGTCAGCTCCTGATCGTGACCTGCACACACGTAACACAAAAGGTCACACACCAAAGACTTCAATTACCAAAATTACAATCCAACCCAAAATATTTATTTCTTCGTAACAGGCACACACGACTGACCTATACAGTCATGTGAAAAAATAAGTACACCCCATGAAAATTGTCAGCTGGTCATTTTCACCATTTAAATGAACAAAAAAGCAGATCATGGAAAAAAAAAGTTCATCACAGCTTCAAATTCCTAAAATTAGAATCAGGTGTTCAGGACTGAGTGCCAGTGATTAGAACCTGATTAGGGAGTGCAGGAGGAACCGGTCTTATTTCTTACTTTTACCCCTCTCATATCTAGTGTCTGGTGTTCCCTTCATTATTGGGGTGTGTGGTGTCATCATGCCAAGATCTGAAGGGATCTGTAAGGCCTTCAGAAAAAAGGTTGTGCATGCCTGAGTCTGGCAATTAAAAAGATCTCCATATTATTTGAAATACATCACTCCACTGTAAGGAAAATCAGCTACAAGTGGCACAGATTTCAAACGATTGGCTATTTGTCCAGGACTGACCGTCCCAAATTCAGCCCAAGATAAGACTATCTGATGCAAATAGAAGTCTCCAAGAACCCCAAAATTTCATCACAGGACCTGCTCGTAATTCTTGTAACTGATGCTTCTACAATCAGAAAGAGCTTGCACAGATTTGACCTGCATGGGAGGTGTGCCAGGAAAAAGCCTTTGCAAGACTACAGTTTGCCAAAGAGAATAGAGACAAAGACCAGACCTTTTGGAATAATGTGCCACAGTAACAGCAGACATGTTTGGAAAAGACCAAAGACAGCTTTTCAGGAGAAGCACCTCATACAAACTGTGAAGCACGGTGGTGGAAATGTTATGGTTTGGAGTTGCTTCACTGCCTCAGGGACAGGAGAGCTTTCATTCACTGATTCAACTATGAATTCTGCATTATATCAAAGAGTGCTTGAAGATAATGTGGAGTAATCGGTCTGAAAGTTGAACTGAAAGTGGACATTTCAACAGGATAATAATCCTATGCACACTAGCAAATCCACCAAGGAATGGCTCAAACGGAGGAAATGGAGGGTTATGGAATGACCTAGTCAAAGTCTGGATTTGAATGCCATTGAAATGTGGGGGGAATATATGAGAGTAAATCGCTGTTAAGCGCCACCTACATGTGAGGTTTGTGCCAGATTGGTGAACGTAACCTTGCGGAGCGTAAACGAATACTCTGGCAGCGCATTCAGAAATCATGATCAGAGAAAACTAAGCTTAGAAAACTGTCAACAAAACGATGCTGGTTATTTGAACACTGAAACTGAAAAGAGTGACCTCTGTGGCGAAAATGTAGCAGTGTTTTTCTTCTCTCTCATTGTATAATTGTATTCGTTTCTTGAAAAGGTACGTTCAATACTTTTGGCACAAACTGAATTCCTTTTAATGGCCGCAATCAGTGTCGAAAGCATGATTTTTCCTACAATTCTTTATGCAACAACTCACACTTCTGGTTAAATGCCGTGGTTGGTTTGAGTTATACCCTGGGCTCCTTATAAGCGGAGTCGGCGATCATATGTACATTATTACATATGAACATTATTAACTGATCATATGCGATCATATGTACATTATTACATATGAACATTATTAACTGATCACTGAACTGAGCATTTCTTTTACACTGTAGGACCTGTGAGCGTGTGGACGAGTTCGGAGGTCTCCACGTCGTACAAATTGGCAGCTCGATCCCAAGAGGCAGTGACGACTTGTTTACCGCCGACGAGCCAGTCAGCGGCGATGACCACGCCCTGGTGGCTCTTCAGAGTGGTGCTGGCTAAACGCACCGTGGGACACTCAGTGGGTCCATCGGCGTCGCCATCTGCATCGTCCTTATCGGAGAAATCCACGTCGTCATCCAGCGATGCCTGAATTCATCAGAGAGAGAGAGAGAGAGAGAGAGAGAGAGAGAGAGAGAGAAGTTCAGGAGAGCAAACAATGAGTTTATACTTTAATCTAATGACCTGGTGATGCTGTCCAAAGATAACAATACAGAAGGAAGTAGAGAGACAAGTTGAAGCTTCTATTTACACAGTGTTATGGCGGTGTGTCATATGATATAATCTGTATTATCATGGAGTGGAGGCGCAATTGTGGGAAAGAGGGAGAGAAAAATAGCGAGAGGGATTGTGAATGAGAGAGAGGGAGACAGTAAAAAAAAAAAAGGAAGAGGCTGAAAGAGATGTAGAGAAGGGGAAGTTTGTGTGTGAGAGGGAAAAGAGGGGAAGAGAAGTAGAAATGCTTTAAAAGAACTATAAAAGAAATGGAGAGATTGGGAAAGAGAAAGGGACAGAGGAAGAGACGTTAAAAGAGAGAGAGAGAGAGATGACCCAAGAGAAAAGAGAGATGGATGTAGAGCGAGAGTAAGGAAAGGAGGAGTTGTGTGTCAGCACTCTGACTCTTAAGACGTGCTTTAAAACACTCACGCTGGTGTCGGATGGAGGCTGAGGCAGAGGCAGCTGCACCATGTAGCGCCAGATGTGAGCTGTCTGATCACCAGACGCTGAGAGAAGGAACAAATACACACACCACACTTTTATCACTAGCATGTAGTGAGAATAAAACAATGCAGGAATAACGCTAGCACTCAAGTCACTCATGTCATTTAGTTAGTCACTCACGGGCGCGTTTACCGTCGTCGCATCTACCGTCGTCGCTTACGGGCACGTCTACCGTCGTCGCATCTACTGTCGTCGCTTACGGGCGCGTCTACCGTCGTCGCATCTACGTCCGTCGCTTACGGGCGCGTCTACCGTCGTCGCATCTACCGTCGTCGCTTACGGGCGCGTCTACCGTCGTCGCATCTACCGTCGTCGCTTACGGGCACGTCTACCGTCGTCGCATCTACTGTCGTCGCTTACGGGCGCGTCTACCGTCGTCGCATCGTTACGTACCCTACGGGCGTCTACCGTCGTCGCATCTACCGCTGCGTTACGCTACGGGCGCGTCTACCGTGATGCGTCTACGTCCCTTAGACTACGGGCGCGTCTACAGTCGTCGCATCGTACCCGTCACTACGGGCGCGTCTAATCGTCGCATCTACGGCCGTCCGCTAGGGGCATGTCTCCCGTCGTCGCATCTACTGTTGTGTAACACGCGCGTCTACCGTCGTCGCATTTACCGTCGTCGCCTACGGGCACGTCTACCGTCGTCGCATCTACTGTCGTCGCTTACGGGCACGTCTACCGTCGTCGCATCTATGTCCGTCGCTTACGGGCGCGTCTACCATCGTCGCATCTACTGTCGTCACTTACGAGCGCGTCTACCGTCGTCACAACTACTGTTGTCACTTACGGGCACGTCTACCGTCGTCGCATCTACGTCCGTCGCTTACGGGCGCGTCTACCATCATCGCATCTACCGTCGTTGCTTACGGGCACGTCTACCGTCATCACTTACAGGCTCGTCTACCATCATCGCATTTACCGTCGTCGCCTACGGGCACGTCTACCGTCGTCGCATCTACTGTCGTCGCTTACGGGCGTGTCTACTGTCGTCGCATCTACTGTCTTCGCTTACGGGCGTGTCTACTGTCGTCACTTACGGGCGCGTCTACCACGTCGCATCTACTGTCGTCACTCGGGGGGCGTCCACCGTCGGCGCATCTACTGGTGGTAGCCACGGGCGCGTCTACCGTCGTCGCATCTACTGTCGTCGCTTACGGGCGCGTCTACCGTCGTCGCATCTACGTCCGTCGCTTACGGGCGCGTCTACAGTCGTCGCATCTACGTCCGTCGCTTACGGGCGCGTCTACCATCGTCGCATCTACGTCCGTCGCTTACGGGCGCGTCTACCATCGTCGCATCTACGGCCGTCGCTTAGGGGCATGTCTACCGTCGTCGCATCTACTGTTGTCGCTTACAGGCGCGTCTACCATCATCGCATTTACCGTCGTCGCCTCCGGACCGTCTACCGCGTCGCGTCTACCGTCGTCTACGGGCACGTCTGCATCGCGCATCTATGTCCGTCGCTACGGGCGCGTCTACCATCGTCGCATCTACTGTTGTCGCTTACAGGCGCGTCTACCATCATCGCATTTACCGTCGTCGCCTACGGGCACGTCTACCGTCGTCGCATCTACCGTGCCTCCCCACGCGGACGCGTCTGCGTAGCGTCCCGCATCTATGTCCGTCGCTACGGTGCGTCTACCATCGTCGCATCTACTGTCGTCGCTTACGGGCGCGTCTACCGTCGTCACATCTACTGTCGTCACTTACGGGCACGTCTACCGTCGTCGCATCTACGTCCCGTACGCTACGGGCGTCTACCATCATCGCATCTACCCGTGCGTTGCTTACGGGCACGTCTACCGTCATCACTTACAGGCTCGTCTACCATCATCGCATTTACCGTGGGGCGCCCTACGGGCACGTCTACCGTCGTCGCATCTACTGTCCCGTAACTACGGGCGTGTCTACTGTCGTCGCATCTACTGGTAAATGCCGCTTCCGGGCGTGTCTACTGTCGTCACTTACGGGCGCGTCTACCATCGTCGCATCTACTGTCGTCACTTACGGGCGCGTCCACCGTCAAGCGCATTACCGTCGTAACGCCAGGCGCGTCTACCGTCATCGCATTTTAGCCTTAACTACACAGGCGCGTCTACCGTCATCGCATTACCGTCGTACGCCTCGGGCACGTCTACCGTCGTTCATCTGCATGTACTGTGCGGGGGACTTACGTGTTAACCCGTCGCTTGTGAAGAAAGCACTTTGAAAAAGACTCGCACTTTCCTCACCAACAGATCACACAAAAGGCAGTAAATATTCCAACTACACAAACAGACGAACCTGTTAGAGCCATCTGCTCTGTGGGGTGAAACTTGATCGAGTTAACTGCAAGGAGGAAACAAAAGAAAGAATTTATTCAAAGCTGAAAAATTTGGATCGATCCGACAAGTTCACATTCAGATATGAAACACACGTTACAGAAACTCCCTGGGGAAACGACCCCATGCTTAAGAAGGACACCACATTTACACATTCTCTGATTTATACAATAATTATATCACAGTGTAGGTAACTTCTCGACTGTTCTTGGAGGTGTCAAGACCAGTCGACAGCTTCTTATGTGATGTGGTAAAGACTTTTAAAAACGATAACAGGAACTAAAAGTAACTCTGCTTGACATCACGCTACCCCGGCGTTGATTCATTTCCAAAAACAGCATGTCCTCAAAGTGCTTATTCCTTACTGCATGGAGCAGTATAGCAACACAACCTCCTTCATACACGCAATGCTGAATGCAATATCAAAAGCAGTGCTAGTGTTATCACCTCTAAAGGACAAACCCCACCCCCTGATTGCTCACCTGATCCAGCATGACCAGCGTATTTGAGCAAGCACTTCCCGGTCTCGATGCTCCACAGCATAGCACAGTGGTCTGGGGAACAAGAACACGCAGAGACACACGGTCATTTTTAAATGTAAACAGCGTCAGCAAGCAGGTTACAACAAATGGTTTGCCGTCCTGTACTCGTGTGATGAATTCAAGTTACTCCACATCACAAAAACCCTGTACGTGATATAAACACAATACAGTGTCCTCTATCCTCCAGGTCCTGCACATTCTTTGCTTTTCTAGAATCTTCTTGAGCCCTTTCCAACAGCGGCTATATGATGTTCAGATCCATCTTTTCACACCGAGGACAACTCAGGGACTCGTACATGACTATTACAAAAGATGCAAACATTCAGTGACGCTCGAGAAGGCAACACGATACATTAGGAGCCAGGGGGGTGTAAACTTTTGAACAGGATGATCAATTATTTTTTTGTCTTCTGGGAAACATGTTAATATCTTATGTAGCTTCTGAAGGGTGGTACTAAATGAAAAATCTGTAAACAAAATAACGTTTTACACCGAACATCCTGTTCAAAAGTTTACACCCCCTGGCTCTTAATAATAAAATAAACTGTGTTCGATACACAAAATGATTTAACCGTGCCATTTCGATAATTATTGTATCGAGTGTGACACTGTGTTTTCATTTCTGTGATTATTATTTCTATCCAAACTTGGCAAAAAGACTTATTGACTTTTTTTCCAGTCGACATATTTCTCTCCAATGAATGAAGGAGTTGTACGCATGCGTTTTGAGCCCTACCCAGCCCTCAGACAATGTTTTCCGACCTCACTGTTTGGTTACTTTAATTTGATGAAACAAAACAAAAAGCAAATGAAACAAAACAAAAACAAACAAAAAAATCTACACTACCAGTAAAAAGTATAGACACTCAGTATTTATTTATTTATTTCTCTCCACATTTTATAATAAAGTTATCAACACTCTGGAGTAACAGAAATGGAACTATGGGAATTATGTCGTGATAAAAAATACAAAATATATCTAAATAATTTGGTATTTTAGCATCTTCAAAGTAGACGCCCTTTTTGCTGAGGTTTTCTCACCCGATTTCTTGAGGAATTTCCCTGAGGTGCTTTTTAATCAGTATTAAAAGGAGTTCACACCTACGATGGACTCTTATCGGCTGCTTTTCAGAATATTTCGCTCTGAAATATTCCATTGTAGCCTTCTCCTCAAGCCTACATGATTTTTTTTTTGCTTCGCTTCACGACCTTATGTAAACAACATGCACATGATGGTGAATCTCAGCCTGGGGTATGCATATAGTATGAAAATAAGGGGTTGTGTGATGCTCCTGATGCTCTCTGTAAGTGTTCGAGGAAGAGCCACCGAGTGGTGCATCGTGGGAGACCGTACCTGCAGAGGCAGTGCCCAAAACCAGTGGCTGTGTCCTGGTCACGCTCAGGTCCCATATGCCGTCCCTGTGGCCTACGTACTCCTTCACCAGCTGGCACACGGCACGAGATGTGGTGGCTTTGAAACTGGACACGATCTAGAGCGATTACAGGAAGAATGAAAATCTGGATACACACACACACCTATATATACACACACGTATAATAAAGTGGGAAGCTAAGAGGTGCAGCGTAAAGCCCGGGGTCATCTCGACTAACCAAACACAATGGTCTAAGCGTAGGTCCGCTAAGGCAGCATGTTCACGTTCCGCATGTTGCCTTGAGAGGGTTCACAGCAACACGAGCTCTCACACTATATCAGGCTCTATGGGAGATAAGTGTGGCCTGTGCTGACGAGCACTTCAAGAAGCACTTAAAAAGCAACTACGCTGGCGTGAGACGAAACCATGAAGAGTGCAAATGAAACAAACAACAACAATAACAACATCCACAGTCAGCTGTGAGGAACAAACTTAAAACGTGGAGCCTTAAACAGAGGTTCAGTTTGAGTAAAGCAATCGTGTAGCACGACATAAAATACGAAAGAGCTCGCGTTCGTGAGACCGAACCTGCACGAAGACTCGAAAAAAAAAGAAAAAAAAAAATTGCGATTCAAACGCGTTCCCTTTTCTGAACCTGAAAGGAACCGGTGGAAATGGAAGTTCTCAAAAAGACAAATGTTCTTCAAACTCCAGAGCTAAAGAAGCTCCTTGTCCGAACGCTCACATACAGAACCTGTTTGAGACGTAGAAATGTAAAACAGAAAGTCCATTTTGAGCGGCCGTACAAGCGGAGCATGCTCAAACAAAGCAGCAAAAAAGGTGCAGCTCTACACGTCATGGCATTTCTACTGCTTTCTGCTCTCTAGAGAAATTACAAATAAAACAAAATGGGTTAAAGGAACCAGTAACACAAACTAGATCCCAGTGTTTAAGACTCTTTTTTGGTCCGTGTGGTGTAAGAGTAAATCCGGGCCTGTTAAAGGTCTGGAATAAAGCTAATAAAGGAGCAACTTTTCCGATCATTATAATACACACTAAACCAAGTATTAAAAAAGGCATATTAAATGCAGGGGTGGACAAATCAGTAACCCTGGCACTCAGGAGAAGATCTTGTCTGCTATTTCATTTTTTATTTCAAAATTGTCTGGTAGATGAGTAGGTTCCATAAGAATGAAGAAAAACAAACAAACCCTCCCTATGGACGTCTGTATGCACTACTCCAGAGATAAAGAAGTTCCTTGTCCGAACGCTCACCTACAGATGATGTTTGAGGTGTAGAAATGTAAAACATAAATTCCATTTTAGGCGGCTGTGCGAGCGGAGCATGCTCAAACAAAGCAGTAGAAAAAGGTGCAACTCTACAGGTCATGGCAACCCTGTAAAATGATTAGGTTGGGTAGCTTCATGTATCTCAGAGGAACCATGTATTAGCCTTCACCCTCCCGGAGTGGTAGCAGTCATGTGATCGAGGACAGTTAGATAATGGGTGGGGAGTTCCATTGAACCAAATGGGGGGTCGCTTTGTCTTTGTGCAATGTTGTTCGCCTGAGAAAATGTAGAGGGAAATGAAAGAGTTTGTGGGTAAAGCCAGGGTTGTTGCGACGTGAGGGACAGGACGCTTATGTGGATGTGTGGAGCATTTAAAAAATTGTTGGGTTTGCCCCCAAGCAGTTTCAACAGCTTGAAACTGCTCCGAGAAAGAAAAACTCACGGTAGGAGACGTGGTAAGCCAAGACCGTTATTACCGTAGATCATACATTAAGAACAATATTTTTACACAAATGTAAGTTACAATCATCTGTTGTGATTTCGCTTCTTACTTCATGAAACAGAATACGGAAAATGGTGTACGGTTAGCCGACTTCAAATAGCCTTCTTTCATCTCAGAAATATTGCTTAAGAAATATAATGTCACTACATGATGCACAAATATTAGTTCATGCCTTCGTCACCATTAGGTTATTATTACTGTAATGCCTTACTGTCTGGATGTTCCAGTAGGAGGATAAACAAGCTCCAGTTAGTCCAGAATACTGCTGCAAGAGTCCTTACTAGAACCAGAAGATACGACCAGATCACCCCGATCTTATCCACACTGCACTGGCTCCCAGTAAAATTTCACATCGATTATAAAATACTACTACGGACCTATAAAGCTCTGAATGGTCTGAGTGAACATTTGGTCGTTTATGATCCGCCACGCCTACTTCAATCAAAAGGTGCAGGATATTTGTTAGTACCTGGAATAGTGAAGGCTACAGCAGGGGGAAGAGCTTTCACTTACAAAGCCACATAGTTATGAAACAGCCTTCCAATTAGTGTTCAGGACTCAGACACATTCTCAGTGTTTAAGTCCAGGCTGGAAACATATTTGTTTACTCAAGCTTTTTGTGAATAGTTTTTTCTTAGGTAAAGGAGCAGATCTAGAGGCTCACAGCGATAGAGTGTTGTGTTGAACTGGGATGTTTGGATGCTGAAGCCCCTCCCCTTTCACGCCTTCACCCAGGTTTGTTGATGGTGGATTGGCTGGCTGCGTTATGTCCCAGAGAGCCCTCATGTATGTCTTCTGGCTTTCCCTTTTAGTTACACGGTCATAGCTAGTCTTGATGGAGTCCCTGCTTGCACTCACACAAAGCACATTATCCTTAACCGTTATGGGACAATAACCATACCAAATTATCTCTCCCTCTCTGTCCCACTCTGTCGAGCTACACATGATACTCCTGAGATACCAGTGATCCTGAGATACCAGTGATCCAGCATATAGATCATTGAGATTACTGATGATGGTACCACTTAAAAACTATAAACATGGCTTTGGGCCTCAATTAATAGGAACAGTTATACTATGATAGCTTTAGGACTGTAATTACCACAAACAGTTTTACACTCAAGTCTCAATCAGTGATCTGTGGAGAAGTTCAACAAAACAGAGTTCATGTAGAAACTGTGATGAATTTCCTGTTACACAACTGCACTATTTAAGCATGTAGTATTAGTACATTTACAGAAGGGGTGCATTTATTTATTCACAGGTTCCCTTTAGAGTCTGGTTCCTTCCTCATATTGTCTCAGGGAGTTTTCCTCACCACCATCACCTCTGGTTTACTCGTTAGGGATCAATTCATACATTTAATAACTATCTCCTGAATTTATACATTTATATACATCTGTAAAGCTGCTTTGGGACAATGTCCACTGTTAAAGGCTCTATACAAATTAAACTGAACTGAACTAGGGTTAGATAATGAAGTCATGATTTGTCCACCCCTAAAGCAAACAAACAAACAAAAACCTGTAGTTAAAGTGTTGGGCAAAACTTTCAAAAAAGAAAGTGGCAACAGTTTCAACAAGGACCGATCAAGAGCCTTGGGAAAACACCTGATGATTTTCATTTTGAAACAGAAAATCATTTTTACTTTTTTTTTTTTTTTTTGCAAATAACAACCTTGAATATGTCCTTTGTAATAAAGGGGTACCACAACACAGAACTATCCAAGCAGGGGAATCAGTCCTTAAGGGTGAGATGTGATCACTGCTTATGCAAAGACAACACTGTTTTTCTACACTTTTTTATGTAAATAAACAAAAAAAAATCCCATTTCTATATTTTTCTCTGTAATTAGTAATCCCCCTGGCAGTGAGATAGTTCATGCATTCTGGTGTACACAGGAGGTGGAGGAGGAGGTAGGAGTCAAGCACATTACCCATGAATCTCCACCCCACAACTCCCAGTTCACCACATTGAAGTTTCGAGGTCCACCTACTTTGCCGTGGAAAGAATTTGAACGCTAAAATCAGTGAGAGAAGAGAGCAGTTTCAATCCAACTGAACCACTGGAAAAGACACAAAGAGCTGCAGTTGTTCAGGATGGGTACTAACTGGAACTAAAGCGAACGACAATCACAATTCAGGGCAAAACAATCATTTTAAACCAATCACTTCATACAGAAAACCATTTGCAGTGATCACGCGTTATAATGATGATGCAGCCGGTTGCTCGAGTCACTTTATCGCGGCAAACGGTCACTGCATTCGAGTTTGGAAAACTTGCTTGCACCGGGTAACACACTTTCGACATACACTCAAGTTATAATTTAAACCTTCTTCCAATTTCGACTGATACGCGACAGATGATGAACGCTTAAGGCTGGAATGCATTTGCTTTAAACTAGGTGCGCGTGTACACAAAATGGCTGCCGCACGTATCTTGCGATCGCTCAGCTTGATCACATCCTCGCTTGAGCACATCCTCAGTGTGTTTAGCGTCACAGTTCGACAGACAGGGAAGGTCCGGCTCTGATTCTCCACAAAGCTTTTGTTAACAATGTCCTTTACAATATTAATCACATTGTAAAGTAAACATTTATAGGGAGAAGCACTGAACAAAACATACTGAAAAGTACAGATATACTTAACTATTAAGACCGGAGACATGAGAACCGTTCCTGATACCAGTACTAATGAAAAAAAGACTAATAGACTAATAAAATTCACAGTGGTGGACAAATGACAAATTCTTTAGCTCGCCTACTGGCCAAGTGAAAGCTCCAATGCGCTGTACAGTCATGATTTGGTTTCCCGGGAATCCCACTGGGCTAAGCCAAAAAATAAATAAATAAATAAATAAAATAAGTAAATAAATAAATAAAAAAAAAGTGGTAGCTAACGTACCGTAATAACGTACGGTGAGATTTTTACGTGCATTAGTACAGAACATGGGACATTAATGACTTTATGATTTCCTGGGGAAAGGATGACGGACCTTCTCACGTCCACAATCATTATCGTCTACATTTTGTGCTCGAGCAAGGCACTCGTGAACATTTCAGATTGTTCTTGGCGAGTTGTATAAAGGATTTGCGCTGGATTCGAAAAGGATTGAACTAGAGGTCGACCGATCGATCGGTTTTGCTGATTAATATAGGAGCCGATAACTGATCGCTGGAACTGTCGGTTATCAGCAAAAATCCACAATGTTTTTCCCCAGTTGCATCCGTTGCGGGAGTGGTTAAGAAGCGTCCGCTGCCATTATACAGTACAAGAGCGGCCGCTAGAGGCCAAATAAAAATCGCATACCAATTTCGTTGTGTTATTTTAAGTGTTTTTTTTTATTATTATTAATTTTGAATGTCTGTTGTTAATTTGTTATTTAAAGTGTTTTAATTTTTTGGTTTAGTTTGGATGTATATCTTTTATTTACGTAAAAATTTTATATATATTAATATTTATATATTTGTTTCATTTTTAAAAAGAACAGTACATTTTCATGGTACAGTCAGTACTGTTTATTTCTGTAATAAAGTTTTCATTCAGCATCAAGAATTAAAAGTATCGGTTTTCTTAGTCGGTTATCCGCAGGTGCTACAGTTACAGGTATGAGTAAAAGCCCTCATATTTCCCTGCAGCTCTCGCCACTGAAGCTAAGCAGGTTGAGCTGGACAGTACCTGGATGGAAGACCTCCTGGGGAAAACTAAGGTTGCTGCTGGAAGTGTATTAGTGAGGCCAGCAGGAGGCGCTCAGTCTGTGTGGTAATAATAATAATAATAATAATAATAATAATAATAATAATAATAATGCACCAGTATGATGACAGGGACACTATGACTGGAGGAGACATTAAACTGGAAGTCCTGGCTCTCTGTGGTCATTACTAATCCCACGACCTCTAGCTTGACCAGCTGTGTGTTCCAGATTCAGAAAATACTGTATGTTATTAGTAGACTTGGGATCGACACCTTTTTCACACATCAATACGCAAGAAATGTTCAGTAATTTTCAAAAAGAAACACTGGCTGCTGCAGCGAATGATTAAATGTATACTATTGATCCAGCACGGACTAGACGGAGCCGTATTACGTGCCAGAGGAGTGATGGAGATCAGTTATTATCTACAGGATCTGCTAGATATAAGAGTATGAGTGTGTGTATGTGTGTATATATATATATATATATATATGGCATAACGCACTACAACACACTATAATACACTACAACACACTAAAATACACTACAACACACAGGGGAACACAAATATCTGATTCATAATCTATGTCTAATCCGATTGTGTGTAAATATGATTTATTTCGCCGCTAAGTGCCGATCTAATCTGCATGATGACAGACAGGCAGCCGTTCAGGACATGACAGCGAGTGTAAACAGAGATGTGTAGGTGTTTCAGTGTAACAGGAAGGTCACAGACACACTCGTACCTTGCTGGTGGAGGCTTTGTATGTGGTCTTCAGTTTCTGGGACAGCTGACTCGTACTGTGACTGGCTGTTTAAATCAGAAACACACATTTCCATTATTCTATAGAAACAATTATCTCCAGAAATAACCCGTGTGTGTTATTTGAATAAACTTGGTTAAATGTTAGCTAAGTCTTGTACCTTTAGTCTTCAGTGCTCCTTTACTCAGGTCTCCTCCATCGACAGTCTGACCCTCACCGGCCAAGCGCTCGTTCAGAGACTCGATCTCTCGCCTCACTACACAGTTAGCATGTAGTAAGTGTTAGAATCACTGAGCCAGAGTCAGTGTGTTAGTGTCACGGTAACAAGTAGGGGTGGGTGAAAAGACAGAAATATTACATTGCCACACTTAATGACATTCAAGTATATGGCCTAAAATATGTGGACACATGAACATCACATGTTGGAAGCACACAAGTATATAGAATGTCTTTGTGTGCTGTAGCATTAAAATTTCCCTTCACTGGAACCAAGAGACCCGAACCTGTTCCAGCATGACCGGTGCACAAAGTGAGCTCCATGAAGACATGGTTTGCGAAGGTTGGACTGGAAGGACATAAGTGTCCTGAACAAAGCCCTGATCTCAACCCCACCGAACACCTTTGGGATGTACTGGAGCCTCTGCACATCAACATCAGTGCGTGACCTCACTAATGGTGAATGAACACAAATCCCCACAGTCATGCTCCGAATTCTAGTAGAAAGCCTTCCCACAAGAGTGGAGGAGGTTATTATTATGAAGACTGCATTTGTTGTTAAAAAAGGATAAACCAACGCAAAGACCAGAGAGCTGACTATGGGAGAAAAAGCCATTTTGAAGCTGAGAAAAGAGGGAAAATATCAGAGGCACTGCACCAACACTTGGGTATGGCCAATATAACAATTTGGAAGAACCCACTGGTGTACCAACAACCAGACATGGAACAGGTCAGGGAAGGAAAACAACAACAGCTGATAACAGAAACAGTGTAAGAGCTGGGAAGAAAAGCCCCAAAACAACAGTCAGTGACATCACCAACAACCTCCACAGGGCAGGTGTGAAGGCATCACAATCCACTGATCGAAAAAGTCTTCGACAGCAAAAATATTGAGGCCGTAACACAAGATGCAAATCACTCATCGGCAGTAAGAATCAGAAAGCCAGACTGGAATTCACAAAGAAATACAGAGATGATCCACAAAAGTTCAGGAACCAAGAAGAACCTCTAGCAAAGTGATGGAAAGCCCAAAGTGTGGAGAAAGAAAGGATCTGCTCAGGATCCAAAACATACAAGCTCATCTATGAAACATGGTGGAGGTAGTGTCATGGCTTGGGGTTGCATGGCTGCTTCTGGAAAAGTGGAAGGATTTAGACTGGTCAAGTCAATCACCAGACCTTCACCCAACTGAGCAACATTTCACCTCCTGGAGAGGAGACTGAACGGAGAAACCCCGCCGAAACAAACAACAACTGAAAGAATCTACAGTAAAAAACCTGTAAAAGCAACACAGAAGAAGAAACCAGCAGTTTGGTGATTTCACTGTGTCGCAGACCCGATGCAGTTATTGCAAGCGAGGCATATGCGACCAAATATTACGCGTTATTTACTTTCATTTATTTCATGGCTTACCTGTTCATATACTTTTGCTCACCAAAATGTTTTTTTTTTTTTAAATCAGGTGGTCTGATACAAAAGGTTCTATGCTATTTAACGCACATGTTTGCCGTTCCAGTAGTTTCGGAAGGGGATTGTACGGCTGTGAAGGTCATGTGCCCACAAACCTTTGGTCATTTACCCAGAGTACATCTGGGTAGTGGAAATCTCAAGCATAAAAAGCTCCAACATCTCAAATACATGGACATCCTGGTACTCTGCTGGTCTTAAAGCTGAAAACAGTGCTGTGGTCATAAGGAGAAATTATGTTGCTCTGGAAAGGGGTTCCTGGCTGCAAGAAGTTTCAGCACTTTTGATCTAGTGCACTAAATAGGGTTTTTATACAATTTAGTCGTCCCTATTAGTCGCACCTTCACCGGTGTATACCACGTCAGAACTTCAAACTTCTACTCACGCTCAATATTCTCAATGTAGAGGTTCTCAAACTCTCTTTCGATCTGTCCGAACAGGTCGAGTAAGGTGCTCCTCAGCGCCATGGGCAGCTTGGAATCCTACATGATAAGGACAAACAGAACAAACATGGCGGCTCATAAATACCGAATACTTCATCATCACACACACAGACATGCAAACAAACAACAGACAGAGGTGTCAGATAGAACAGAGATTGGAGTGTGGGGTGTGGTGTTCTGGGAAAATCATCAAGGACAGGACGACGTGGCGAAATGGAGATATTGCCATTAGAGCGACGTCGATTACGTAACAATAAAAGTACGTTCGGAAGAGTTTTGTCGCACCTACACCACAGCCCAGCAACGTTCTCTTTATTAAAGAACGACATCTCGTACGTTTTAGCCATTTATAGTTGCATTTAATGCTGTGGAACATCCATGAAACAAGTTAGTTCCAGTTCTGTCCTGAATCGTTGGATTGCAAGGCTTTGATTACGTGGAGCGAACTAATGTGATCCATATAAACCAAACCGGTGATCTGAATTCCAGCTAGAACTACCATCAGAGCTCGAGAAAATTAAATGGATGCTTTCCGACCAATCGGAATCAAGAACTCAACAGTGCTATGAACTTCATTTGATCACCGGTATTCATTCTGACTAAGAAGGTTAAACGAACACATCTCCGTGGCCGTCTTTTCTCCACCAATAACCAGCTTACCTCCATCCTTAAAAGAGAAAACAGTGTGCAGAAAAACTCTCCACAAAGCACAGGACAAAAACAAGCGCACTTCCTCCTTCCCTCAGCGTGAGGTGGTGTGAAAGAGGGCTGAACCGACACTCGCTAGAACAGAGCCTGAGTGATGGCGCTAGTTCAACCACCCTCCACTCTGTCACTGCCATATGTACACACAAACACTCTCTCTCTCTCTGAGGTAGGAAAGGGGGGTGAAAAGAAAAAAAAAAACCTAATTAGCAAACAACCTCCCCCAGCCTCTTATTGTCCCAAGGTCACTCAATCCTAAAAAGTAGAGGCCCTCATGGTCACTAGCCATAATGCCAGTACTGAGAGACAGAGTATCATAATCAGCAGCGAGAGTTTACAGAGAGGCCTGTCAATCAACAGCCGGTCAGCAGGCAGCACAAAGAGCCAGTGAATAGAATAATCAAGCGCAAACACACAGTGTTTATTAAAATTTGATGAGTTCCTGGAACACTGAAGCTCAGAGATACAACACGCTAACAACAGAAAAGCAGTAAACACTTAGACGGATTATAAGACTCGGCAGGAATGCTCCAATTCTCCGAATTCAAACCGGGAACGTATAACTGGCTGCAAATTCAATCTTAACGCACACTGAAATTAAAACAAAAAAACGTGCTTTTCAAGTGTAGCTCCTCTTAGCAGGAGGATTGCAATTATTAGAGTATAGTTGAGTAACAGCAGCACTATTGATCACCTCTTTTTGTACGGGATAAAACTCTGATTTGTGCATTCAGCTTGTGAGGTCACAAAAGAAGTCTCTACGTCTCTGCGACATCAGAAAAGAGGCTCTGAGGCCCTGTGATGTCACGACTCGAGGGGCTTTACTCGGCGGCAGCGCAAAAGAGGCTCTAAGGCTCTGCAATGTCATAAAACCCGGCAGTGCTGCTCCGTGATGCCATAAAACCCGGCAGTGCTGCTCCGTGATGCCATAAAACCCGGCAGTGCTGCTCCGTGATGCCATAAAACCCGGCAGTGCTGCTCCGTGATGCCATAAAACCCAGCAGTGCTGCTCCGTGATGCCATAAAACCCGGCAGTGCTGCCCCGTGATGCCATAAAACCCGGCAGTGCTGCCCCGTGATGCCATAAAACCCGGCAGTGCTGCTCCGTGATGCCATAAAACCCGGCAGTGCTGCTCCGTGATGCCATAAAACCCGGCAGTGCTGCTCCGTGATGCCATAAAACCCGGCAGTGCTGCTCCGTGATGTCACCACTGAGGGTGTACGGCATTGTGATTTCATAGAGACATTACTGTTGTGTGATGTTACAAACCAGGCTTGATGACTGACGTATAGTATACGTGCTACAATAACTACGTCTGTGTGGGGGGAAAAACGTTGCCGTTATGATAACGTCACATTGTGGCAGGTTTTTCTGTTGTTAAATAAACCATGATTACGAACATCGGGACTCTAATAACAACCCCTAATAATAAAATAATAATAGAAGCTGGAGGAACTCGGGGAGGCATCGATATTTATAATAATCTTGGCATTAAAGTTAAATGTCTACAGATTCTCCTACTATCTTGGGCATACAAAAAGAACATCTGAAAGAATTTACAGTTCTACAGACCATTTCTAAAGCTCATTTGTAAACCCAGAAATCAGCAGGACTTCCTGAAAGCCTTGAACAAGTCGAATAGGTTTACAGTTTGACTCCACACAGCATTAATGTGTCACTGAAGCGGCCATGTTTGCATAAGGAAGGTCGTTTGATAACGCTTTACGACAGAGGAACGCGTAACCACAGTTCTCCATCCATCAAAGAACATCTCGCAGACAAACAGCCGCCCCGAGATCTGAGCTCTTGCGTTAGCGGAGCTTGTAAACATTGGTCAACCTGCACAACGGGCGTGTCCTTCGTGGTTTATCTACATCTCGGTTTAGCGCCAATGGCTCTTACAAACACAAAATACACACACGAGGCAGCACAAAGCTCCTCACTGTCCTTATAGGCTTTCTAACATTTACAGCGCTCGCTCCTTTTAACAGCGATCAGATTCCGCCGGCCTCGTTTCGGATAAAAGCGTCTCGTGGAAATCGAAGAAGCCGATTAACGGGAAAAGCCTGCTGAGGGGCGCAAATATTTTCCATCTTCAAGGTGTGAAACTGCAAGATGTATAAGGTAAGGGCATGCATTCAGAACACAAAATGACCAGACAATAATAATAATAATAATAATAATAATAATAGATAATTCAGCGGCTTTTAGATAAATGTTTAAACACATGCATTTTTTTTTTAAATAAAAAAATTAACAGCATGCAGATCTAAAGTGGCTATAGAGATTATAATCTAAACTTCATAGGTCTGATTCTGACACACACACACACACACACACGTCAGGGCTGTAATGTAAATGTGTGCAAATGAATGGTGAGAGAGAGAACGAGAGACAGAACGAGAGAGAAAACAAGAGAGAATGAGAGAACGAGAGACAGAACGAGAGAGAAAGAGAGATGCGAGTGATATCGGGGAAAGGAAGAGGAGAGCGTACGGACCTGAGCCTCCAGCATGTCTCTGTGGATGGAAGGCCGCTCCTGCTCCGTGCTGTTGGTCCTCCGGATGGAGAGGCTGTGAGACTTGCGCTTCTGCTTGGCTTGACGGGCGACTGCGCTGTTTCCGCTCTCTACAGGCATCACTCCTCAGTGACGTCCTCCTGCGCGCTTCCTACCTGCAACTGAGCAATCACCCCAACACACACACACACACACACACACACACACGTTTACCCTGGCACACTCCAACAGCAGCACAGGCTTTTATCTCAGGGAAAGGAACGCTGGTGCTCCATTTAAGCCGGATAATGTGTTTACTAATGGGATGTGTTACAATGCGGCAAGAACGACTGGATTCCTTCACTCCTTATCATCTGCCATCATCCAAAGCAAAGAGAAACACTTCAGCGGAAACTACACGAGACACACTCAGCACTACGGAGGTTTGGGTTTTTTTATTATTTCATTTAACCCTAGTGTGTCCTTATGGGCATTTTCCATTGTCATTTTGTCTTTGTTAATGCAAATAGCATACATTTTGCAAAAGGTGTGCATTTCTATTCGAATTGTAAGATTTCACCCTCATTTGCTTCCAGAAATCTATTTTCAACCAGCTACACAAAACAGTTCCACTCAGGACCTTAACCCTTACCTTGTGCTTACCTTAAGGACAAAAAATGTCCCAGTTGAAACGCATTCAAACGACAATATTTAATCCCTGTAACGTTTATGCTCATAAAAGCATGCGTTTTGTGTTACTAGGCTTTTATTCGGTTTACAAGGTTTCAAAACGTTGCATTTTTAAACACTTTCTCAGGTTTAGTCTCTGGGGAAAATCCGTACTTTTCCTGATTCTGCTGTATTACAGAGCGCCGCAGAATAAACGATGCGGATATAACTGTGTGCACGCATATCGGAGCTGTGGTATGTATGTATGTATGTATGTATGTGCGTACTGAAAATTTGCAGTGTGTGAACAGTCTAAGAGAAAGAAACGAAATCGTACTGGAGATCACAAATCCCACAGAAGGTACGCGTGTCGAAGAAGGTCCCTGAGCTTCGTCTCATGTAAGGAAACCGACGTTTAACGGGTTGAAATTCTGAAAACGAATCAACGTTCGGTCGTTACGATCAGAACCGATACTGGTGTAAAAAAAATATGGCGTAAAAATATTAATATATTATATTTGACAGTTTCTTGGACATGGACATTTCTGTCCTCTATGCACCTACGTGCAACTTTTTTTAACTGACGCACAAGGGTTCAAAAAATTACACAAGGTCAAAGATGAAAAAAAGGTTGGCATGGACACAACTAGAACAAATATTTCATATTTACAGCCGTTCGCAAATCTAGTGGAAAAGTCGATGGATCGGGGATCACTAACTCGCTGCGTACTAAACTCCCCTACTATACGTCCTAAAGAGTGTCCAAGATTAGAACGAGTGTGTCCCAAACAGCAGAGCATTGAAACGAGTCTCTCAGAGGTACTACCCGGACGATCTACTATTTCCGTGGACACCATTTCCACGAATATCGCTTAAATACGACTATTTACGTTTCAATAACGAGTGAAGCAACGAGGAGTTTGTTTACGGTGAGCATAACTAGGCAACGCCATTAGTACATCCCAGTATTTACCTTCTCTCTCGCTGTACATCCTCGCACAATCATTACATAACTTTTGCACGTACTAAAAATAGGCGAATTGGGACGGACAAACCTCTTATAATGACCTCCTCTTTTGTTTCGTTCCTTTATTTTACATCCATATCTTGCAGAAATATCAGAGACGGATTGGGTGCGCCGATATTTTTAAACGTTCCTGGGAGTCGCATTTAGACAAAGCAGGTTTAAATGGACACGTTGATATATTTTAGTCTTGTTCACAGTCCTGACACTCTGGACAAGAACCGGACGTGGACCCAGATCTCGAATCGCAGTGCTATTCTTACTCGAGATAGTTATGGAGTACGAACACGAGCCCTGTTTTCCCATTACGGTTCATGTTTGAAGGCTTAAAACCTTTCGAACCTACCGAAAGCTCTGCTTTGCGTACCAGCGTTCCGGATTCTCCACATTAGTGAACACGTTCGAGTTTAGTTTTGAGACGTAGTTCACGACAACGAGAGTTTCAGCCGGTGTGGACGTCACGTGAACGAATCGCTTAGCACTCAGCGTGTTCGCCTCACATCTCCAGGGCTGGGGGTTCGAGTCCCGCCACTACCCTGTCTGTGCGGAGTTCGCATGCTCTCCCCTGCTGCGGGGGTTTCCTCCAGGTACTCCGCTTTCCTCCCCAAGTCCAAAGACATCCATGGTAGGCTGATTGGCGTGTCTAAAGTGTCCGTAGTGTGCGAGTGTGCATGTGATTGTGCCCTGCGATGGACTGGCATCCTGTCCAGGGTGTACCCCTGGAGCCTCCTGCGCGATGCTCCCTGGGATAGGCTCCAGGTTCCCCGTGACCCATGTAGGATAAGCGGAACAGAAGATGGATGGAGGGATGTTTTGTCTGTGGCTGCATTATCGCCCATTTTCCTCAACTTCATTCGGAATATGAAGAAAGTCGGCGTAAAAGTAGACGTGTCGAGGGAATGTGGATATTGAAAAAAAACCTGAACATCCCTAAACCCCCCCCCCCGTTCATTTCGGTGTGGAACTTCAAGCAGATTCAGATCTCCGAGTCAGTAAACCGATCCAATCACCTAAACCCAAGTGAAGACAGGAAGTGACCTCCTTATATGGGCATTCCACAACATTGAAGATTCTATATCTATATATATGTTATATACATATATAAACGTAAACTTAGGTATGGGGAAACAATGCCTTTTTTCGCTCTGATGTGTGATGAGGTGGATAGTGTGAGCAGACCCAGTGGAGATGTTCCTGAGCTACTGTAAGATCATGTGTAAGATGTGATGATGATCAGCTGAGCCGTTATGTAAACACAGCTTAGCACAGGGTTCATGATCGCAAGGATTTTCTCTCACGCACTCTCTCTCTCTCTCACACACTCACTCACACACACACACACACACACACACACACACACACACAACATGGCAGGGACAACCAGCAGGGAGTTCTTTAGGAGTAAAGGTAGAGAGGTGTCGGGATGCTAACAGTGAGCTAGCACTGCCGCTAGCACTGCCGCTAGCTCCTCCGCACTCCCCCAGCGCTCATACTCACGTGTTTCAACCAGTCAGCGTGAGTGATCAGACACGTGACAGCGCGCGAACACCGCAACCAGCATCTTCCAGAAGATGTCCGCGCTAGAAGGTTGTGGGTTACTCACGCCACAAGTCCAGCTGAAGGGCTTCTTATACCGCCGAGGAAACTAGCTCACTGACGCGTCCTTGGCCCGACCGCCACTGCGCATGCGTGCGCGCTGAAAGCGAGACGCCAGCACTGCGCATGCGCGGGAAAGCGGTTGTCACTAATGATAATAAAAACAACAATCATATAATAATTATAATAATACAATAATCATTATTATTATTATTATTATTATTATTATTATAAATATATGTAGTATTATATTCGAAAAAGTATTGTTATATTATAATAGTAATAATCATAATAATAATAATTATATTATTATTATACATATATGTTCTATTATATTGTAAATATAATAATTTATATCACATGTATAATAAAATTTAATAATATAATACTAATAATTATAATAATGATAATAATAATAATAAATATATGTACTATTATGTTATAAAATATATATTTTTTAAATATATAATAATAATAATAATAATAATAGAAGCACTTAAATATCTTTTTTCTTTGTTTGCTGATTTCTGTTTCCATGTTTGCCGACTTAATTTTATGCGAGATATTAACAATATATCTTAAACAATATATCTTAAATATATATATATATATATATATATATATATATTAAAAATAACAATATATATTAAAAATAAATCCAATTGACCTAACCAATTAGCAGACACTTCTCTCCTCTTTTTCCAAAAGCATCTCCATTGCTAAAGCCACATACTTCCAAGATAAGATTGGTAGTTCTCCCAACACCCGCATTCTTTTCAAAACTTTTTCCGCTCTTCTCTGTCCCCCTCCTCCCCCTTCCCCTACCTCTCTCACTGCAGATGACTTTGCAAGTTTCTTTTCCAGCAAGGTTACATCAATCAGGAACCAGTTTTCAACCCCAGACATGCATAGACCGACTCCTCCTCCACGTAACTCCCAACTGACTTCCTTCTCTCCCCTCTCAGAAACTGAGGTCTCTAAACTCCTCCTCTCTAGCCGTCCCACAACCTTCAGTCCATCTCTCCCACACTATTATCTGCACTTACACACATCTTTAACACATCACTCTCTACTGGCACATACCCTACCTCATTTAAGCAAGCCCGGGTTACCCCACTGCTTAAAAAAACATCACTCAACCCTGCTATAGTTGACAACTATAGACCTGTTTCCCTCCTCCCCTTTCTTTCCAAAACTCTTGAAAGAGCCGTTTTTAATCAACTCTACAATTTTCTCACACAAAACAATCTCCTAGACACCAAGCAGTCTGGCTTCAAGAGCAACCGTTCCACGGAGACTGCTCTAGTTTCCGTCACTGAAGCCTTACGACTAGCAAGAGCAACCTCTAGATCATCTGTCCTCATCCTACTTGACCTCTCTGCTGCTTTCGACACTGTGAACCATCAGATCCTCATAGAAACTCTCTCTAACCTGGGCATCACTGGAACGGTTCTACGCTGGGTGGAATTCTATTTTTCTGACAGATCCTTCAAGGTATCATGGAGCGGAGGTATTTCTGAAACTCAGCAACTCACAACTGGCGTTCCACAGGGCTCTGTTCTGGGTCCACTCCTCTTTTCTATCTACACTACATCTCTCGGTCAGGTGATTGAGTCTCATGGCTTTTCCTATAACTGCTATGCTGATGACACCCAGCTCTATTTGTCCTTCCAGCCTGACGACCCATCTGTCTCTGCACGCATCTCTTCTTGCCTGTCAGACATCTCGGTCTGGATGAAGAAGCACCATCTTCAGCTTAACCTGGGAAAATCTGAGCTCTTCGTCATCACAGCCTATCCCTCAATCAACCAGAACTTCACTGTACAGCTCAGTTCACTTACACTCATGCCAACCAAGATGGCCAGGAACATTGGGGTGATTCGTGATGACGGCTTGACCATTACAGACCACATCTCAGCAACTGCAAGGTCCTGTATGTTTATCCTTTAAACATTTTGTACATTTTGTATAAACATACAGTTTGTCCTGTATGTTTATCCTTTACAACATCAAGAAAATCCAACCATTCCTCACCAAACAGGCTACACAGATACTAGACCAGACTCTTGTCATCTCTAAACTGCACTACTGCAACTCACTGCTTTCAGGCCTCCCAGCCAGCTCCATCAAACCCCTTCAGATGATTCAGAATGCTGCAGCGAGCCTTGTCTTCAACCAGCCCAAGACAACCCATGTCACACCCCTCTTCATCTCCCTCCACTGGCTTCCTGTAGCTGCCCGCATCAAGTTCAAGGCCTTGATGCTCACCTACAAGACCTTGTCAGGAACAGCACCCTCCTACCTCAACTCTCTCCTGAAGGCATACATTCCCTCTCACAATCTGCGATCGACTAGCGACCGACGTTTAGTAGTTCCCACTTAGCGTGGCATAAGGTCCTTTTCCAGAACCTTCACGCTTACTGTTCCCCAGTGGTGGAATGCTCTTCCGATCTCAATCCGGACTGCAGAATCTCTCACTATCTTCAAAAAACAGCTAAAGAGCCACCTCTTCCGTGAATACCTAACCAACTCCTAGAGGGGAAAAAAAAACCCACACACAATGCACTTACACCTCTACTCTGTGCACTTTGCTTCCTCTGGTATTCAATTAATGGATCATGTATAGTAGCACTACTTGTATTGTTCCCTGCTTGATATAGCGCTTTGCTTATTTGTAAGTCGCTTTGGATAAAAGCGTCTGCCAAGTGAATAAATGTAAATGTAATGTAAACATGACAATAAATCATTTACTTTACAAATGATAAATATTGTTCTTGCTTCTTGCTCTTATTTATTTTTAATGATTATTATTATTAGTAGTAATAGTAGTAACAGGAGTCTGCAGCACACACATTAACCCTTCCATTTATTCCCACCTCCTCAAAACTCTTGCTGAAGGAGTGGAAATTTGTACAGCCACTGACTCTGACCAAGAGACATTAAATGAAATGTATCATAATGTGATATTTGTATAATAATGTGATATTTATGAGTGTTTTATGTGTATTTACTTAAATATATATTTCATTTTAACATCAAGGTTCTAGAATCTTAGTAATAATAGTATTTGTATTATTATGATTAGTGGTGGTAGAAGTAGTACAATACACGAACACTTCTAGCCAGAATACAGTATTTGTGTTATCTTTTTGCTATTTGCTGCTCTGAGTGTCCATCTTTGGTGAGTTTAGCCTCAATTGCTTCTTCATTTGGGATCAGTATCACAACATCTACACCCATTTCATTTTATGAAAGTAATATTAAGATGATAAGTATTAAGTAACTTACTTGACAAGTAAGCTTTAAATATTAATAATGATGAACATAATCACCTTATGTCGCCTTCTTGGTGACTTTTCATTTCTGTGTTTGTTTGTTTGTTGTTGTTTTTGTTTTATTTATTTATTTATGGGGGGGAGGTCAGTATCATCAAACCTCTGTGAGTTTAAAGTGCTTCTTATGGAATATATGAACATGATAGTATATAAAAGATATTAATAATAGGCTTTAATTATTTATGATGATGGTGATTGGTTGCGTATTATTATAAGTAACTTGCATGACAAAAATGAGGAACATTATTACAATAGTTAATTATTATTGTTTTTATCACAATTTATTCATAACTCATTTATTTTATACTTTATACTAACAGTTTATAAAAAAAATGTTTTGGTTACAAAAAGGCGTTGACGTTGGGCACGTGATCACGTTCCACCAATCCCGTGATAGTCTCTGCCCTACGTCACACAGTTACCCGTTCACGTCCTCCATATTGTTTTCGCGGTGTGAGAACAGCGTTGTTAAATTACTGGTAAGGTTTTTAAACCCGACTGGACGCGGTCAGAATGTAGGACCGTTGTATGTATGTATGTATGTACATATTGATGTGTGTGTGTGTTGTTGTTTTTTACGGCTCCGGTGGCGTAACCATGGTAATCCTTGGCGCAGGTGGTCCGATGGCCTGTCTGTTTTGATTGGTCTGTGTGCTCCGTCTCGCCATGGCGCGCGCCCTCGGGGCGGTACTCAGGACAGTGGCTGGCGAGGGACAAACCCTGTTAAAACCCGTCTCCGGATTGAGGCCTTTCAACAAGCATCGAGTTCTCCAGCACTGTCCTGTACTGCGCTCCTCGTTTCTCTCCACGTAAAGCTTATTATTATTATTATTATTATTATTATTATTATTATTATTATTATTATTATTATTATTATTATCATTACTTATTATTATTATTTATTATTGTGTGTTATATTAATGCGCGCGTCTTAATGCTGTATCGTTTCTATAGTAACAGCTCGTTCACTTGCATGGTGGACGCTTCATCAAATCTAGAGCTTATAATAATAATAATAATAATAATAAGTAGAAGAAGATGATAAAAACATGTTGGAAGGAGTCTCCAGTGTCAACGCGTTAGTTTTCCCACAAGAAAGTGTTCAGGGTTTAACTCTTTCCTGTTTATTAGAAACAATAGAGCGTGTTAGTGCAGCTCTTTGTATATTATATTTGCGAGAAATATTTGTATGCGTGTTTCCGTCTGCTTTCTGTTCTCCCAGGTTTGGCGCTGCGTCCTGTAATCAAGCCGGTGTAAGGATGCCAGAAATAAACACGGATAATCTGGATGAGAAGCAGGTCCGCCTGCTGGCGGAGATGTGCATCGTGATCGACGAGAACGACCGGAAGATCGGAGCGGACACGAAGAAGAACTGCCATCTCAACTCCAACATCGGCAAAGGCAGATATCTGAACGTTTTCATCCTTGATGTACCAGGGTTTGATGGCTGAGAAGCGAGGCTGGGCGATATGACCAAAATATAATCTCAGGACATTTCTACAATACGCATGACGTTGCACAGGCTTCCTAACAAACTGGCTGCAAAGGAAGTGCGTAAACGTGCATTGAAGATATAAACCCTAAAATAGTATCTTTTGATGACGCTTTTATTTCATGGGAATTCAAATAAACGACACTGAAAACGAGGGACGTTTTTGTAAAAAATAATAATAATAATCTTTACAAATAATATTCAAGAATTGGAGGAAAAAATAGGGTGGAATTCAAAATCGGGCAAATCTGCTTCCAGAGATTGCACGTGTTGTTTAAAAAAAAAAAAAAAAAAATGTTTAGAAATGTATCATAACGCATATGATATCTCAGGAAAATGTATCCTGATGTCATCGATAATGATAATATATCGTCACGTCGCCCAGCTCTACTGAGAAGGTATACTGATTTACACACATTAAAACGGCATAGAAATGTGTTTTTTTTTTTATCATAATATGCTACAAAAATGAATCGTTTTTGTACAATGTTTACGTCAGAATTGTGATGCAGATTGGGGTTTGTTTTTGTTTTTCTTCACAATTTTGAAAAAAAACTCCAAAATATGGAGTAATCTTTAACATTTATTTTTACTAATGTTTTTTTTTAATTATTATTATTATTGGTTAAATACAGACAGTTTGTCTTACATACAGTTTATACATGTTTGCTAACCATATGCAAAAAAATCTAGTAATGAGTAGATTATATTATATAGATGTCGGGTTATTTTTGTAAGACTGTGTTTATGAATGTTTTCCACGTCAGGATTACTGCACCGAGCTTTCAGTGTTTTCCTGTTTAACAGTGAAGAAAAGCTGCTCTTGCAGCAGAGATCTGATGCCAAGATCACTTTCCCAGGTTTGTCTCCTTTTGTTTCATTTATATGTGTGTGTGTGTGTGTGTCTTATATATATATATATATATATATATATATATATACAGTGCCTTGCGAAAGTATTCGGCCCCCTTGAACCTTTCAACCTTTTGCCACATTTCAGGCTTCAAACATAAAGATATAAAATTTACATTTTTTGTGAAGAATCACCAACAAGTGGGACACAATTGTGAAGTGGAACGAAATCTATTGGATATTTTTAACTTTTTTAGCAAATAAAAAACTGAAAAGTGGTGCGTGCAAAATTATTCGGCCCCTTTACTTTCAGTGCAGAAAACTCACTCCAGAAGTTCAGCGAGGATCTCTGAATGATCCAATGTTGTCCTAAATGACTGATGGTGATAAATAGAATCCACCTGTGTGTAATCAAGTCTCTGTATAAATGCACCTGCTCTGTGATAGTCTCAGGGTTCTGTTGAAAGCGCAGAGAGCATCATGAAGACCAAGGAACACACCGGGCAGGTCCGTAATACTGTTGTGGAGAAGTTTAAAGCCGGATTTGGATACAAAAAGATTTCCCAAGCTTTAAACATCCCAAGGAGCACTGTGCAAGCGATCATTTTGAAATGGAAGGAGTATCAGACCACTGCAAATCTACCAAGACCTGGCCGTCCCTCGAAACTTTCAGCTCAGACAAGGAGAAGACTGATCAGAGATGCAGCCAAGAGGCCCATGATCACTCTGGATGAACTGCAGAGAACTACACCTGAGGTGGGAGAGTCTGTCCATAGGACAACAATCAGTCGTACACTGCACAAATCTGGCCTTTATGGAAGTGTGGCAAGAAGAAAGCCATTTCTCAAAGATATCCATAAAAAGTCTTGTCTAAAGTTTGCCACAAGCCACCTGGGAGACACACCAAACATGTGGAAGAAGATGCTCTGGTCAGATGAAACTAAAATCGAACTTTTTGCCCACAATGCAAAACGATATGTTTGGAGTAAAAGCAACACAGCTCATCACCCTCAACACACCATCCCCACTGTCATACATGGTGGTGGCAACATCATGGTTTGGGCCTGCTTTTCTTCAGCAGGGACAGGGAAGATGGTTAAAATTGAGGGGAAGATGGATGCAGCCAAATACAGGACCATTCTGGATGAAGACCTGTTGGAGTCTGCAAAAGACCTGAAACTGGGACGGAGATTTATCTTCCAACAAGACAATGATCCCAAACATACAGCAAAATCTACGAAATGGTTCACAAATAAACGTATCCAGGTGTTAGAATGGCCAAGTCAAAGTCCAGACCTGAATCCAATCAAGAATCTGTGGAAAGAGCTGAAAACTGCTGTTCACAAACGCTCTCCATCCAACCTCACTGAGCTCGAGCTGTTTTACAAGGATGAATGGGCAAGAATTTCAGTCTCTCGATGTGCAAAACTGATAGAGACATACCCCAAGCGACTTGCAGCTGTAATTGCAGCAAAAGGTGGCTCTACAAAGTATTAACGCAAGGGGGCCTTTTCATTTTTTTATTAGTTAAAAAAGTTTCAAAAATCCAATAGATTTCATTCCACTTCACAATTGTGTCCCACTTGTTGGTGATTCTTCACAAAAAATAAAAACTTTATATGACTTTATGTTTGAAGCCTGAAATGTGGCAAAAGGTTGAAAAGTTATATATATATATATATATGTATATATGTATGTATGTATGTGTGTGTATATATATGTGTGTGTGTGATGTATGTATGTGTCTGTGTGTGTATAGAACATATAGAATTTTCTATATGTCTGCAGAAATATGACCTAAAACAACATCAGATTTTCACACAGGTCCTAAAAGTAGACGAAGAGAACCAGATTAAACAATTGAGGAAGAAATATTATAGTTGGTCATTTTATTTATTGAGGATAATGATCCAGTATTACATACTATCTGTGAGTGGCGAAAGTATGTGAACTTCTGGGATTAGCGGTTTAATTTCAAGGTGAAATTAGAGTCCGGGGTTTTCAATCAATGTGATGATGATCAGGTGTGAGTGAGATTTAAAGAACAGGGATCTCCCAGAGTCTGATCTTCACTGGACATGTTTGTGGACGTGTATCATGGCATGAAGGAAGGAGATTTCTGAGGAGCTCAGGAAAAAAAATTGTTGATTCTCATCACACTGGAAAAGATTACAAAACCATCTTTAAATAGTTTGGACTCGACCAGTCTACAGTCAAACAGTATGTGTACAAATGGAGGAAATTCAAGACCATTGGTCCCCTCCACAGCAGTGGTCGATCAACAAAGATCACTCCAAGAGGAAGATGTGTAATAGTCCGCGAGGTCACAAGGAACTCATGGTAACTTCCAAGCAACTAAAAGTTGGATAAAATCACATTGGATACTGTTAACGTTTGTGAGTCCACCATCAGGAGAACACTGAACAACAATGGTGTGTATGGCAGGGTTACAAGGAGAAAGTCACTGCTCTCCAAAAAGAATATTACTGCCCCTCTGCAGTTCAAAGATCACGTGGACAAGTCAGAAGGCTGTTGGGGGGGAATATTTTGTGCATAGATGAGACCAAAATAGATTTAAATGAGTTTAAATGAGAAGGGTTATATTTGGAGAAAACACTGCATTCCAGCATAAGAACATTATCCTATCTGTGAAACATGGTGGTGGTAGTATCCTGGTTTGGGCCTGTTTTGCTGCGTCTGGGCCATGACAACTCGCCATCATTGATAGGACAATGAATTCTGAGTAATACCAGCGAATTCTACAGGAAAATGTCAGGACATCTGTCCATTATCCGAATCTCAAGAGAAAGTGGGTCATGCAGCAACACTACAACCGTAAACACGCGAGTCGTTCTACCAAAGAATGGTTAAAGAATCATAAAGTTAATGTTTTGGAATGGCCAAGTCAAAGTCCTGACCTTTAATCCAATAGAAATGTTGTGGAAGGACCTGAAGCAAGCAGTTCATGTGAGGAAACCCACCAACACCCCAGAGATGAAGCTGTTCTGTACTGAGGAACGGGCTAAAACTCCTACAAGCCGATGTGCAGGACTGATCAACACTTACCCCAAACGTTTAGTTGCAGGTATTACTGATCACGGGGTCACACCAGATACTGACACCAAAGCTTCACATACTTTTGCCACTCACAGATATGACAGGTTGGATCATTTTCCTCAATAAATAAATAAATGACCAAGTATAATATTTTTGTCTCATTTGTTTAATTGGGTTCACTTTATCTACTACTTATCAGATGAAGTTTTAGGTAACATTTATTCAGAAATACAGAAGACTAAAGAGTTTGCAAACTTTCAAGCACCACTGTTTAAGTATGTGTGTGTGTGTGTGTGTGTGTGTGTGTGTGTGTATAATTGTGTGTGCTGAGCGTTACTGTACTGTCCTGTAGCTGGAACGAATGTAATATTGATTAAATGTGCTTCTTCTTGTGCTCTTCGTCAGGGTGTTTCACGAACACGTGCTGCAGTCACCCTCTGTACACCCCGCCCGAGCTGGAGGAGCAGGACGGTGTCGGGGTGAGACGAGCTGCAGAGAGGAGACTACAGGCTGAACTTGGCATCCCCACACACCAGGTACAGAGTCAGTCACGACTGTTTGTTCAAATACTTGCGTAACTTTTCCAGATTTTGGAGTGTTACAGCCTGGAACTGAACTAGACTAAACATGAGAGATTACACACTATGTCGAGAACGAGCATGGAGGAAGGTGGAGTTCCTACCATAGACGACAATGAAGATTTAATCCCCAAAAATTAGATTCGTCCGCAATACGGAAGCGGTCCGCATACCGAAGATCAGATCTGTTCCACCACCTCAAGCAAAAACACCGACCAGAATATAAGGAAAGCCAGAAGATCATGTCGAATGTTACTATTTTTATCGTTATCGTAAAAAATCTCGTTTCTATCACCCATTCCTATATAGCAGACTGCGTTCGTTCCCCTGGGTCAGCACTTGGTAGAACAACTTTTGACAGCAATTACAGCTGTAATTAAATTAGTTTTCATGACTGTTTGTGGGTTTTCTTTATGAACACCGTAGATTTACTTTCCCCTGCATTTCAGTATTGTGGAGAAGCTCGTGGAAGGTGAGTACGTACGCAACAGTGCGTGATTAATTTCGATGCTCTGCTGCCAGGTGCCTCCGGAGGAGATGACGTACCTAACCCGCATCCACTACAAGGCCGAGTCGGACGGGGTGTGGGGCGAGCACGAGATCGACTACATCCTGTTCCTGCAGAGGGACGTGGAGCTGCAGCCCGACCCCAACGAGGTGAAAAGCCACCGCTACGTCTCTAAAGAGGAGCTGAAGGAGCTCCTGGAGCAGGCGGAGAGAGGCCAAGTGCTGATCACGCCGTGGTTCAGCCTCATCGCCAACACCTTCCTGTTCACGTGGTGGGACAACCTACAAAACCTCAAACAGTTCATAGATCACGAGCGCATCCACCGTATGTGATCTCCACTGCTCCTTCAGAATCCGAGATCCACTCCATCATCCAAACAGACCTGCTTTAAGACACACAGTAGCTTTTATTACTGCAAACTGTGACGTTAGTTTCATCCATGGACTGGTGTTGGGCTTCAGCATGCCTAATGTACTTCCTAATGTTCAGCAGTTAAATGATTTGAACGAAATATTTTATTTTGGGGTTGGATGGATTGAAGGCTTGACACGTGCTGCCCGATTTCTTAGTTCTTACTTACTGTAACTAAAATGGAATAAGATGGTGATATTTTTCTCTATATATATATTTCTCTAAGAGAAGAATTTCGGAGACGTGTTTTTTTTTTAAACAGCCAAATGGAGAAACTGCTTCTCACCAGCAGCTGAGACTCGTCGTTTAAGAGTAATATATGTAGCGGACATTGATATTGATGTTCACTGTGAATTATACTTAAGTTTACATGCATGTAAAATAAATTGTAAATAAATAAATGTATTGAATTGCTTTTTTCTGGTATCCTTATCAACCCGGTTTGTAAGGGTTTCTGAGTGGTATTTGGTTTGTTCTCGACTCTGACCGGTTCCCTGTGAATGGAAAGCAGCTCCAGAACACGATGCCGCCGCCACCGCGCTTCACGTTAAAGATGGTGTTCTCAGGGTGATGAGCCTTAAATGTACTATTTTGGTCTCCTAGGACCTGAGAATGTTGTTTTTCCACATGTGCTGAGAATCCTACATGCCTGGTTGTCCATATGAGGTTTGTGAGATTTCGGGCTCTTATGAGGCAGGAGAAATATTTCGATTATAATAGCACTCTTTTAAAGACCAGGGAAATTATGGAAATGTAAAAACTGTCTTCTGCAAATGTGTTCTCATTAGACGTTGCGTTATTTTCTGCACTTACACTGCCAACCTAATGCTGATCATGTTTCATAATTCTTTTTTTTTTTTTTTTGGCATGCTACCGATGATGAATTTTAGGAATCAGCAAGAAGAGGGCCGATATCTGGAAAATGAAGCAATCAGGAGAACATCTTAAGTTCTGGAGATTTTCCCTCTTAGGAAAGGACAAGAAGTCTGTCGTTTTAATAGAAACGGCAGGGTTTTATTTATATACATAACTGGTCAAAAATTTGTGGACACTCGACCGAAATGTTTCTCATGATGTTAAAAAGCGTTTGATGTGAAGGGGTGTGATTAAATGCTTGAAATCGGTGTCATAGACGAAAAATATAATCGTTCCGACGTTTTCATTTCTTTCATTGGAAAACTAACATTTTATTTACAAATTTTTTATTTTTTTTAAACGAACGACTCGGAGCGAAATATTTCCAAAAGCAGTCGATAAGAGTCCAGCGTCGGTGTGAACTCCTTTAATTCTGTTTAAAAAGCATCAGGGAAATTTCTCAAGAAATCGGGTGAGAAAACGGCAAGAACACGTTTCTGGCAATTCTCGGTAAAAAGGGCGTCTATGTCAGAGATGCTTAAATACTAAATTATTTAGATTTATTTAGGATTTTTCATCACAACTTAATTCCCATAGTTCCATTTGTGTTTCTCCAGAATTTTGATACCTTATTATTATTATTCTAAAATGTGGAAATCAATAAATTGATGAATGAGTGTGTCTAAAATTTTGACTGGTCGTGTGTGTGATATCCCTGAATCTAGTAGCTTTAATTTAGAAATAGATTTCATTTAGAGATCAGGTGACATGATGAGGCTTATTTGAGAAGTCTCCTGGGTGTAACTGGTTTCCTCTTACGAATCAGGACAATTTACATTACAAATTAACGTTCATATCTTTATTATTATTTTGTAATCATAGGATATAATAATTCGGAAGAAACGAAGGTGGCCACTAGATGGCAGCACATACTATAAAATGAACCGCAGTTAGCTTTCACAGCTGTAGGCACACATGGAGGTTGGTCCGATGGATGATTCAGTTGGTTTCCTTACATTAACATTAACAGTGTGACTATTTCTATCGTTTCTTGTCCCTTACCGGAGTTGCTTCAGTGCTGACTGTACAGAATAAATCACATCACACTGTCACGTTCGTGAAGAGCGTTCTGTGTAGATGAACTCGTGACTAGTCGGATCATTCAACCGACTCTTTTAGGTGAACGATTCACATACTGAATGAGCAATTTATTTCTTTTTATTTCCTTGTTTTAAATGAAAGTAATGGTGTTATTCTTCTACTATAATTTGATCTGTCTAGTGTTTCGATGTGCTGCCGATTTAACAATTATTTACATTGTTGTTTGTTTTTTTATGAAATGTACAAGTTGTTATGTTGTTATTTTCTTAATGAGATGGTAGTATAGTCATTCATAAGACAATTTATGCTATAGTTAGGCAATCAAGAGTGTTCGTTATTCAAAATATTGAAAACTTTGTCTGGTTTAGAAAAAAATGAGCTGAATTAGGAACCGAAAGAGTCGACTCTTATTGGTGACATGAACCAAATGATCTGACTCACTGAAAAGAGCCATCACTATTGCTAGAGAGAGGGGGGGGGGGGCGGTTATGAGCACCATATAAAGACTCATGATTCATTATACAAATTCTCAGTAAGAGACGAAAGAGTCGACTCTTTCTGGTGAGTTGAGCCTAATGATCCGAGTCACTGAAAAGAGCCATAACAATTATCAAAGGCTCAGATTTGACACTATGAGTGTGTAAGCATGAGAAATACACCATGGACACAATTAATGTACTAATGATTCATTACATAAATTGTCATTAAGAGATAAGACTCTTGTCTTATTGGTGAGCTGAGTCAAATGATCTGATTAGCATAAACGATCCACCAGAAATCTCATGTCTATTAGCAAAGCGTCAGATTTTCAGAGTGTTTGAGTGAGATAGATGAAGTAATGAAGTGACGGACATTATATCAAGAGCCATGATTCATTATATAAATTCTTAATAAGAGATAATAGTCGACTCTTATTGGTGAGTTGAGCCAAATGATTTGACTCACTGAAAAGAGTCATCACTATTAGCAAAGCCTCAGATCCATCATGTGTGAGAGAGAGAAGTGACCATGTACACCATGTATTGATAAATTCAATGATTATATAAATTCTAGATGGACAGCAGCATCTCTGAGAAACAAAGGCAAATGTTTATATGGTGCACTGACCATCCACATAATATACACAAAGACACATGTGCACAAGAACAAGCTCGAAAAGGCACAAGGCATTCCTCAGCCTGCATTAGGAGCCTGGCTAACCACACTCCATATCTCCATACACAACCACAGCTATCTCAAAGCTAACCAAGACCAAGAAAAGAAGCTTGGCATCTACAGTGGATGGAAACAGCTGCAGCCACTGATTTGGAGAGAGAGAGAGAGAGAGAGAGATCAGCTTCAATTATTCTCGTTCAGCTGGGGGATGGGTAGAAACCGAAGAGGTTAGGAACAGGACGTAGTTTGTGGTGGGGCCACCAGGGGACGTGTTATGGTCTGAGAGTGCGTGAATGCCGCACAGGGGAACAAAGCGGGGATTAGTAGGCGTTCCTCTGGCTCTCTGTTTTACATGAGACGTTACACTGAACCTGCTGTTCTCCATCAGGAAGCTTCTTCATCTCCTGCTTCAGAGAAAATCTACACACATCACTGTTATCATACGATTTCTCTATCCTGTACAGAGGTGTCGATGGTCCTGCTCATGTCAGTAATCCTACCTCTACGCTGTTGAATGTAGTTTTCTATAAGAGCAAGTCTGATAGTATTTCAATTCACAGGTTTATATTAATGCACTCATTTTCATATGTTATTGTTTCTATAGTAACAGCTCATTCGCTTGTACTGATACTAATCACTTCCTTACCGCAGATTTTCCACAGGTTTGTGGCCCAGACGCGTCACATGACGTCATCACTTTTTTCAGTTCAATTCAGTTTGATTTGTATAGCGCTTTTAACACTGGACATTGTCTCAAAGCAGCTTTACAGAAATATATAAACACAGGATAGAGATTTGAAGTGTGTGAATTTAGCTCTAGATGATAGGGACAATGCCTTTCTGTTGCCATTATGAACTATTTTATACACACCATTCATTTTCTCTATTGAGCGAGACGCTGGTGACGGTGGTGAGGAAAAACTCCCTAAGATGATATGAGGAAGAAACCCTGAGAGGAACCAGACTCAGAAGGGAACCCGTCCTCATCCGGGTAACAACGGATAGTGTGAAAGTAAACGGAAGTTCATTATGGTTTTTACATGAAGTCTGTTTGTTGAGCTAGTCCACTGTTCACTAAATGAGAACCGAGTGCATGTGGTAAAGTCTCAAGGCCAAAGTAGCAATGTAGAATCGAGGTCCAAAGCCGTCTTCGATTCACGTGTGTCGAACATGAGTACAGTTAAAAGGTCTTGATAATCAACAAACATCGCTGCGAAAGACCGTGCAAAACAATTTTATGCGATTGCAATTTCACCGATTTTAGTAGATGTTTAGAAAAAAGAAAGCAAGAAAGCTGGTTTGTTGTCAGTCGTGGAATGCTAGTCGCAGCACCCGCTGATAAATGTTACTATGGCAATCAATAATAGGATCACCTACTGGCGACTTCATAGTACAGCGACTGCCAACTCGCAGCAATAAAAATCGTTGTACGTGTGAGCGTACCTTCACAGTTAAAGACAATGTAGAGTAGACTATACAACTACAGGCATTTTTATGGGAAGTGATAGAAAACCATATAACCTGGAGTAAACCCCTGGACACGGACAACATCCTGAGAAATGTCCCACATACTTCCTGTCATGCAGCAAAAATGAAAATAAGTAAGTAGCATTATATTATTATAGTGAGGACTTTTTATTTCAACCATTACACCACCATTACATTAAACATTATTGTTTAATTCATCAGGATCAAATGAATCTGAAATAAGACTGAATCGCTGACTTCCAGCAGGGTTAGGGTTAGGGTCGGTTAGGGTTAGGGTTAGGGATTAGTTTCCGTTAATTCGCTTTTCCATAAAAGAAATGAGTAATGTACCGTGTGGAAAAGAAGATACTAAGTAATGAGATGAGACAGTGTGGGGGAAGAAAGTATAAAACTCAGTCCATAATGCCTCTAGCTTCAGTAAAGCAGCCTCATATTTGTGTGAGAGAGCGACGATGTTACGGTTTTATATACAGAGTTCATCACGCAGTCTGCAGCTAGAATGCTGCATTATCTTTATTCATAGAGATGCATGATCGATTTCTAGAGAAGATACTTCTATTAATAATTATATTGTACATATACTGTATGTTTATGTACGTCATTTTACTTTGACATCAATCTCAGTTATACTGTAGATTTCTATCCCGCATTCGCTTATTTGAAGGCAATCACATCCGTCCATCCATTTTTTACCGCTTATCCTTACAGGGTCACGGGGAACCTGGAGCCTATCCCAGGGAGCATCGGGCACAAGGCGGGGTACACCCTGGACAGGGTGTGAATCCGTGGCAGGGCACAATCACATACACACTCACACACCCAATCATACACTACGGATACTTTGGACATGTCAATCAGCCTACCATGCATGTCTTTGGACTGGGGGAGGAAACCGGAGTACCCAGAGGAAACCCCTGGCAATCACGTCACATTGTTTTTTTATACTGAATGTTTGCAGAACTGAAATTAGTTTTAAAGAAAGACTGTATGGTGGTTCAGCAGGTTCAATCCTGAGCTCAGGTTACAGTTTGTGTAGAGTTTCTTTTTTCATCCTGCCTCCAAAAAACATGCTGGCGCACTCATACACTGGCTATCGGTTTTGTTGTACTACAGAACTTTAAACATTCATGCAACATTTTGGACTGAAACTGCAGCACAACACCAACAGCAGACAAGAGCGAGAAGCTTAGCGACGAGCTAGTCAGTTAACATTAGCGATAACTCTAATGTTGGTGATTATTTTCTCAAAACAGCGATTAGTGTGGTCAATATTATTGATTTAATCAATTAATGTCTCTGTATATGAACTGATCTAAAGACAATAAACTAATATAAACGCAGAGAAGGGGGACTTTACACTGTTCACAGTGTGAGCGGTCATGTTGGCTTGACGTCACTCTGTAAACAGGGAAGGAAGTCATAGCTGAGAAGATGAATGGTTTAAAATTGAGGGAGTTTTCTCTGGGTTTTACCAGGTGTGAAATTAAGTACAATACAATTATACAGGAGAGATTACTATACAGAAAAATTATTTTAGCAGTTGCTGCTACATTTACAGTTAAGATATTATCACTGTACTCGCTAATTAGATATAATATTTGCACTATAATGAAAAACTGCCAGCTCTCTACCGCTATTTTGTTTTACCTTTCAATATTTTTACCTTGCAATGCCATTTATCGTTCCAATTTTTTCGACAGGAGATGTGGAAGCATAGCTGTACTGAGTATTCCAGCCATGGATGAGAGCGATCAGGTTAAACAAACTAAGACCTTGACCTTGGTTAAAAACGCTCATGAGGATAGAATTTTAGGACTGGAACAGACTGTGAGTTTGTATTTAAACCATGTTCTATAAGATCTGATTGAGTAGTTGTACTAATGTGTGAAGCTGGTGTTACTTTCCACCTCCAAGTCCTGCGGAGAAGTCTCTGACTGCCGAGAGTCACTGCTTGGATTTAATCTGGCACTAAAACAATAATACATATATTCAGTAAGTATGTGAAGCAATAATGTACTGATAATAAGACTGATAAAGAATAGCCTCCTTCTTAGAGTAGCTGGCTAAGTGGATGCTGTAGCTAAATGACTTAAGGCCCTTTCACACTAACTGCGACACGATCAGCTTCAGTTAATTCACGCCTGCACGATAGGTGGCGTTGACCGAGAACGCATTTCTAGGTGGCGCAACCCACTGTTCAGCTGATCGGCCTATTGTCTTTGACCACCAAGAAGAAGAATCACTTAAATGTTGATGCAGTGATAACAAGAACTCATCATCCATACTCTTCTCTCTTCCGGAATACACTTCTTCTGTGTTTACACTGGTTTTCAAAACAGCTCGCTGTGCTATAGCGCCAGCAATCTCAGCAGCAGCTCCGGGCATGCGATCTAAAGCTCAAATCATGGGCCAACAGGGAAAAGAATCAACGCACTGGTTGAAAAATAAATCTCGCTTTGTCGCACCGTGATTGATCGCGCCCGGTGTGAATAGCTCCATAGGGATCTATTGTTTCAAGAGCGTCATCGCATCGTACATTTGCATCGCTTAATCTCGCTCAGTGTGAAGGACCCTTTAGTCACGAAATGGTCAAGCAAATAATGATGAAGGACTACAGCCAGGCTTAGAACATTGTACTCTGCCAGCCAATCAGTATGTAGAAAATAATAATAATAATAATATCATTATTATGGAGGGGCAGGTTTGCCTCGCACCTCCAGGGTTGGGGGGTTCGAATTCCGCCTCTTCCCTATGTGCATAGAGCCTACATGTTCTCCTCTCTGGGTACTCCAGTTTCCTCCCTTAGTCCAAAGACATGTGATGGGTTCAGCGTGCCCCTGCCTTCTGCCCAGAGCTCCAGCCTCCCTGCAACCCTGTGTAGGATAAACGGTATGGACAATTGCAAAAGTTTTTTTTTTTTTTTAAGTATTTTGCTGGAAGCATGACCCAGCACCTGTGTTTAAATAAAACCTTAGTACGAATACATGAACTGGCAGAGAGTAAAGTGACATTCTTTTTTAGAAATACTGTTTGAATAGCCGTTGGCTGTTTTATGTAATGATCTTTGAATATGCAAATGAGCAACAAAATGTCGATGTTGAAGCATTTTTCATTGTAAATGGTCTGCGCTTATATAGTGCTTTTATCCAAAGCGCTTTACACTGGTTCTCATTCACCCATTCACACACACACACACCAGAGCGGCCATGCAAGACGCTAACTTGCCATCAGGAGCAACTTGGGGTTCAGAGACTTGCCCAAGGACACTTCGGCATGTAGAGTCACGTGGGCCGGGAATCGAACCGTCAACCCTACGATTAGTGGACAACCCGCTCTACCACCTGAGCAGCAGCCTCATAGGAGGTTTAACATAGGAGTTTTATTTTTCTGGTTTATGTACCAGTAAAAATACTGTACTGTAAAAATGATTACTCTAAAACAGTAATGAACTGGATGTCAGTGTATAAATTTTTTAAACTTCCCGAAATGTGACATTAGAAATTTAGGAGTAAAGAGCATGGCATTTTACAAAGGTGTTACATCTTTGCGTGTTTAAATGTGCACTACATTATGTGTCGATGTCCACAAAGCCAAGGAACATGTCCTGATGTGCTGATGAAGACATCAGGTCTCGCTCATTTTCCAGGATTAATTGCTTTCCCTACTGCAGCGTGGATGTTAAAAATGACCATCTTGATTGTCTAATCTCCACTCACACATTCATGTGCTAATGACTGTCCCTGTTGTCTCGGGAGTGTATGCAAATGTGGCTGTTTTCGTTGCAGGCTTGGTTGAAGGGAAGGCTGGGAGACAGGCAGTGGGTCCTCTACAAAGAAGAGATGCATGAGGAAAACAAACAGAGATAAGCACTGAGTCATCAATGATGAGCTTTGATGCTGAAAGCGTGTGACGTTTCTGGTCTATGTGCAGTGCAGAAACATGAATGAAAAGTAATTACAGTATAGAGCTTTTGAAAATTAGCCAAAGTCGATGAACACACTGTGGGCCATTTCATATTGAGCACAAGATGCTTATTGTTGGATATTTTGCTCAGCTTTACTTAGAAATCATAGAATTAAATTGATGAGTATTATGTCACAAAAATGTATAGGCTTGCCTATAAACAATCTTTTCAATTAAAAAAATATTTTTCTACTATAATAGTTTTATTCATATTGTTAGCTTTTATGTTCTGGTTTAATCCAGCAACACCATGTATTTGCTAGAATTTTCCATCCCCAAGAACATTTTTATCATGTAAACAAACAAGGTATGGACACAGGAACAACACATTAGATTACAGGATCTGCACATTTAGTCACATGTAATAAATTCTATATATATTACCAGGTAATAATATTATAATAATTTACCTCCATGATCAGTTCAGTGGAGGACATTGTTTTGTTTTGTTGCAGGATGTGGGCTCTAAGGCTTTGAATTTCCGGACTGTTCGGTAAAATGTCACTAGGCATATAACAATTTAATATATGACGATAACACTGTATTCATTCATTCACTGCATTCATTCATTCATTCATTCATTCATTCATTCATATATATATATATGAATATATATGAATATATATATATATATACACACACACACACACACACACACACACACACACATACATATATATATATATATATATATATATATATATATATATATATATATATATATATATATATACATTTTGTCACTAATCCATCAGCCAGCTCCCAGTCAGTGAGGGTGAAGGTGAACAGATGCTAGTGGCTCTGTGATTGACGGGGAGAAAGAGTATGCCATCTCTCCCAAACAGAGAGTAGAGGTAAATTTTGTTCTCTTAGACTCACAGGCATGAATGGCTGTGGTGAGCTCTAGATGATAGGGACAATGCCTTTCTGTTGCCATTATGAACTATTTTATACACACCATTCATTTTCCTTTTTTCAGCTAATAATCAATTCATAATTGATCATTGATTTGATGCATTGATCAAAATTGTTGGACTGTTACACCCCTAGTGGTCACGCTAACCTATGTATCATTGAACATTTTGGTCGCGGAATACAAATTATCAGATCATCACCTGGTTCGATCTGCTCTTGAACTTCCTAGAATTTTTACATTTTCTCACAGTTAAGAGTAAACATTATCATGCTTGATGCACACTTGATACAGACTCGGCAAACGAGTGCCATTATTGATTTGAGAGCCTTCCAAGGTCAGGAACACCTGGGTAGCAGTAAACACTCAACTGTGCAGTGATGTGAACCTCCACATCCGATTATAAAGGAGTATATAAAGGAGATTATAAAGTAGTATATAAAGGAGTATATAAAGGAGATTCTAAAGGAGTATATAAAGGAGTATATAAAGGAGTATATAAAGGAGATTCTAAACGAGTATATAAAGGAGTATATAAAGGAGATTATAAAGGAGTATATAAAGGAGATTATAAAGGAGATTCTAAAGGAGATTATAAAGGAGATTATAAAGGAGATTATAAAGGAGTATATAAAGGAGTATATAAAGGAGTATATAAAGGAGTATATAAAGGAGATTATAAAGGAGTATATAAAGGAGTATATAAAGGAGATTATAAAGGAGTATATAAAGGAGTATATAAAGGAGATTCTAAACGAGTATATAAAGGAGTATATAAAGGAGATTATAAAGGAGTATATAAAGGAGATTATAAAGGAGATTATAAAGGAGATTCTAAAGGAGATTATAAAGGAGATTATAAAGGAGATTATAAAGGAGATTATAAAGGAGTATATAAAGAAGTATATAAAGAAGTATATAAAGGAGTATATAAAGGAGTATATAAAGGAGATTATAAAGGAGTATATAAAGGAGATTATAAAAGAGTATACAGTGCCTTGCGAAAGTATTCAGCCCCCTTGAACTTTTCAACCTTTTGCCACATTTCAGGCTTCAAACATAAAGATATAAAATTTTATTTTTTTGTGAAGAATCACCAACAAGTGGGACACAATTGTGAAGTGGAACGAAATCTATTGGATTTTTGAAACTTTTTTAACTAATAAAAAATTAAAAGTGGGGCGTTAAAAATTATTAGGCCCCCTTACTTTCAGTGCAGCAAAATCACTCCAGAAGTTCAGCGAGGATCTCTGAATGATCCAATGTTGTCCTAAATGACTGATGGTGATAAATAGAATCCACCTGTGTGTAATCAAGTCTCTGTATAAATGCACCTGCTCTGTGATAGTCTCAGGGTTCTGTTGAAAGCGCAGAGAGCATCATGAAGACCAAGGAACACACCGGGCAGGTCCGTAATACTGTTGTGGAGAAGTTTAAAGCTGGATTTGGATACAAAAAGATTTCCCAAGCTTTAAACATCCCAAGGAGCACTGTGCAAGCGATCATTTTGAAATGGAAGGAGTATCAGACCACTGCAAACCTCTACAAACAAGCACACAACCAGTACTAATGATTCAAATTAATGGCTCGTCACGGATTAATCCGATGTTAAAACATCATTCCTTTAAATTTAAAAACTTTAAAAGAACTACAGCTGAGGCGGGAGAGTCTGTCCATAGGACAACAATCAGTCGTATACTGTACAAATCTGGCCTTTATGGAAGAGTGGCAAGAAGACAGCCATTTCTCAAAGATATCCATAAAAAGTCTCGTCTAAAGTTTGCCACAAGCCACCTGGGAGACACACCAAACATGTGGAAGAAGGTGCTCTGGTCAGATGAAACTAAAATCGAACTTTTTGCCCACAATGCAAAACGATATGTTTGGAGTAAAAGCAACACAGCTCATCACCCTCAACACACCATCCCCACTGTCATACATGGTGGTGGCAGCATCATGGTTTGGGCCTGCTTTTCTTCAGCAGGGACAGGGAAGATGGTTAAAATTGAGGGGAAGATGGATGCAGCCAAATACAGGACCATTCTGGATGAAGACCTGTTGGAGTCTGCAAAAGACCTGAAACTGGGACGGAGATTTATCTTCCAACAAGACAATGATCCCAAACATACAGAAAAATCTACAAAGGAATGGTTCACAAATAAACGTATCCAGGTGTTAGAATGGCCAAGTCAAAGTCCAGACCTGAATCCAATCGAGAATCTGTGGAAAGAGCTGAAAACTGCTGTTCACAAACGCTCTTCATCCAACCTCACTGAGCTCGAGCTGTTTTGCAAGGACGAATGGGCAAGAATTTCAGTCTCTCGATGTGCAAAACTGATAGAGACATACCCCAAGCGACTTGCAGCTGTAATCGCAGCAAAAGGTGGCTCTACAAAGTATTAACGCAAGGGGGCCGAATAATTTTTCACGCCCCACTTTTCATTTTTTTATTAATTAAAAAAGTTTCAAAAATCCAATAGATTCCGTTCCACTTCACAATTGTGTCCCACTTGTTGGTGATTCTTCACAAAAAAATAAAATTTTATATCTTTATGTTTGAAGCCTGAAATGTGGCAAAAGGTTGAAAAGTTCAAGGGGGCTGAATACTTTTGCAAGGCACTGTATAAAGGAGTATATAAAGGAGATTATAATGGAGATTCTGAAGGAGTATATAAAGGAGATTATAAAGGAGTATATAAAGGAGATTCTAAAGGAGTATATTATGGAGTATATAAAGGAGATTCTAAAGGAGTATATAAAGGAGATTCTAAAGGAGATTCTAAAGGAGTATATAAAGGAGATTCTAAAGGAGATTCTAAAGGAGTATATAAAGGAGATTATAAAGGAGTATATAAAGGAGATTATAAAGGAGTATATAAAGGAGATTCTAAAGGAGTATATTATGGAGTATATAAAGAAGATTATAAAGGAGTATATAAAGGAGTATATAAAGGAGATTATAAAGGAGTATATAAAGGAGTATATAAAGGAGATTCTAAAGGAGTATATTATGGAGTATATAAAGGAGATTATAAAGGAGTATATAAAGGAGTATATAAAGGAGATTATAAAGGAGTATATAAAGGAGTATATAAAGGAGATTCTAAAGGAGTATATTATGGAGTATATAAAGGAGTATATAAAGGAGTATATAAAGGAGATTCTAAAGGAGTATATAAAGGAGATTCTAAAGGAGATTATAAAGGAATATATAAAGGACATTATAAAGGCTAAAAAACTCATACATGCTAGTGTGTCTGTTCAGCTGTACAAGATAAAGACAGAGTAAATGACTCATTGTTTTTGTCCGTGAAATCTGTGCTCTCATTGGTTCTCCTCTCTACTTCCACGGCTGTAAAGGACAGGTCACTGTCCTCACACATACACACACATTTTCTCATGGAGACAAAGACACTGCCAAGCTCACCCTCGGAGAAAAACCTTGCCGAAAAAGAGCATGCTTTCTTTTCACACCACAGATGGCACAAACCGACGTCACATCTGATGGCTCTTTTCTAACTAGATCAAGTGAGTCATTTACTCTTCCTCCAAAGTAACAAATCCCAAAAATGAACATAATATAACATAAAAACCTGAAAAAAACATGTGGGCCGCTTCGAAAAAGATATTCTGGCTGATTTTACATGAGGTTATTTTTGTACACAGGAAGAACTTTAGCTCTTTGACTCACTATTGAGGAGGTACAGAGATAAATATATATAGAGAGAGACAGGCAGAGAGGGATAAATACACAAATGGACATGGATGGATGGATGTATGGATAGATAGATAGATAGATAGATAGATAGATAGATAGATAGATAGATAGATAGATAGATAGATAGATAGATAGATTAATAATTTCCTATTTCTAATTCGGAATAGGATCAGAGATACTGTAAAGTCCCCCCCCATATCTATCTGTTTGTTCATTATGTTTAAATAAGTCTATCCAGTGTATGGTCATGTGATCCAGAATGTACCAGGCCTCTAGCAACACGAATAAGTATAAGAATGATAAAGTATGAGCAGCTACTGCAGTAAAACTTTAATATAATCATTACATCAGTGGTTTATTACTAATGAAATTATGAATGGACCATTTCGATCAAACACACACACACACACACACACTAAATGTAGTCGATCGGACAGAATCTGTTTGGTGTCTGCAGTTTTCCATAGGGTTAATGTAACTAAGAATTAAAAAGATAAGTTGATATCCTCTATGTTAGTTGTGTATAAACTGCATGCCTACATACTGTCACGATATTAACGTAATGGAAGTTAGGACGGATGCAAGTGCAGATAAGAGCTTTTAATAAAGAGAGGCAGACAGACAAATCCAAATCATGAGACAATAGCGTGGTCAAAAACAGACAATGGGTCAAGCGATCAGCAAACAGGTATAAACAGGGCAAGGCAAGAATTGAGAATGAGAAACAAGAAACAAGATCAAAGAACGTGAAACAAAGCGAGGAACAGCGTACAAACGCTTAGAGTGAATGCCTCGAAAGTCCTTTTAAACTGTGTTGTGATTGTTTGTGAGATTGGATGCAGGTGTGTGTGATTAGAAAGAATGCGAGTGTTCTGGGAATTTCAGTCCATGGCGGCCATGTTTGCAGGCCGCAGTGCAGGATGGGAACGTTAGTCACTGGTTTGTTGTGACATGACACCTACGTTATGACAAACTCCGCTCACCTAACATCACTTGTTTCAGCTTGGTCTGATCCTGGTGTGCGCTGATACCAAAATGTGTGTTTACAAAGGAAGTGATTCATCGTCAAGATGGTGTTTTGTCCATTTTTAGAGATGAGAGTGTGTCAGAAACCAAATCAATACATCTGTCAATAAGTTCAATAAATCAGAAAGTCAAGAACCAATGAGAGTAAAACTACATACTTCATGTTGTATTTATTATTTACATAATATGCTCTACATTTTCACCCTTGCTTTTTATACATTATGTCAGCCATCAAATCATGTTTTTTTTTGCACATTCCTGTTGGTTCCTGACTTTTCAGACACCCTGTAGTTGGGGCTGAATGCCTAGTTGTTAAACCACACTTAGACATCAATTTTATACAATGCTAAATCACTAGCTATCAATGTCCCTTACTTGCTAGCTATATTAGCTTTGTAGGTCCAGAAACTAAACAGGTCCAGGTCCAAAACTAAACACGCGTACATCAGACGACAATCAGAACGATAACGTACACTACATCTGTGGAGAGAAATGTAAATTAAATCAAAGAACAGTGTATTACACAATAATATTTAACATCAATGCAACTTTTGTATTTTGTCCACAGAGACAGAGAGACGGAGAGGATATTTACCATGAGGATTATGCAGGGACATCTTCCAGCAGCTGCTCATCAGTCAGAGTGAAAAGAACCGAGCATAGCTTTCCTTCTCTCTCTCTCTCTCTCTCTCTCTCTCTCTCTCTCTCTCTCTCAGACACAGACACAGTAACACCTCATTTTTATTCATTTAAAATGACTCATTTCCTTCCATTGCCATCACCACGTGCTTTCCATCATGTCCGTATTATAATCCGTGTAATGAAAATAACTACACTGGTCCAGTGTGGCTGCAGGTTTTCATTCCAACTGAGTAGGAGCCACACCTGATTCCACCTGTTTAAATCAGCTGATCTTGGCTTTCAGTAGACTCAGGTGTGGCTTAGATCGGATAAGATCGGACACCCCTGCTGTATGATATATTTTTACCCATGTTGCATCTTATGTGTGTGTGTGTAATCTAATACTTTGCCCCAGGCTGAAAGTTGTAGAACACTGGTTTATAATGCGGAATTACATTTACAAGCCTAAAGGCACAGTTCTGTGCAGTTGAACAGCTGTCTGTTCTTGTAACAGCATTAGCCCGAGGCCAACATGGCCAGCGTCTTGGGTGGCTCTGGTACCTGCAACAATAACTTCGCTAATAGATTGTGGATGCATTGTGAGTTGATCCGAGTTGATCTTAGACCCAAAGCCACGTTTGTCAGTAAGCCAGGCTACACAAGCAAAATGTCAGTTTGACTCAGATAAACTGTCTGCCTAAGGCCACTGACTCAGTCTCCATGGGAGACTTTGTTGATCAGAAAATGTTTCTCCAGCTGCCCCAGTCACTCTACAGACACTGGCGATGATTTCAGAAAGCATTTCAAGGCCGAGCTTTGCTTTAAATTGTTAGCTGAGTAGCTACAGGCTAATAGTAAAAGTTAATGAGGCTTTATACACTGATGGTTACTCAGAGTGAGTTTATCATATGCACCTTCAAGGCCAACATGTACAAAACATCTCACAAAAAGGTAGCTGCTGAACTGAAGTCTGCACTTTGCAGCCACTTCTGATCTCTAGTCAAGCAGGACAATAGTTTATATAGTTTAATAGCTCGTGTTATATAGTTTATAGTAGTTCAATAGTTTGTGTTTCCTTCAATAATTTTAAAATAAGATAAGAAATGCTTGCTTAGAAATTTTTTTTGAATCCCACCTTTAATAGTGGAGCATATTTACAGTACAAACCTTGTCAGGAAACTATGAGGACAACCCCCTCCCCCAATAAAGCACAAAACATCCATCCATCCATCCATCCATCTTTTACTGCTTACTCCTTCTTCAGGGTCACGGGGAAACCTGGAGCCTATCCCAGGGAGCATCGGGCACAATCCATCGCAGGGCACAATCACATACACACTCACACACCTATTCATACACTACGGACACTTTAGAGCTCAAAACAGTCGTTCATTAATCGTAATCGAGGTAAAATGTTTACTTAATCGAGATTTTGATTTTAGCTCATCGTCCAGCCCTATTTTCAAGCCTCTATCATGACTCGATTTGACCCCCTAATACTCAAGGAGGACATTGATTATGATGTTTCTCTGTCCTAGTACCCCGGGGGTGAATGAATTTCCTCTAGATGTCTTTAAAAGAAACCTTCATACTCACTCGTCTCTAACAGAGTTTCAGCTTGAAGGTATTTTTAGATACCTCTGGATAAGGACGTTTGCAAATGCTGTAAATGTAAAATGTGCAGTCACGCATGCATAGAAAACAATAAACAACCCCAGAGGTGCGAGAAGATGCTAACCACTAAGCCATCATGCCCCCTTTCTATCTAGAGATGTAGATAATAATAGAAGTAGGATATGTGACTGCTGGTTATCGCTGGAGAATCGTCCACAAATCAAAATTTGAGAAATCCACAATCACAACATCTAACAACCTGCAAAACGTTGATGTTGTTGTGGACATCCTGCCCTGATATCACTCACTGGGCATGTTGCTGAAACCAGGCTTATACTAAATAATGAGGGAAATCTTGTCATCTGATGACTGCTCTCACTCTCACACTGCACGACTCGATCTCTTACTGCGATGGAGAAAATGTCATTACGATGTAGGTGCTCACACTCACACTGCTGACCGACTGAAAATATAATGTCTGAAGAGAAGGGCAAGCAGTCAGAGCTCCTGCAGATTTATTCTCTGAAACTTCAAAAGAAACGCAGAGGGGGCAAAAGGATGAAAATACAGATGATGCGTTTTCTCTCCGTGACCAGTTTGTTGTTGGATTTGTTTGTCTGAAGTTATGAAACAAGCTGGTCACACAACACAGGAATCATGTTGATGAAAGCAAGGACAGGATTTTTCACTTCATTTCTTTATTTTCATGACTTTTCACCTGATTTGTTTACTTTCATAGGTTTTTCACCTGATTTATTTAATTTCATAGGATTTTTCCCTTGATTTGTTTACTTTCATAGGATTTTTCCCTTGATTTGTTTACTTTCATAGGATTATTCCATTGATTTGTTTACTTTCTATACGATTTTTTCTGAGCTGCTGAGCAAGTTCGAATACTTGCTCTGATAGACTTAGATGGACATAGAAAAGAAGAGAAGCATAAAATAAAATACACAAACAGAACACAAAGTGCATGTGCATGTCTCTGTCTGTCTGTCTGTCTGTCTGTCTGTCTGTCTCTTCCAAATTCCCTTTATCTCTCTCTCTCTCTCTCTCTCTCTCACTGATTAGCCAAATCAGTGCCAGGTATGCATCCTCACAGCTTGGCCACTCCCGTGTTTAGTGGCGTTGGTTGGGATTATAAAGGGTTATGTGGGTGGAGAAGCGTGACTGTTGTGCGGCGTCAAGGGAGCCAATCAGCACTCGGACACAGTTTCATTACTGAACTCTGCATTATATCATATCTTCATAATTATTCTCAGTCAATAGACAAAAAAATGCCAATCAAATATTTATTGACACGTCAGATACATCCGCTAGACCGTCCAGGGGTGTGTTGTTGTACAATATGTGTACAATAAAATATGTACAATAAAAAACGTGTTCTTGTTACGTACCAGTCCGCCACAGAGCCGTGATGAACTTCAGTCTGTGGAAATAAAAAAGAGGGAATTTCAGACTAAACAGGCTGTTACTTTAATGAAATAAATTTCAAATAAATGACAGTCGGATGTTAACGTCGCGCTCAGTTTCTGTTTCATACTCCCACCCACCTTTTATCACTACCCAGTCCTTCTCCTCCTCCACGTCCATCTGCAACTATTTCAACCTTTGAAATTGACCTCTGAGTAGCCAAAACAAGCCACTCTGGAACCCGAAATTCGTATTCTTTGGTTGTGTGTGTGAGTGTGTGTCAGGAAACAGTGTTAAAATACATTCTTATAGATCAATATTATACTAAAGAGCAGTAATGTAAAGTTATTTGTATTTTAAACATATTGATATAAATACATTTAAGTTTTTGAACAGCGGTGAACATGTTCAAAATGTTCAGAAAGACTCATATGGGTGTAGTGTACACAACACAACACACATTTTCATCGAGATATAATTCCGTATTAGCTGAAGCTAAAAATGCAAATGATTGGCTCTGATGATTGCTTGGACCGATCCAATGACACATTTGGTCTGAGGTTTCTTCAGTTACCCGCTCAACTATAGTTCCTTGCTGCAGTGTACTGTTTGATGCACAAAAACATTTAGAACTACAGTTACATCTTAAACCGTGTATAGAGACATTGTGAAGAAAAATGCGGCTTAGGAAGGAAGTAGCAGAGATCGTCAGTGCCTCTAGTGCGTATACATAGTTAGAATGGTTAGCTTTGCTAATCAGTCAGTAAAGCTTGTAGGAAGCCTAGCATTTACATCAACCCATTTTCATGTGTTTAGCTACTTAGCTTCAGAAGCTATATATAGCTACTACAATTACTCATGGGAGCTAACGCAGAGCAGTGCACGCCCACACAAGACAAACGACAAGCGACACAAGCGTCTTGTTTCTTGCTAATGAGAATGTAAGGCAAGCTGAATTTTTCAGCAGGGAATTGATTTTCATTCCAACTGCATTATAGTGGATATTTATTTATCAAACTTTAGCATGAAGAAGGTCATGGAGGACATTTTGTAGTTGAGATGAACTTTTGAAGCATATGATTAACTTCTTTATAAGACAAAAGCTCTGTCTCCTGATTCTCATAGGACATGTTTCATTTCATTTCATTGTCTTGGAAGAATTTGACATCAGCTCTGTAAAGATGAAAGGCTTATGTGTGATTTATTTGCAATTGAACACCTCTGACTCTTTCTCCCAGACGCACAGAATTACACTTAGGCATGCTTTGAATAATGTATAAATCAATTTAACAATCTATTGCAGTGATTTTACTTTTACTACCCAGACTGTGTACTCTCACTGCCCTACACATGATGAGCCTTTAATCCTCCATTTTACACAGCTGCATTCCCCATTACTTGTCCTTGGCAGCTATAAAATCAATAAGAGTAGGCTCGATCCGTCCATAAAACAGACACAGAGAAATTACAACACTCTCTTTTGGCCTTTCCAATCTTTTTTTTTTTTTTCTTTTTTAATTATGTGCTCTGGTGTAATAAACGTTCTGATGATTACTGCAATCGGTGTTACAGACCTGACTAACTGCTTACTGACAGCTTCCAGAACATCTGTGTCTAAGACAACATGGCAGAAGTGCTGCTCTTAAACACTTTATATGTATATAAATAGAGAGAGAAAGAAAGAGTGAGAGAGAGTGAGAAAGAGAGAGAGTGAGAGAGAGTGAGAAAGTGAGAGAGAGAGAGAGAGAGAATGCGAGAGATAGAGAAAGAGAGAACGAGAGAGAAAGAGATAGAGAGAGAGAGAGAGAGAGAGAGAGAGAGAGAGAGAGAGAGAGAGAGAGGGGACTAATTACAGTATAAAGTCAGGTTGTCTGTAATAAAACATGTTGCTTGTTACTCTACCATTTGACAGAGTCTCTGAGATCTTCCCCACCTCAGTCACGCGAGGAGTGTATACTGGCATGGAAATGATCTTATAATCTCATTATAGTGTCTTGCCATGGGAGCCCGTAATGTTGAACAGTAATGCCGTTACACGAAAGCTCATTTCCCAGTTGTGAGGATGTAGAGCAGCCACCTTTTTAAATCAAGAAGGATGCAAGAACTTACATTAATTTATTGATCGCGCAGCGCTGATAAACGATACACTATTTCATTTTCTTAACAAGACTCCTGGGATAAATTGGACTGGAGATCAGAGGATCCGAGCACCAGTGCCTTTATGTGAGTGAATACAATTGGACGGAAATGTGAATGATATATCTGCATGTACAGATCATATAAATCTGCATGTACAGTTCATTGGTTTCATTTGAAATAATCATGCTGAAGCCATGATCCACAAAGAGCTTATAAAAGCATACACAGGGACAGGGATATAAAAGGATTTCCAAAACCTCACAAAAACTTTAGATTTAGATCTGTAATGATCAAGCCAGAGGAGACAGTGGCACACAAAAACTCCCTAAGGAAGAAACCTTGAGAGGAACCAGACTCAAACGTGAACTCGTTATCACCTGATGCGATTATAAATCACTAAAAATCAAAATCAAATTCAAAGAGTAGTAGGACAGTCTTTATGATTACAGAAGCAGCCCTTAGGTACAAATCTACAGTATGACGGTGAGATTATCCACTGAAGAAAATGACGAGACTTGGGAATAAACACATCTTTAAGATCTGACCGATTGTAGTTATGCTGATTTCATGACCAAACGGTAACTGATACATTTCTGAGCGTCATCGATTCAGATTGAACACCAACTCTTAACTCTGGCTCAGAATGTTATTTCTTTCTCAAGAGCTGCTCGTATAATTTTACATCATTTAGCAGATGTTCTTATACAGAAGTGCTTTGTCGTGTCTATCGTAAACCATCACGTCCTCATAGTAAATAAAAATAAATAAATAGGCCAAATAGGTCTGAGTATATAATGGTAATGAGTCGTTATTTATCACGAATACGTTACAGCACAGTGAAATTATTTTCTCCGCATATCGCATGTCAGGAGGTCAGAGTCTGGGGTCTGGGGTCAGAGTGCAGGGTCAGCCATGATAGAGTGCCCCTGAAGCAGAGAGGATTAAGGGCCTTGCTCAAGGGCCCAAGGAGCTTGAACCTTCGGCCTTCTGATCAGTAACCCAGAGCCTTAACCACCAAGCCACCACTGCCCCACCGTATATGATTAAGCTCTTAGGGCTGTATTCAGAGTCCAATGAGGAACTTTCCAAAGTTGTAATCATACCTCAGATGTAACTTCAGACATTATCACTGGACCCAGGAGCAGTATTAAGTCATTATCTGACCGTTTGAAGTGACCTCTTAAAGTTCAGAAAAGGGTTGTTTTTTTTTCATATGGAGATAGTTGGAGATATGGATCAGAGGAGATGGCATCTCTTTCAAGACATTGCATCAGAGCTGAATTTTTATATGGATAAAGGCTGTGCCCTGAAATGATTAAAAACCCCACCTCACACACGGCTCATTTTAATAATCTAAATGTGCCGGCCAAAATATAATCAACGTAAAGCGATTCTGAATACGAGGAACTTTAAAATATTGACATGTCTTGAGTCTGAGTTTCTGACTCTGCACACGGCCCTACGAGTACAGGATGGCTTTATTTATTTTTTTAAATAATAAGACCTGCAGAGGTTTTTACGAAGTGATTCTAACGTTCTGAGGGAATCTGCTCTCAGAGAGCTTGTTGGGGTATTACCTGGCCATGAAAACGTGACTTTGTGGTAGGATATCTAAAGTAAAACGATGTGACTAGCAAATGTAGATCTTATGAATTTGTTCAATGATTTTCTCAGAAATTTCCAGAACACACAATTACGCTAGGCAGGTACAGTTGTGCTCATGAGTTTGAAAAATAAATAAAAAATAAATAAATAAATAAGTGTGATCATAAAAATTAAATTTTTTAGTACTGCCCTGAATAAGCTATTTTACATAACAGATTTAGCAATTGACACTGATCATCCTGCTCAAAAAGTTTACACCCCCCGACTCTTAATTTATGGTGTTGGCTTCTTGAGCATCAGTGACTGTTTGCACCTTTTGTAATAATCGTGTACGAGTCCCTCAATCGTCCTCAGTGTGAAAAGACGGATCTGAACATCATATAGTCGATGTTGGAAAGAAATCAAATATGTAGAATATGCCGGAAAAGTAAATAATGTGCAGGACCTGGAGGATTTTTCTGAAGAACAGTGGGCAGTTTAACCGCTCAGGACAAACAAGGGACTCGTGAACAACTCTCACAAAACATAAACACAGTCATTAATCATCCAGGTAACGACACAGAGTATTAATAATCAAGCGTGTGTAAACTTTTAAACGGGTTCATTTGTGTAAATTCAGTTGTTATTGTGTCTTGTGGATTATATGTAAACAATTCTTATTTCATTTTTTTTTTTAATAATTAACACTATGTAGATTCTGTAAGGTGTGTAAACTTATGAAGTGCTGTTTCACCGCAACTCTTCTGTTTATTTGTTTTTACAAGTATTTTTTTTTTTAAATCTCTTCGGATGGTTCGAATCACATCACCTTGATTTCCATATCCATCCAATATGACACACTGTGAAACACTCCTCAAAGCACACTATGAAATATTCAACACCCTGAGCCAAGACTGACTCCATTCTCTTCCATTCATACAGCATTATTTAGTAGGCTGGTGCAAAAATACCATGACCGCATGTCTTCCAGCCATCTTTATTTATAGTTGTGCAGATAATGAATGCTTGTTAATAGTTACTGATGTTCTGGTTTTTATCCGCCTTTCAGTTTGTCCCCAGTCCGTTTAGCAGCTCGCCGACCACACACTGGGAAAGACAGTATAATCGCTGCTATTTCTTCAGAGCTATTCGACAGGCTGGTCTCACTGTTTCTGATGTATAAAAATAGATGTTACATTCGGCCGGGTGTGGAGATGAGACGAGAGTAGGGGGATTTGGGGGTTTGCTTTGGAGATTTCTCTCAGCTCAGATCCAACACATGTAACAAGAACTCAAGATGATGGTTTTCCAAGTGATTAAAAGAATATAATATAAATAGCACATAGTTCTGTCTGGTAAATGTAGACACCAGTCTGCTAGAATCATACAACCCCACCCCCCCTCCGCATTTATTATGGACAACTAAATGTGTCGTTGAGTCAGCAGATGAAAATATGAGTAGCTGTAAGTGCGAGTACTTTGAAGACCAAATCCATTAGCTATCAGTCCTCGCATTCATTTCCTGTTCTATTTTTTTTATTTATTTAAAAAAAAAATTTGGAAAACAAAGCTTCCATAATGGTATAATAGTGTGTAATCTGATTTCTTGTTAATTCATGTTCAGACTAAAATACATACTACTATATGTATGTCATGTGAATTTTAATTAATTAAATTGTAGATGGATTACTTTTGATCTCTGAACAATAGGAGTGGATCAGTTCATTAGTTCTGACTAGGTGAAAAAATGGTAGTTAATGTAAAACAATAAGGAATGGAGAGCTTGTTGACGAAGAGAAATAAACAAGTATATGAATTCCTGGGGAGGGGACGACTTCATGTAGCCATAGTTTTTATCCTCTTCTAAAAAAGCTCCTGTACTACACAGTACTTAATCCAAATATTAACAATTGTTATTCTGATAAGCGATGTGTATTGTGCGGCATGTGGTGAGGTTTTCCAAAAAGCTAGCACACTAATTATAGCATTGAGGTGCATCACACCACCATGAAGTGTGTTAAGTTTAATTATACTCAAGGATAGCAAAAAAAAACAAAAAAGTCAGATCGAAAATCAGCATCGTGCCAACATCTTCCTAACTACATTTACATTTACATTTATTCACTTGGCAGACGCTTTTATCCAAAGCAACTTACAAATAAGCAAAGCGATATATCAAGCAGGGAACAATACAAGTAGTGCTACTATACAAGATCCATTAATTGAATACCAGAGGAAGCGAAGTGTACAGAGTAGAGGTGTAAGTGCATTGTGTGTGGATTTTTTTTTCTTTTTTTTCCCCTCTAGGAGTTGGTTAGGTGTTCACGGAAAAGGTGGGTCTTTAGCTGTTTTTTGAAGATAGTGAGAGATTCTGCAGTCCGGATTGAGATCGGAAGAGCATTCCACCACTGGGGAACAGTATGCGTGAAGGTTCTGGAAATGGACCTTACGCCTCGCTGAGTGGGAACTACTAAACGTCGCTCGCTAGTCGATCGCAGATTGCGAGAGGGAATGTATGCCTTCAGGAGAGAGTTGAGGTAGGAGGGTGCTGTTCCTGACAAGGTCTTGTAGGTGAGCATCAAGGCCTTGAACTTGATGCGGGCAGCTACAGGAAGCCAGTGGAGGGAGATGAAGAGGGGTGTGACATGAACTAGCATGCAATGTCGTCAAAGCATAAATTACACGTGTCGAATATGCTATCAGGTTACATGAGCTAAGCTGACAAGATTTCTAAAAGGATATGTAATTCATAATCACATCAGTAAATGTTTATAATCTTTAGCTAATACACTTAGCTAATGTGAGCTAATCTGGCAGGACGTCCAAGAGGATATTGAATTGATATTCATAATCTTTGCTGCTAAGATTCTCTAGTTAGCTAACTTGAGTCAACCTGACACAATACCTGACAGAAGATATTCAAAATGTTATAGGTTTTAATACTAACAGTGTCTAGTTAACTAGTTAAATATATATATTTAAATATGTTTATAATCTTATACGGGGCGCACGGTGGCTTAGCATATTTGCCTCACACCTCCAGGGTCTGGGGTTCGATTCCCGCCGGGGCCATGTGTGTGCGTAGTTTGCATGTTCTCCCCGTGCTGCACGGTTTTCTCTTCCGGTACTCTCGGTTTCTAAACGCATGGTCAATTGACATTGCATGTTAAACACTGGGCGACGTTCATGTCTGCACATCATTCCTTCTCGTCGTGGGTTATGGTATTGCCCGCAGCTGTTAGCAGTTGCGGGCTAACGAAACATATGTGTATATATACCGTGAGCCGTGCTTCACACGTTGCGGTTGAATAGATTGACTATATGAATATCTCGAATGCAACTATAGCGAATCTCCGTTTCATGTCATGTTTATGCCTTAGCGTTAGCCATAGTCCTAGTTAATTAGCTTAGCTTAGTTTATTGAGAGAGTTATGTTTCTTGTTTCCGTTTTGGTTTTGCTTTCTCCACCTTGTAAATAAAAGTCACCGTTCGTACTGCGATTGCATCCTGCCTGCTTCCTTCACGTCACGGCCCGTGACACTCATAATTATTTGCCTCTTAAATCTCTTAATTCCAAAAGCACACACAACATTTCCTTCTCTCTGCACTGCGTAATCTCCGAGCAAACGCTTTCTCGGCACACAGTGGCAGACCGAGATAGAACAGACCTCAGGAGATGTGATTAGCAGCTTCAGGACTGCAGTTCTGATGGGTAAAAGAAGAAAAGTGAGTGCAGGATGTATTCATGTGCCTCTGAGACGGTGACATGATGCTATTAGGGTGTATGGTACATGCAGATGCAGCGTTTTCTCATTCCTGACCTGAGGCTCTGCAACTGCTGGTTGTGATGTTGAAAAAACACAATGGGCATTACGATTATGCACTTTCCTCTGCAAATGGTGACTTTAGTATTATAAGGATCTTCCACATACCCATAACACTAAATTATAACACTAAAGTCAGAAGATATTAATGATCATTGGTATTAGGCGGCATGGCTGGCTCAAAGGTCATAGGTTCAATCTTGATTGATCTCCCTATGTCTGTATCTGTTCCTCCTGATGCACAAAAATGCCAGTAGGGGACTGCCTAAGCTTTACCTTGTGATGGACTAGAGTCCCATCCAAAATGATTTTCCTGCTTCACTCCTGGGTTTGGCTCTGGATCAACCTGACCCTGACCTGTCTTTAGTACAGACCAGTCTTAGCTTCAAGAAAGAGAGGAGAAATAAAGTATGATGAGGGAACGACTCACCATTAGGTATTAGAACATAAGGGATAACAGGGACTTGTTTTACAGCAGTTAAACAGCATTAAATGTAGCTATAATTGGATAAAAAATATGCCTCGCACCGTTGTGGCTGGGGGCTTGATTCCAGCCTCTGCCCTTTATGCATAGAGTTTGCATGTTGTCACCGTGCTTTGGGGGTTTCCTCCGGGTATTCTGGTTTCCTCTCCAATCCAAAGAAATCTGCTGTACAGAAGCAGTACAGAAAATGGATGGATGAGAAACAAAACACTTGAATGTGCTGTTTTAGGATACAAATCCACTTTGGTGTGGTAGCAGTAAGTCTGCTTTTTTTGTTTGGAGCTGTATTGCATCATACCTTCGTTTATCTCTGAGGGTTTAATTCCTTACATAATATCTCAAAAATCAAATAAGCACAATTTATCATTTTTATCGCACGAACCCAAACAAATGCCATGATGTTAATTTCATTTATTTATTTAATAGGGTGGCAAATTCACGTAGGCCATCTTATTAAGTATTTCCTGTCCTGTCCTGTCCTGGAGTGGCATTCTGCATAATGTGGCTATGTTTAGGCAAATAAGAGTGTATTATTCCAATGTTAAGAGTCTTACGGGATTTCATGATTTCACAACATTGAATCTGAGAAAAATTTGAAAATGGCCAAAACACAATGCATCATATCTAATACTTGTGAGCTGGGCCAGAGGAGACCCAGCTGTCTGTTCTGGTTAATATAATGCCTGAAATAGGGTCTAATCCAGTTTGAGTAACCGTGTTCTGGCAGATACAGATGAGTCACTGTGCCAAAATTGGTCACAAATTGAACATTTCTCCCAATAGACACCATGTACCACTGTGCAGCTGTGAGAGATGACATCCGTTCTTCTCTTTACGGCGTTACTTATCTTCAGCCTGAATAACGCTGAAAAGCAAGCTAACCTCCCTTTTACATCAACAAGGGTAGTTCAATAACCTATTGAGTATTTTCCCCTGCTTTTAGCTGATTCAGATACTAGAGCTTGGATGTTCTCTCTTTCAGTGCGATTACATCAGTGCTCCGTTTGCTTATGACGTTGCTCCGTGTGTCCAATGGATTCACTGCTGAGGCAGGACTGTGTGTATGGTGCAAATATTAAAAGATATGTAAAAAAATTTTTTTATAATTATATATATATATATATACAGTGGTGTGAAAAAGTGTTTGCCCCCTTCCTCATTTCCTGTTCCTTTGCATGTTTGTCACACTTAAGTGTTTCGGAACATCAAACCAATTTAAACAATAGTCAAGGACAACACAAGTAAACACAAAATGCAATTTGTAAATGAAGGTGTTTATTATTAAAGGTGAAAAAAATCCAAACCATCATGGCCCTGTGTGAAAAAGTGATTGCCCCTCTTTTAAAACATACTATAACTGTGGTTGTCCACACCTGAGTTCAATTTCTCTAGCCACACCCAGGCCTGATTATTGCCACACCTGTTCACAATCAAGGCATCACTTAAATAGGAGCTGCTTGACACAGTAAGGTCCACCAGAAGATCCTTAAAAGCTACACATCATGCCGAGACCCAAAGAAATTCAGGAACAATTGAGAAAGAAAGTAATTGAGATCTATCAGTCTGGAAAGGGTTATAAAGCCATTTCCAAAGCTTTGGGAATCCAGTCAGCGCAGCCACTCATCCAAGAGGTCACAAAAGATCCCACAACAACGTCGCAAAGAACTGCAGGCCTCACTTGCCTCAGTTAAGGTCAGCGTTCATGCCTCCACCATCAGGAAAAGACTGGGCAAAAATGGCCTGCATGGCAGAGTTCCAAGGAGAAAACCACTGCTGAGCAAAAAGAACATCAAAGCTCGTCTCAATTTCTCCACAACACATCTTGATGATCCCCAAGACTTTTGGGACAACATTCTGTGGACCGATGAGACAAAAGTGGAACTCTTTGGAAGGGTGTGTCCAAGTATATCTGGCGTAGAAGGAACACTGCATTTCATAAAAAGAACATTATACCAACAGTAAAATATGGTGGTGGTAGTGTGATGGTCTGGGACTGTTTTGCTGCTTCAGGACCTGGAAGACTGCCGTGATAAAAAGGAACTATGAATTCTGCTGTCTACCAAGAGATCCTGAAGGAGAATGTCCGACCATCTGTTCGTGTACTCAAGCTGAAACGAACTTGGGTTCTGCAGCAGGACAATGATCCTAAACACACCAGCAAGTCCACCAACGGAATGGCTGAAGAAAGAAAAACAAAATGAAGACTTTGGAGTGGCCTAGCCAAAGTCCTGACTTGAATCCTATTGAGATGTTGTGGTATGACCTTGAAAAGGCCGTTCATGCTCGAAAACCCTCTAATGTAACTGAATTAGGACAATTCCGCAAAGATGAGTGGGCCAAAATTCCTCCAGGACGCTGTAAAAGCCTCATTGCATGTTATCGCAAAGCGCTTGGTTGCAGTTGTTGCTGCTAAGGGTGGATCAACCAGTTATTAGGTTTAGGGGCAATCACTTTTTTCACACAGGGCCATGATGGTTTGGATTTTTTTCACCTTTAATAATAAACACCTTCATTTACAAATTGCATTTTGTGTTTACTTGTGTTGTCCTTGACTATTGTTTAAATTGGTTTGATGTTCCGAACACTTAAGTGTGACAAACATGCAAAGGAACAGGAATGAGGAAGGGGCAAACACTTTTTCAACACCACCAGTGTATATATATATATATATATATATATATATATATATATATATATATATATATATATATATATATATATATATATATATATATATATATATATATATATATATTTCATTTTTCTGTTCTGTTTTAATTGCATGTGTGTAAATGTGCAGTTTGTTTACAAAAAATAAAAGGAGAAAGACAAAGCTGTTATCTTGAGCCAAAGCTTGAAATTAAGCCAGCACTTGTAATGGTTGCCATAGAAATGTAATCTCATAATCCACCATTTCCGGTCCATTCTACTATTTAATTGAAGTTCTTGTGAAGAAAAAAAATATATTCATAAGGCACAGCTGCATACCATCTGGGTTAACTCCTTAAATTCCTGTCATATTTTTATTTTGTTTTTATTGTAAAAAAAAAAAAAAGTATTAGTGAGTAAATACAACAAATTAACTGTATTAATTACAGTGAAACAGAAAGTAGGTTTGAGAGAGGATACAAAATGTATGTCTTTATATGCTTTATCTTCTTTTATTGCTTGGGTGAAAATCTGGTGATGTTTTAGATCATATTTATGCAGACATAAGAACATTCTTTAAGTGTTTCTACAGTATAATGTGTTAATTTAGACATATGGATAGTTGTGTGTTAATTTAAACCTATGGGTGTTAATGTATAAGGACTTTAGGTAATCAGCAGAATACACTATATGACTAAAAGTTTGTGCACACCTGATCTTCATATTTGCTTGGTGAACTTCCCATTCCAGATTGAGTCCCCTATTTGCTATTATAACACGCTCCACTCTTCTGGGAAGGCTTTCCACTAGATTTTAGAACATGTCTGAGGGGATTTGTGTTCATTCAGCCGCAGGAGCATTAGTAAGATCAGGCACTTATATTGTAGTGCAGACGGTGTTTCAATTCATCCCAAAGCTATTCAGTGTGGTTGAGGTCAGGGTTCAGTACAGGACACTCAAGTTCTTCCACTCCAGTCTTAACACACCATGTCTTCGTGGAGCTTGCTTTATGCACAGGAGCATCGTCATCTCTTGGTTCCAGTGAAGGGAAATTGTATATAATGCTACCGCATGCAAAGAGACTCTGTATAATTGAGTGTTTCTAACTTTGATGAAAAAACGTAATGGTCAAGGTGTCCACATACTTTTGTTCATATAGTGTATACTATATAGTCTGAAGAAGAATCCAGGAAGATACCCAGTGTACTACAGATAGTGGACGTAGTACAGGTTTATTGTAGTTTCCAGAGAAACATGGCGTTTCGATGTTTACGAGGTGAAACCAGCAGATATTTGAGATGGTTGATGATACAATAATTGGGTTTGCAGAGTTCTGAGAGTGTAGATGAGCTCCTTCTTCCTACGCTTCCGGAACTTAAACAAATTGCCTTTGGAGAAAAAATTCTCATTCGACTAAAATATTGTTTTAATTCAATTAGCTAACAGTTCATCAAGAACTTGATTAAATAAACTAGTGACCAATAGACAGAAAAAGAAAAAGTCGATACGTAAATGAACCACAACTGAGAATGGCTACTTAATAGAAATTTTCCTCCGGGGAACTGTAATGAGAACTAATCTGTTAAACACATTTAGTCATTTGTAATGCTGCTAATCTAAAACTCGATCCTTGGTGCTGCTGTGATGTAAATCCCCTGATTCCTGCGTATCCGATTAAGGATGCCAAACTATATTTTTCTCCATCTGTTCTTGTCTCTCATGGGTGATCACCTAATACCACACAAAAGTCAGCAGCCAATCAGTTCTGTGTAACCAAGCCTAACATAGACACCCCGTGTCGTCCATCTGAAACACAGCTCCTACTTATTAAAGCTGAATGGCTCCAGGATCACCCACGAATCAATTGCATTGATCAGAATAATGATTTCCAACTGCACTGAGGAACTTGAATCAATTTTTCAGGTATAATTCTGTGATTTTATCGCACTAAATGAAGACTGCTTCTGTACACTCTCCTGCGTGACTAGGCCACACACAACTGATTTGTCTTCACTATTTCAGGGCCTATTAAAATGTTCTGGCATTGTATGGCCTGACCAGGGATTTATGTAATGTGTGCGGATGCGATCAGTACACCAGACTGCAGAGAAATAAATCCGAACGCTGCTAGAGGAGCCGAGCCGAGCACAGAGCTCGTGTTCCTCCTACACACCAGATGAAATTACCTGCCATCTCATAAACACACACACATCTATCATCCTTCAATTCACCAATACACTTAACTTTTATCTTCTGTCACAGTCTCATACGACGGAGATGATAATATAACGCCATGACATCTGACTGCTTTTCAAAGTGCTGGAAGTGTGCCAAAGAGTTTTGACACCATGGGAGGATAGAGCTGTCATTGCAGGCCATTATTAAAACGCATCCTGTTCATATGTCTCCGGTTATGAATCTCCTTATAAGCCTTTTCCTGATGCTGTGCGCCAGTTTTTAGAAGGTCAGTGTTTAGATGCTGTGCGCCAGTGTTTAGAAGGTCAGATTATTTTGAGAATTTGAATGATCAATAGGGTGGAGGGCAGGGCTCTGTGCAGGACACTCGAGTCGTTCCACTACAAGCTTGGGAAGCCATGTGTTCATGGAGCTCGCTTTGTGTACAGGTGCATTGTCATGCTGGAACAGGTTCGGGCCTGTTAGTTCCAGTGGATGGAAATTGTAATGCTACAGCACACAAAAACATCCTTTGGCACAGTTAAGGGAAGGTCAGATGTCCACAAACTTTTGGCACATGCACCTAAAGAGCAAATCCAATGGCCTTTTTATACAACCGAGCAGTTGAGGGTTAAGGGCCTTGCTCAAGGGCCCAGCAGTGGCAACTTGGTGGTGCTGGGATTTGAACTCTTGATCAGAAGTACAAAGTCCTAATCATTGAACACATGTCGTATATATATACAGTGGTGTGAAAAAGTGTTTGCCCCCTTCCTCATTTCCTGTTCCTTTGCATGTTTGTCACACTTAAGTGTTTCGGAACATCAAACCAATTTAAACAATAGTCAAGGACAACACAAGTAAACACAAAATGCAATTTGTAAATGAAGGTGTTTATTATTAAAGGTGAAAAAAAATCCAAACCATCATGGCCCTGTGTGAAAAAGTGATTGCCCCCCTTGTTAAAACATACTATAACTGTGGTTGTCCACACCTGAGTTCAATTTTTTCTAGCCACACCCAGGCCTGATTATTGCCACACCTGTTCACAATCAAGGCATCACTTAAATAGGAGCTGCTTGACACAGTAAGGTCCACCAGAAGATCCTTAAAAGCTACACATCATGCCGAGACCCAAAGAAATTCAGGAACAATTGAGAAAGAAAGTAATTGAGATCTATCAGTCTGGAAAGGGTTATAAAGCCATTTCCAAAGCTTTGGGAATCCAGCGAACCACAGTGAGAGCCATTATCCACAAATGGCGAAGACATGGAACAGTGGTGAACCTTCCCAGGAGTGGCCGGCCGCCCAAAATTACCCCAAGAGCGCAGCGACGACTCATCCAAGAGGTCACAAAAGATCCCACAACAACGTCCAAAGAACAACAGGCCTCACTTGCCTCAGTTAAGGTCAGCGTTCATGCCTCCACCATCAGGAAAAGACTGGGCAAAAATGGCCTGCATGGCAGAGTTCCAAGGAGAAAACCACTGCTGAGCAAAAAGAACATCAAAGCTCGTCTCAATTTCTCCACAACACATCTTGATGATCCCCAAGACTTTTGGGACAACATTCTGTGGACCGATGAGACAAAAATGTAACTCTTTGGAAGGTGTGTGTCCAAGTATATCTGGCGTAGAAGGAACACTGCATTTCATAAAAAGAACATTATACCAACAGTAAAATATGGTGGTGGTAGTGTGATGGTCTGGGGCTGTTTTGCTGCTTCAGGACCTGGAAGACTTGCCGTGATAAAAGGAACTATGAATTCTGCTGTCTACCAAGAGATCCTGAAGGAGAATGTCCGACCATCTGTTCGTGTACTCAAGCTGAAACGAACTTGGGTTCTGCAGCAGGACAATGATCCTAAACACACCAGCAAGTCCACCACCGAATGGCTGAAGAAAAACAAAATGAAGACTTTGGAGTGGCCTAGCCAAAGTCCTGACCTGAATCCTATTGAGATGTTGTGGTATGACCTTAAAAAGGCCGTTCATGCTCGAAAACCCTCTAATGTAACTGAATTAGGACAATTCTGCAAAGATGAGTGGGCCAAAATTCCTCCAGGACGCTGTAAAAGCCTCATTGCACGTTATCGCAAACGTTTGGTTGCAGTTGTTGCTGCTAAGGGTGGCCCAACCAGTTATTAAGTTTAGGGGGCAATCACTTTTTCACACAGGGCCATGATGGTTTGGATTTTTTTTCACCTTTAATAATAAACACCTTCATTTACAAATTGCATTTTGTGTTTACTTGTGTTGTCCTTGACTATTGTTTAAATTGGTTTGATGTTCCGAAACACTTAAGTGTGACAAACATGCAAAGGAACAGGAAATGGGGAAGGGGGCAAACACTTTTTCACACCACTGTATATATATATATATATATATATATATATATATATATATATATATATATATATATATATATATATATATATATATATAATTATCTATCTATCTATCTATCCATCCAGCAGACTTGCATCTGTCTATCCACTTGTTTGTTTGTCTGTCTGTCTGTCTATCCAACTGTCTGTCTGTCAATTTATCTAACTGTCTGTCTCTCTGCCTGTCTTTCTACCAATCCAACTGTCTACAATCTGTCTATCCACTCGGCTATCTGCCCATCTATATGTGATTTCCATTTCTGTGCCTGTGTATCTATTTACCTGTCTGTCTTTCTGTCCGACCAACTTTTTTTTTCCCATTCATCCATCCATTTTTTTCCTGGAATTACTGGTTTAATGATTCACTAAAAGAAAAAAAAAAAACTAAATCTGACAGTCAGAAATCAAACTCTCCTCCTCCTCCTCGACATTGAAACTGTCTGCGTTCTCGCTGTATCCGCCAATGGCCTTCGTTTAAGTTTTATGATTTCCATGCTCAACCGAATTCAGGAACATGTTCTTCATACTGACGTGTAATGGAGAGGACAGACATGCCGCAGACATCTATCTATCTATCTATCTATCTATCTATCTATCTATCTATCTATCTATCTATCTATCTATCTATCTATCTATCTATCTATCTATCTATCTATCTATCTATCTGTCTATCTAGCCTCATTGCATGTCGTGTGTTAGGTGTCAGTATAATAAACGTTATAATAACAGCCACATTGTCCTTCCTCCACCCTCGTTTTGTTCATCCGTCTGTGACTCCTTATTTATGGCAACATCATTCCCACTCTTTGGAAACACTGATGGACCAGAAAATTAAACATGGTCAAATGACAGACCAGGCCCTTCACATCTCCACCAGCCTTGTGTGATTTCACTCTCTCTCTCTCTCTCTCTCTCTCTCTCTCTCTCACTCTCTCTCTCACTCTCTCCCCACCTATTTCTGTCTTTCTTTCTCCCTCTGCATAAACAACACACACACACACACACACACACACACACACACACTCACACACACCTTCATCACAGTGCCATCTGTCCCTCTCCTCTGTGGTATGATGGCCGTATATATATGAATGACACACACACACAAATATATATATATATATACACACACATATACACACACAGTGTGTGTGTGTGTGTGTGTGTGTGTGTGTCAGGTGCTGAGCAAACAAAATTTCCATCATGTATCACTCATACCCACACACTCACCATACTGTCAGCTGTGAATATCATCTGTGTTAAAGCTGTAAAATCAGGAGCATGTGAAAGTGGAGCACAGCAGGTTTGATACAGTAATGTTTACAGAGACTGGATAAAACAGAGGAAAACTATATACAAAACCAAATCACATATATCTACCACGGTTTCTGAAAAGCACTTATTTCCATGATGTGGTGGTCATTTGATTGTAGTTGTCATGAAAACAGAAACAAATCTCACCAACAAAATTTAACAGAGCAAATTCTATCATTTATACGGCACATTTTTGTTGAAATGTTTCAAGAGTGGACATTGTCCCAGAGTAGCTTCACAGAAAGATATACATTCAGGATATGGATTTTAAATGTATGAATTTGTCCCTAATGAGTAAACCAGAGGCAACGGTGGTGAGGAAAAACTCCCTGAGATGATATGAGGGAGGAACCTTTAGACTCTAAAGGGAACCTGTAAATAAAAGGTAAATAATAGGAGGATGGAAAGAAACAAAGGGAAAAAAGGATGGAAGGAAAAGAGTTAATGGATGGAAGGATGATAATGTAGAAGGAACTGAGGAAGGAAAACGGGAGAGCAAGAGGACCGAAGAAAAGGAAGGACTGAATAAAGAAAGAATTAAGGTAAATAGTAAGAGGATGGAAAGAAAGAAAAGAAAGCAAACAAAGAAAGGAAGGAAAATAAGAAGATGGAAGGAAGGAGAAAAGGAAGCAAGAAGGAACTGGGAAATTTTTTTTTTCATTTTTGTTTCTAGCACTTTTATGTAACTTCTATGCAATCTCATAGTTAATGTAGCTTATGTAGCTAACTTCTCGTTCGAGTTACCTGACCTTCAAGCTGTAATTGAGCTGGAACATTGGTCCAGGTTCCATTGTGCTATCATGAGTCCTGAGGTTCCTGTTCCGTTCAAATGCTGCACAGTGAGGCAGCTACACTGAAAAAAAAATGCAGCCTTTTGAACAGAGTGAACCCAAACAACCATGGAAAGAAGGTAGATCAAAGCTCACGCCTGTGTGTTAGCTTTTAGAGAACTGTGTCGAGACAGATATAACAGCCATCTAATGATCCTTTAGTGGGCCTTTATGAGAAGGATACTCAAAGGGGAAGAATCCCAAAGGGTTTTTTTTCTCACTTTCAAATTTTCTACCTAATCAAAAGCTCTACTACAAGAGTGCACTTTCTCCAGCACAGCTTGCTTCCTCCTGTAGAAATCCACAGCCACAGTACATTCAGAGTGAACAATCCCAGTACAGAGTCAGGTTCTGAAGAAGGAAATGCTCAGGCCTTCAAAGCAGATGAGTGCACTTCACTGTGTCCTCCAAGGATATCTCCATTCGCAGGCTGTATGTCGAGGATGAGGACAGAGAGAGAGAGAGAGAGAGAGAGGGGTGAAGGTATTGGGTCAGACTACAGCATGCATTATGGATCAGAAGCAGTAACGAGCTTTTAAAAATGTTCCTGCAGCCTGTCTGAGGTTCAGTGTGTTTCATTTTTATTTAATGCCGATTATAAATGAATCATTTATTCAGCAGGCTGTTAAAACATCGTGTTATTATCCCAATATTTATTGAGAGCTGACTTTTATTAAGAGCTACAGACTAGAATTGGTCAATACACAACTCAATGTTCCAGAAAGCCTTCTCCAGATCATTTATTTTTACATTTAAAAAAGAAAAAGGAAAAAAAAACTCTATGGAAATAGCTCTCCTGTGATGGAATTCATTCTTCTTATATGGTAGGATCGATGAAAGGAAGGAAGGAAGAGAAGAGAAGTAAAAGGGAGGAAGGAAGGAAGGAAGGAAGTAAAAGAAGACAAGAGAAGAAGAAGGAAGAAAAGAAGATAAGGAATGAAGGAAGAAAAGAAGAGGATGAAAAGGAAGGAAGGAAGGAAGGAAGGAAGGAAAAGAAGATAAAAGAAGAAGAAGGCAAAGTAGAGAAGAAGGAAAAGAAAGAAAGGAAGGAAGGAAGAAAGGGAAAAAGTAGGAAAAGAAGAGAAGCAAAGACAAGAAAAGAGAAGAGAAGAGAAGAGAAGAGAAGAGAAGAGAAGAAAGAGAAGAGAAGAGAAGAGAAGAGAAGAGAAGAGAAGAGAAGAGAAGAGAAGAGAAGGAAAATTAAGGAAGGAAAAGAAGATACGAGAAGAAGGAAAAGAAAGAAATTAAGAAAGGACAAAAGAGAAGAGAAGAAGAAGGAAAAGAAGAGAATGAATGAAGAGTGAAGCGAAGCAAATATTAGAGAAGAGAAGAGAAAAGAAGAAGGAAAATGAAGGAAGGAAGGAATGAAGGAGGAAGAGAAGAGAAAGAAAGGAAGGGGGAATTTGGGAAGTGAGACAGAAAAAGGAGGGAAGGAAGGAAAAGTAAAGGAAGGAATGAAGGAAGGAAGAAAACGAAAGAAACAGGAAGAGAGTAATTGAGCTCAGAGTGAGTCTCGTGCTACAGCAGCCTAACATCAGAGCCAGAAGGTCTGAGGAACATCTCTGAACTGTATGTACACCTACACAGATAGAACAGAAGCAGGAACAATCACTCAGGCCTGAAACACGTCAACCAGCAGACCCAGAAGGCATGAAGACGGATACAACACTAATCATGCTGAGGAAGTAGGCGAGGCCATGAATGACAATGAGTGTGGGAAATCACACATGCTGTAATGAGAGAGAGAGAGAGAGAGAGAGAGAGTTGCATTGCCTGTGGTCTGTAACACAGATTGATTCCTCCGGATGATATTGCATTAACTTGGTGGAGAAGGTCACACACACACACACACACACACAGTGGTTCTGTTTCAGACAGATATGTGAACACTAATGAGGCTGAGGTAAAGCATGTGCACTACACAGATCACTTTCAGAGGGAGACAGAAAAGAGAAACAAAAATACAAAATACAGGAGACAAAAATGTATTTTTAAATAGAGATGCGTCTCTATTTAAAAATTAAGCAAAAATATTGGAACACGTGACTGACAGGTGTTTCTTGTTGCCCTGGTGTGTCCTGTTAGATTGACTGTTTAAGCAGTGAATAGCTCTGAACATCTACTCTTAGTTTTAGCCTTCAGTTTCACCAATAAAGACTGCATTTGTTGTTAAAAAGGATAAACCGACATGAAGATCAAATAGCTGTCGATGGGAGAAAAGCAAGCCATTTTGAAGCTGAGAAAAGAGGGAAAACCAATCAGAGCCACTGCACAAAACACTGAGTAGAGCCAATATAACAATTTGGAATGTCCTGAAAAAAAAGAAAAGACCCCACTGGTGTACTGAGTAACAGATACTAAATGGGTCGGCCAAGGAAATCAACAACAGCTGATGACAGAAACATTGTAAGCTGTGAAGCAAAACCTAAAAACAACAGTCAGTGACATCACGAACAACCTCCACAGGGCAGGGGTGAAGGTATCATAATCCACCGTTTGAAGAAGCCCTCGAGAGATGTCAATGAGTCGCAGATATGCAACCAAATATTAAGTGTTATTCACTTTCATTTACTTCAAGACTTATCTGTTCCTATACTTTTGCTCACATAAAAGTTGGGTGGTCTGATACCAAAGGTTCTATGTTTTATGTTGTTTAACACATCCAGATGTAAACACCAGGAAATAAAAGCCGAAAGCCTAAACTCTCGTCTCATCTCCAGCTTTTGATCTCAAACCCAAATGTCTGTGTTTTACAACACAAACTAAGTGCCTCGCCGTTCCAATAGTTTCAGAGAGGACTGTAAATATGTATGAACATTTCTGACTTATTCTTAAAGTATTACCGTAGACGCAACAAATACGTTAGTGTCTGTACTGAATGTTTTACTATGTTTGATCCTTTTATAGATAACTGAAGGAAGGAAACGTGTTCATTCATACCACACAGAACTGTTTTTGGAGCTGGAACTAATGTCAGTTTTATCAACAAACACATCGCAACACGCGTCTTTTAAAGCTTTGTTTTTAAATCCGAAACAACATTTCAGTCACGTTCATGATCGCATGGATTAAATGCGTTTAAGAGACAGTATATTCAGGAAGTAACTAGTTATTAAACATTAAATGTTCATATTTTACAGATAGTAAATAATAATGGATGGTTAAAAGATGATTTGATTAAATGTGCATTAGTGTTGGTTGCATTAAGTCAGTGATCCAGGATGATTTTTCACTTTCTATCTTCTGGTGTTTTTGTTTTTTAAGAGAGAGAGAGAGAGAGAGAGAGAGAGAGAGATGTATCTGAGAAGAGGCAATAAAATGTCAAACTGACAGATTCTGGAGTCTCAGTACCAATCCAGCTCTGTTTGAAGGACGTGCAAACATCAGTGATCCATTCTAAATGCCATCTAAGCCACAATAGACATCATGATATTATGTTTCATAAATGTGTGGCGGTCTTTGAAAACCTTTTGGACGTCGTTGGGGATGAATTTCAAGAAAGCATGTGTAAATATATTTGATCAAATTGAAATGCAACTGTTTTTTTTGTTTGTTTGTTTAAATTAACTTTCTAAAATGGTCAATCTTTTTTAAAGACGTTTGTCAAATGCCGTGGCTGACATTTACCTCAGGAGATAAGAACAGAGAGACTGATGTGAATGTGAAAGTGTTTACTCTCTTTGATCATAACCTTATAATCTCTGATAAAGTGTCACTAATGTTGTTGTACTATAAAGTTCAGGTTACAGTTGTAGCAGTGGATGGGCTATGCTAAATCACCCTTAGGTGTGAACGACCATCTTGGATGTATTCCTACAAAGAGCCCAGGATAAAGAGCTTACTGAAGATAAATAAATGAATGATTATCATAAATACTCTCAGAAATAAAGGTACAAAAATGTTCTAAAGAAACCCCCCACCCAAGGACACTTCTGCCGAAACACCAAAAAAGACTTCTCCTGGGGCGGCTGTGGCGCAGGTGGTAGAGCAGGTTGTCCACTGATCGTAGGGTTCGATTCCCGGCCCGGGTGACTCCACATGCCGAAGTGTCCCTGAACCCCAAGTTGCCCCCAATGGCAAGCTAGCGCCTTGCATGGCAGCTCTGCTACCATTGGTGTGTGATTGTGTGTGTGAATAGGTGAATGAGACACAGTGTAAAGCGCTTTGGATAAAAGCGCTATATAAGTGCACATTTACATTTACCATTTACCCTCTGGGCAAATTGTCCACACGGCCCCCAGGTCCCAAGGCAGGTATTGTCCATAGAACAGCTGGTTCCCCAAGAAGCCATGGACCAGAGGCTGGGTCAGGCTCACCGAGGTCGTGGGGGGGTCAGGGGGGTGAAGGCTTGGTAGGTCGCACTGTTAGCTTCTGGCATGAGCAGAGTTTAATAGGTCATTTTGGCTTAAACGTGTCATGGTAAGGCACGACTATAGTCTCTGGTGTCGGCCTCTGGCAGGAACATGGATCGGGCAGTTCATGCGCACAAAATTCTCCGGCACTCGTGATGGGAAATCTGTAACATTGGTGCCTTTATTTCGGAGAATGTAAATGTTCCAGGTAAAGTATCATTAATGCCCAGGCTTCTTTAGCTAAAAGGGTGCTGGGGTAAATAAGGAGAAATGGAAAAATGGAAAAAAGATCAGCTATAGGCACAAGTTTATCTATTTGTGTCATGAACAAATGTGCTTTAGTTTTGCCTTACGCCTTTGTTTTGGTTTTGATCCTGTCTCTGCCCCTGTCATGTCATTGGGCTCTCACCCATTGGTCTGTTAACTTCATATACATCACTCAAGATTATTTTATTGCCAGACAATGGTTCAACAATCAACAATAGACAGTTCACAGAAAAGGTTAGGATAAGACATGACAAATTGTGGAAGAAAATGCATTAATACTGAAACATTGACTGCAAAATTAACAGATAGCGTATTTGCAAATGTTGCAATAGTACAGATACAGATGCTCTAAAATGAGTAGCAGCAAACTATACATATTACTATACATTAATATGATCAGAATCAGCAGTGCAGGTCTAATAGAGTGATACCGTATATTCTGCGCAAATATTACAGCAGTTCAGATTGAGAGAACCAGGGAGTTGCACCAGACGCCCTGAGGCTGAAGAGCAATTTTGGTATGGTGTATGTACTACATAGTAGAAAATATCAAAAGTTGCCCATGTGCAGGATTTTCCAGGCCACCTCACATATGACACCACATCTTTCTGTCCTTCCCAATATGTCCTCTTTTTTGGTGCAGCCATTCAAAAGACATTTTGATGGAAGTCATCAGTGTGGATTTAAGAGGCAGTGCAGTAAAATAGTGACTTTCTGCTACCTGAGTGCAAAGTGGAATTTATTTTAACCATCCCACTTCCTCTGAGGGAAAATCATTTTTTATCTCACTCACCAGAAACACACAGAGTAGAAAAGAGAGTTCTGCCTGGGTCAGCCCAGCTGGAGCTGCAGAGATTAAGACTGAAAAGCAAAGCGTAGAAAAAAGAGTACCCTTTGATGGTCTGGTATGTTCCTTGCTGAGTCAAATGTTCAGCTCTTGCCCAAAGCAAAGCAGTTGTCTGAGATAAGACCCCTGAGTCAAGGGCACAAAGACAAAATGCAGGATGTTATCACTTGAACCCAAACTCATGATCTGTACCCTCAGATCTGTGGTCGTAATGTAGGTATCATTCCTAACCATCCATACACTACATGCTGTCTAATGTGAGAGTAATATGAACATTAATTTCTGAAAATCTGTGATGATTTTGTGCATGTTGTATTTTTACATTTAATTTGGTTGACATTTCCATTTATGTACACCAAGGGTGTCCAGTCTTATGCATAAAGGGCCGATGTGGGTGCAGGTTTTAATTTCAACCAAGCAAAAGCCACACCTGATAGTCAATTTAAAAGCCAAGATCAACTGATTAAACAAGTTGAATTAGGTGTCGCTCCTGCTTGATTGATTGGAATGAAAACCTGCACCCACACCAGCCCTTTGTGAAGAAGACTGGATAACCCTGATGTTAACTAAGTCAGTTTTTAGATCATGGGTGTCCAATCTTATCTGGAAAGGTCGTGTGGATGTGGGTGCAGGTTTTCATTTCAACCAAGCAGAAGCTACACTTGAGTCTATTCAAAGCCAAAATCAACTGATTAATCAGGTGGAATCAAACGTGCCTCTGCTTGATTGGAATGAAAACCTGCACCCATACCCCCCCTTTGCAGATAAGAGTGGGCACCCCTGTTTTAGATACACCAACCATTAATGTTGGTGGAGCAGTGGTACAGGTTTCAATCCTGAGCCACATGTCAACATAGGTTTCCTGGTTCTCTGACTTCCTCCCACTGTCCTACTGATAAATCCAGTTTGGTCAGACCAGCTACTAGCTGCCAAAACAACGGCAGAGTTTGTCAAGCTCACAGAATTAAAAAAAGGTCTCAAGTCCAGGCGGTAGAAATTAGGCTCCTCATCAAGGCTGCATGGTTTACTCTCCATGATAGTGTGAGGAGTTCAACAATCTGGGATAGGCTTGGAGTATAGCCCTTACTTCTCCTAATTGAATAGCAGTTGAGGTGGACCACTGGACCCAGGGCAGACCCTAGATCTACAAGTAAGAATGTATCTCAGGATCTCCCCAAAATGAGCTGAATCTGTAGTGGGGGATCAAGAAGTCTAGGATGACCTTCTAGGCCTGTTGCTACTACAGCAATCATTATGAAAAGTGGAAAGAAAATGAATAGCATAAATGTCAATGAACAGATTTTAAATCATCTTACTTTTGAACTCTTGAGCATCTGACAGCATCCAAATCAGTGAGAACAGTGAGAGTGTGATGAATTGTAAACAAAATGAATCAATAAATATTGAATCACTGTGTCATCAGTGTCCTGGTCCTCTGAAGCCACCCTCTGATGACTCACAGCCTGGTGGCTTGGAGTGATTCATGGAGGAAGACATGAAATCAATAAGACATGCTTTATGACTGTACTGGAGTCCATGCATGATGGCTCAAACAAACTGCATGTGACATGCAGGTAGCGTGTATCACTGCAAATGAAGTTATGAAACAATTAAAGTTTGGGTGAAAGGATGGGATCTTCTTGGGCCATGTACACGTCAGGTTTAAATCCAAATAGAGATATAGATATGGAAATTTAGAGCACAAAACAACCACTAAAACAATTCCTTCAACAACTCCTATTCAAAAGTCTTCTGTCTGGCACAAATCAGAAGCCGTCCAGAACTCCAGCCCAAGTTCTCAGAGTTCTCTGCACATTTAAACTTCCACAATCACTCTTCATGACATTTACTTGAACTCGCCAATAATTGATTGGTTAAGCTCCAGATCCAAACCCACCAAATCAATATGATCTGAGACCAACTCAAATAATCAAACTCCAAAAATAACCGGTAAGCCATCAAATCATCACCCCTGCAGCTTCTTTTGACAACTTCTTCCGTGCCATTCGGATGTCCCGGAGCTTGTGTTCGCTCAAATATAATGACAAATGTGTATCCACTGAGCAGATGATGAATAGTCATTTGCTACCCACTGCCACAGAACGTCTTGCAATTACTGAAAGCTTGATTCGTGCCAGTTACTGAGCATCTGCAGAGTGAAACACAAGCTAATATGTCTAGCAGGGGATCGGAGACAATGCTAGCTCGCTCATTAGTTCACTCTGGGGGCACGTAGCACTCATCTGCCACATGTCTTCGTAATAAACTTGTAGGAGAGTTTATTCTCTGGAACACTGCCTTGCCCCTGACTGAGGGAAACTGGTACACTGATTCATTTTTATATCCTCTAAAGGAAAAAAAAAATAATAAATGGCAAACCCATGAATTTTGATATATGATTCAGCAATGGAGACCACACGCTGTCACATCCTATATAATATTTTATATCTGAAGTTTTTGAATAGAGTCAGTGTTACACAGTTTACCTGATGTTAATGCCACTGCTGTGTAATCTATATTATTACTGATCATATTTCCATTCTCATTTACTTCTAATGAGTCAACACGTCAAGATTGCAAAATGTTGAAACGATTTAGTACCTCATTAGCCAAGAGAGGGTGTTTGTTTTCTGCTGTTAAAATTGTTAGAGAAAGTGTGGAGACTCCAGGAGGCTACCTTTTTTTTTTTATATACAATATAGCCTGACATTGTTTATTCATCCCATTGATATTATGTTAAATTAAAAAAAGGGTTGTTCACTAGGGATCTAAATCTACATCCGGATATCTGTAAAGTTGCTTTATGACCATGTCTATTGTTAAAAGCTCTATGTAAATGTTATTTAACTGAACTGAATGGTTTGGATTAATGGCTAAACCACCACATCAAATTATAAGAATGCACAGTTTCAGCTATTTTAATTTCTAATTAAAAACAAATATGGGAAATGGGAAAATCTTGAATGCAACTGTAAGAGACTGAAGATTACCAGCAGCTTATATACTTGTGAAGCTGTTGGAGGTGAAACTAGCTGAGTGTGTCATCAACCGGTCATGCACAGGAGCTCCTCGCAAGATTTCTGACCAGGGAGTCAAGACTGCATTAATAAAGAAAAGGCATGTTGAAGAAGAAATGGCGCTGCACATCACCCTAAAAACACCATACCAACAGTGAAGTTTGGAGGTGGAAGCATCATGGTGTGGGACTGTTTTTCATCACATGGTACTGGCAGACTTCATATAATTGAAGGAACGATGAATGGAGCCCTTTACCGGGAGATTCTTGAGAAGAATCTGCTGCCATCCTCCAGGATGATGAAGATGTAATGTGGGTAGAGCTAACAGCAGGATGACGATCCAAAGCATACAGCAAAGGGAACTCTCAATTGGTTTCAGAGAAAAAAATCAAAGTGTTAGAATGGCCCAGTCCATCACCTGACTCGAATCCAATTGAACAAGATTTAAAGACAATATGTTTAGAAGAATGGACCAAAATCACACCTGAATACTGTGAACCATTCATTTCTTCATTCAGGAAGTGTCTTGAAGCTGTCATTACAAACAAATGCTTCTCCACTAAGCATTAAATACATTTCAGTTACGGTGTTCAATACTTTTTTCCTGTGTCGTTCCACTTTATTACACATAACTTCATTTATGGAAAATTTCAATAACCTTATTATAAATATATTTACTGAAACTTTTTTGATGCGTTCAATGTTTATTTCCCCCACTGTATATAAGTACGTGTGAGATGAGAAAGAGAGAGAGAGAGAGAGAGAGAGAGAATTATTTTAGAAATAATGAGACAGCAATCCAAAATGAACTCAAATAGTTCAACTTTAATGAGCAGAATGACTGATTACAGGTATTACATTATATGACTCATAACACAGCTTTTCCATTATTCAAATGTCTTTCTGCGGTATTATTATTGCAGTCACAAAATTATATGTCAAGTGGTTTGTGGTGTATGGCTGTTAATATGTGCACGTAACTCAAAACACACAGCAGGAGAACCTTGTCCTAGAGACATGATTCTTCTTCTTCCCTCTGCTCACTTTATTGATCCAGCATTGCTCCTTGTGGCATTTTAAAGACATCAATATAGCGGTTCTTATGATTGCATTTAAGGTGGGTGCAGAATGATAAAAGATGCAATCGATTTTCCAAAAAAAAATCCAGAAAGAAACAAAAAAAGCCCTCTTTTAGAGTACATCCTGTCGAGTGTGTAATTTGCAAAGACTAATCTGGATGAACCATTCTGTCACATGTGCAGCTTGAAGAAATCCACAAATTTCTTTCATGCTTACGGCTTTTAAAAGGTTTGTATCGGTCACATGGAGTTATGTGGTTGAGCATAATGAGACAACAGGTGTTTCGTTGGGATTTAGATGATATAGGTCTTCTTCGTTTGTAACTACCATAAATGTGCAGTGCCATTTAATTATTAATGCTTTTAATGGTATTGTATTCAAATGTTATTTAATGGTATCTCAACACTGACATCAGTAAAAATATAATGACACTTTTTTACAATATGTTGATGGCTGAATTTACTACAATTAGGTTGCTTGCACTGTTCCCACTCAACCGTGCGCATGCTTCTGATGATGCTCCCCTGCAGAAGTCTGCGCACAAAATGTGTATAAAATGTTAGTTCAATGGAGTAGCTGACAAATGATTACAGTGCAGTTTGGCACACAGCCGTAGGTACACTTGACACTCATACTGTAACAGCATTCTGTCCCCCTGCTTTGGCCCAAACAGGAACACATGTCAAAACATAGACAGTCCTGCTGAACACGAATTCAGTCTCAACCATAACTAATGCTAGCTACTGTAGCTACGTTAGCTGTGAGATTATCAAGCCATGTTAACTGTTCAACGCCTCTGTCAATCACCCATTCAGTGATTCCGTTCCCTGGCTAGCTAATGCTAACCAGGCAGTGTCACATCATGGCAAACTCATGACTCCGTTTCCCAGAATGCACCACAAACTACAAACATGGCCAACAACTACAACTCCCAAAACTACACACAGACGTCACATTCTCCTGAGGACTAATCAGAGACACCTGTTCCCAATTACACTCACAATCCCACCACATATAAAAGAGACTCTCATTCACAATGTCTTGTGTATATGTGCAGTTGATCTTTTCTCTGTCATGGACCAAGCCTTAATCTAATGTTTGTTAGCGTGGTTTTTGACTTTGTTTACTTCTTTAACCTTGAGCCTGTTTGCCTGATCACCTGTTCGCCTGACCACTGCCTGTCTTCCTTTGTCTTTTGCCTTACTCTGGATAATATAATCTTCATTAAAGCTCTTAACTACACTTGCATCTGTGCTAACCTCCGTTACGTGACCGACAGCAGCAACACTGTATGTATAGCTCATGGGGTATTTTATGTGTAACTCATTGGGTAAATTAGAAGGAACATTGGTGGCAAGATTTGAAGTTTTCAGTTTTTTTTGTCAATGCTGGAATCAGATTAATATGGAAATACTGATGTGTCGGAAACACCAATCGGAATACAACTCTTCAGAAATGTTCATTTAAACTGATGGAGCACAGGCAACAGCACAACACAGCAACATATCTATTCAGTGAAATTTATATCCTGTTACAACCCGCAATGTACAGAGTTTAGTCCAGGCCTTCCCTACTCTGCTTCAGATGCTGCTCCATCGTCCTTGTGTTGCCGCTTTCTCCCCAAATTGGCGTCATCATTGTACGACAGAATTTAGTTGTGACGACAGCCGGAACCATGCAACATGGACTTGTTGATGCATACCTGACTCGCTTGATTAGTCCGACCTGTATTTTGCTGTGATGTTTCTGGTTTTTAACTGTCCCTTTCCTCAATTCGAGCTTGATCTGTCCCTTGGTCTACCCAGCAGTGTTACACTTCCACCAATATTTCATCACTGGGACATGCTTCATTCTTGTCTTGGAATAACATTGAAATGATTCTGTCATAAGCAGTCAGTCATGAGGTTGATCTTGAAGAGTAATCATAAGATATCGGACATTAAATTAATATTATGTTGAGTTCCAATAATCAACTTTGTGTTGAACCTATCTTTGACCAAAATGCCAGACAGAGCTATTTAATAGTAATGTCAGGACCAAAATGCAGTATGTTTAGAGCAAAGACTAGCTTTGTAGCTCCAGCACAAATCAAACGAAGTAATCTTTTGGATATTAAACATGACTAATTGACTAACTACATTAAGCATAAGGGGAAAGCTTAGCAATATTTATTTATTTTTTTACAAAAAATTTCCTTCAGCTGAAGAAAGATAAAATATCATGGACCTCAGTGAAATCCCAGAACGGAGACAAAGAAACATGGAACGTAACAATGTGTAAAAAAAAATACCTTACACATTAATTAATTTATCAGCGATTATGAATGCCAAAACCGTCTTCGGTATTCCACACCTGCTGTTCTGATGTACTTTAGCCCTGATTCATTCTCAATCTCTGCCATGAGCATCATCTAGCACATTAAGATTTCGATGATGTGACCTCCACGGGCGATTATAACCCTGTTCATGCGTGATCAGAATTAAATTCATTATATAAAGACTTTATTTCTGAACATTAAAAACATTAAGTTCTCTGCCAGCTGTGAGCCTAGAGTATGATCAGAGAGTTATGGAGTTTCTACTGTGGCTGAGACCTTTATAGTATGGAACTGCAGGTGTTGAGTTGCATGTCCTTGCTCTTTTCACGTGTAACCGGTCGCTTAAAGCAACAGCTCTGTGGGCGGAAAAGCCTAGATGATGAAAAAGGTTGAAGATTAGACAAAAAACAGCCAACGATTGTCTAATCTTGAACTGTCCCGTTTCGGTGAGCCTCTTCCCATGTAGCTGACAGGAATGGAACACGGTGTTCTTCTGCTGTTGTAGCTCGTCTTCCTCGATGTTCGATGTGTTCTGAGATGCTTTTCTGATCACCACGGTTATAAAGAGCGGTTATATCAGAGAGTTACTCTCGACTTCCTGTATGCTCAAAACCGGTCTGGCCATACTCCTCTAAAATGCTGAGAGGTGAGCTTTCTCCAGGTTGCTGGGATTAGAAGAACGTTGTCACACTCAGAGCCTGATTTACTGAGATCTCAGATAAACGATACGAATTTGCAAGCGTGCAATCGGATAAACTGTATGCGCAGTCTAATGAGAGTCTTGTGGGTGATTAATGAAGAACAGGAGCGTGAATCACATACACCGGTTGTTCACATACACCAGTGTTTATAGTTAGACACGCTATTAAACAGACATGATGCATTACTGAAGAATTATGAGGCACTTTGTTTCACATCATGTGCAGTTTTTCCTATATGTATTGAAGACTTTAATATTAAGATGGGTCTATACACATTCTTTTATCTTATATTATGTTAGTTTATTGTTGTGGAACTCTGATAGTGTGTGTATATTATAACGTGTGCTTTCTTCTGATTGATATGGTTTGAAAACATGGTCTGTCATGTGACTTCACCTGTTGCCATTAATCACATGACTCTTTCATAGGTTCATACTGATAAACGGTAAATGGTCTTCACTTACATAGTGCTTTCATCCAAAGTGCTTTACACTGAGTCTCATTCACCCATTCTCACACACACTCCAATGGTAGCAGAGCGGCTATGCAAGCCGTTAAAATACCATCGGGAGCAACTTGTGATTCAGCATCTTGCCCAAGGACACTTCGGCATGTGGAGTCACCTGGGCCGGGAATCGAACCGCCAACCCTACGATTAGTGGACAACACGCTCTACCACCTGAGTCACAGCCACCCGTACTGATCATGTAGAAGTAACAGCTCAAAAGCAGCCATTTTGAAGAGCACCAGAAGGAGATATGTTTCTACACACGAGCGGAACTCTATGCAACCGGTTTTTGATTGAGACAAGATGCATTATTTTGCTCATTTCAAATACGCAATGCTCTTTAAAAACCCTGCTACTAAACCAGCTCGCACTTTTTGAGGGTTTTATCAAGTTTACACAAACACACACACACACACACGCACACTGTTGTTAAATCTGGGTTTTGTGTCGCACTCAGGTATGCATTTCATGTCATTTGAGTAGAAATATTGCTCTCTCTTTATTTATTTTTTTCTTATTTTCTTCAGTCAGGGGAGAAGATCACGGACTCCAACCTGTCCTTCATCACAGAGCCCTATGAAAACAGATCCAAAAAAGTGAGCGAGCAGGATTACCCCTGATCCTTTACATCCCGTTTCCAGGTACAGCAAGCCTAAACACAAAGAGACACATCCTTAGTTCCCTCAAGTTACTCAGTAACACACTGCACAAATGTTTTTAACCTTAACATTACACACACACTATTATTATTCACAGTCAGCTAATTACTCTTAGACCTCCATATGAATTGTGAACATAAATATAATGTTCAGTCTGTATATTCTCTACCTGCTATATATTCAATCTTTAAAATGATCCCCCCTTTATGTTTAGCTCTCTTGAGATTCTACGCTAGCAGACTTTAATTGCTTGTTGCAAATAGCTTTATAGGTCTATGTGCGTGATAGTATAGGTCTATACTGTAGGTCTGATCAACTCCTTAGCTGGCTATAAATAAACACTTAACATTTCTTTCATTTTAATTTGTTGTATTGTGCGACATCATTCATTAACAAGATACTACAAGCTTGATTATTATTAATTATTGTACTGATAACGATCATGTGACGTACAGAAATTCAGAAATAAACAGGCGGAAATGTTTCTCATGGTGTTAAAAAGCTTTTGATCTGAAGAGGTGTGATTAAATGTTTGAAATCGGTGTCATAGACAAAAATATAATCGTGCCGACGTATTCGTTTCTTTCATTCAAAAATAACATTTTATTTATAAAAAATATTGTTTTAAATGGACCACTCAGAGCGAAATATTCCGATAAGAGTCCACCGTAGGTGTGAACTCCTTTAATACTGATTAAAATGCATCTCAGGGAAATTCCTCAAGAAAACATTTCTGGAAAGTCTAGGCGAAAAGCACGTTGACTTTGAAGATGCTAAAATATTCACTTATGTTCATTTATTTTGGATTTTTTAGCACAACATAATTGCCATAGTTTAATTTGTGTTACTCCAGAATGTTGATGACTTTATTATTATTCTTCAAAAATGTGAAAATAACAATAAAGAATGAGTGTCCAAACGTCTCACTGATAGTGTGTGTATATATATATATATATATATATATATATATATATATATATATATATTTAATTGATGTAGTACACACTGTGATACATTAACCATGATACATGAACCTCACTCAAATTTTAAATCTTGTTAGGACTGTGAAAAGTGCTGTTGAATTCTCAAATCAAATCTGATTGGTCAGAAGCTGTTGATTAAATGTCTATAACAGCAGCACTGATAGTAGTTCCAGTTTTTAAGTGATACACTCTAAAAAAACAACCCAAATCTGGTCAACAGCTGAGTAAATATAGGACAGAACACAGTTATGCTATGATGGCGAGGACTACACTTGCAACGATAGATTTAGGACTGTAATTACCACAAACAGTTTTGCACTCAAGCCTCCATCAGTGATCACTGGAGAAGTTCAACAAAACAGACTTCGAAATAAATTCATACATTTAAAATCCATATCCTGAATTTTTATATTTCTGTAAAGCTGCTTTGTTACAATGTTCACTGTTAAAAGCACTATACAAATAAAACTGAACTGAATGATGATGATGGTGAAGATGATGGTGATGACGACAGTGATGATGATGATGATTATGACAGTAATGAAGATGATGATGATGATGATGATGATGATGATGATTATGATGATGAAGAAGATGATGATTGACAGTGATGATGATGATGATGAGTGACAGTGATGATGATGACAGTGATGATGATGATGACAGTGATGATGATGATTATGATGATGATGATGATGATGATGATGACAGTGATGATGATGATTATGATGATGATGACAGTGATGATGATGACAGTGATGATGATGATGATGATGACAGTGATTATGATGATGATGATGATGATGACAACATGAATGATGATGAAGTTGAAGAAGAAGATGATGTTGATGACATGAATGAAGATGATGAAGATGATGTCGATGATGATGAAGGACAGTTTCTCACACGCATGCACGCTCGCTCTCACTTGTCTACAGAGCTCGCGCGCCCTGCCCTTTCCCCCCCTCTCGCAGTGCGCGGCGCGGGGAGCGCGTGTCGGCAGCGCGCATCCATCTATAGCATCCACACGCTTCTCCATCTATCCTTCATCCTTCCTGATTCTGTCGCAGGAGGGCTAAAGCATGGAAGAACATGGCACAGCGCGGTGCTGCGCCTCCTAAAGCCGAGCCGCCGAGACCTCCTGCTCTCCGTTCATCCTGAGGAGCTCGGAAGCTCAGAAGATCCGCGGCGCTGACCGGAGAGAGGTGAGTGATGCACGCTTGCACCGGGGCTTTGATTTCGGCTCAGATGACAAACCAGATCGTCGAATATTTTCAGGCGCTGGAAGCATTATAGAGCTGATATCGGACATTAGATCTGATTATATCAAACTGCAGCTTGATGGAGAAAACAGTTCCTGGGCTTTACAGCTGATCTAGACTAATAGTGCTATAATGATCATTATTATCGTTGCAGTTTGATTAAAATGTGTTCATTATGCACGGAATAAACCTTGGGAATAAACGTTTAAAATAACTGATCACCAGAATGATCAAACATTTCCTTTATAATGCAATCAGACTAAACCTGTCATTATTTCAGGAGAGAAAGACACGCATCATCCTTTTCTTTGTGGGAAAAAAATGCATTGTTTATTACAAATAAGACCAAAACCCTGGTGAATCATTTATTTTATTTTACTGAACTGTGTATATCAGGGGTTTTTTATTTCTTCCTACTGGTCTCTCTCTCTCTCTCTCTCTCTCTCTCTCTCTCTCTCTCTCTCTCTGCACCTTAACAATGTGTGATGAGGTACACAAAATGTACCATCAGGTTATAGTGTGATATTATATAGACAGAGACAGGGTTTATGGAGAGTTACAGACAGATATTGCCAGTGGGAGGTCAAAGGCGCCCCCTGGTGGTACACCACGCATGCGCATTGCTTGGCATAAATAGTGTCAAATCCAAACCATATTTACATATCATGCTTTTCTGGTCCTCGTTGCAACTCTGACATCACTTCCGCTTTCACACCATGTCTCATAATGGAGGAGTGTACAGAGAGGGTGTGATGATGTGGAGTAAACAAAAAATTTTATAATAATAATCCGAGTGTTCAACTGATTAACCTGCCGAGAAACACAATAGAAACCATCACATAAATTGTAATAGTGTCCACCACTAATACCATTGCAATCCATCAGCTAACCTTTAAAACCATTACCATTATTGGTATCCGCTAGACATAACACGCCACCAATAGAAGGCAACAAAATACCAGTAGAGACCCAGAGGGACCATTACAGTTTCCATTAAAACCAACAGAATTCCCATTTTAACCAGTAAAACCATTACAAAATCTATGATGGTTTGTGTTGGGGTTTTTTTCAGCTGGAAAGCTCTTACATGGTTTGATCGAGAGGTCCATGCTCATCACAAACAGCCACTCTAATGGTGACCAATCAACACTCTTTACTTCCTGGTGTTTGCTGTGCCTAGTGTTGTTATGTATATTATTATTATTATTATTAATATTATTATTATTATTTAAATCAATATCAGTTTTTCATAATGCATGGCTTTTAGGTTGCCTCTGCAGCCCTTTATTCACTTCCACTTACATACGCTGTTATGTAATTTCTGCCCCATCACACTGAATCAGAATCACTGTAACCAAGCAAGCATTGCAGGATATAAATATAGAAAATGCTTTACACATGGAGGGAGAGGGGTGAGACCTGAAACAGTGACTTGAATTATTTAAGCATCTGTATTTGGGGAAGCCAATGTTTTTGTCTTGGTCATAAATAGTATATGCCTTATACATGGTTTCAAGCTACCTCTAGAGCTCAGGAGTTGCACGAGATCCTTAAGGGTCTATATGCTAAATGCAGAAGTGCTTCATTAGTCTTTAGCATTTATAGTACATTGGCCAAAGTGCTGCATCTAAAAATAAAATAAAAAGTAAAATGATATAAAGATGAGATTATAAGAGATGAACCGGCAGTGAGTGGACAGGACAGGATAAAGCAGATGTATGGATGCAGAGTAATGAATAAAACTCTTGGTGGTGTGCTGTTAGAGGAAAATAATCAATGTTCTGAAGGTGTGATGCTTCACAACATGAAGCGAAGTTACTATACTATTACTACAAAGACTATATACTGATAAAAGTAGTGTTTCATACCACAAGGATTCACTCATTTTTAGTCGATTTATTATTAAAGAGCACCACTTTGTGATTTTTATCCATTTATAGTTACACTTGGGGAACATCCATGAGACAAGTCAGTTCCTGTTATCACTTACATTAAAGCAGCTACAAACCTTCATTCTCTCTTTAATAAGAGAAACAGATGCAGCTTGTGATGTTAGAGAGAAACCGTGAAACACAAAGACTGCCCTGTGTCGAAAACTTTGGAACTGACTGTAACAAAGTGCTGACACTGGAGACTCCTTCCAGAAATGTGAAATATACTGTATGTCTACTTACTGAAAACTTCCCCATATCAATGCTATATGCTTTTCATTGTCAAATAACATGTATCTGTTTATTATTAGTCTTAGATTATGACGAACATCCAACATACAAGTCCCTGTGAATGAGTTGTTACTATAAAATGATAACATGTTAGAGCGAGCTGAGGTTACGCTCAATATAAACCTGTGATTTGCCTCCGATTCTGCTGTTCAATTGATGCTCAAATAAATCCAATCCTTCAGACCTTCAGATTCAAGTATTAAATGCTTGAAGACTGAATAATCTGTGATAATATATGTGGTTTTTAAATGGAAAACAGTGCATGATGATTGCTAGTCTTGGGACAGCAACAAAAAATGGCCTGATTGAACTTTCAAGATCATTCAGTATGTTTACACGGAAAACAGTAATCTGATATTAACCCGATTGAGACGGTACTCTGATTAAAAAACTAGCATGTAAACAGAGATTATTGATTACCTTAATCTGATTAAAGTCATACTCAAAGTAAACACAAGTGGAATTAAGACGTGTGGAGTATTCCTGTTTTACTCGCATTATTGAGGTGTATTACAGACATGTACACACCTTAATCACGTTATTAACGTCGTGTGGGAGTTTTCACTACATTCTGTGACAGGACACACACACACAGCAGTGCTCAACCGTTTGATGGCAAACAAGAGAGCACAGCTGAGTCCCAAACCACGTACTTACCTACTATATAGTAGGCGAAATACACGTCTTTGTATATACTATATAGACGGTAAGTACACGGTTTGGGACGCAGCCCACAGCTTCAAGCAGTCGTCTATTTGCACGTATAGCATGACAAATAATTAACTTCACTTGAAGCTTTCGTGAATTTAAAATTAAAAACACCCAGAACTGTATATGGTTCCATAACCAAGACCAAGTGCAGGATACGTGAAATTCTGGAGGGACGTCGGACAGCGTGACGTGGGGACGTAATGACGTGTGCCGTTAATCCATTTATGTTCTATAACATGTAAAACATGAAAGGAATATTCTAAAAGCAACACATGTAATCACCTTAATTAGAATATTGTCTTGTTCAGAATAAGGTCAGTAATTAGATTACTGCTGTTCATGTAAACATAGTCAGTGAAAGGTTTGAAGGTTAATGTGGAAATGGTTAAAAAATTTGCCTCATTAGTAACCAGGTAGTACAGACGTAATGATTTTAGAGGGAATGTGTTATTCCCTATATTGGGCTAGCTCGTTTGCTTTTTTCCAAAAATCCTCCAAGCAACATTGAAAAAAAACAACAACAGTGAAGCAAAAGCCCATTCTAAGTGCTAATTAAAACTTAAATTAAAAATTAAACTTATTACTCCTTCCATTTTTTTTTGTACTATTAGCTCACACTTGACAAAATCCCATTTTGCGAATTTGTAAATCAGGTAGATGAATTTGGAGCAAAGAAAAAATTAACCACTACTTTCACGACTCATTCTCCAGTTTAGGCCACACCTACATCAGATTTAAATCCAAATACAGACACAGATATTATCATTGCTTTACACACTATTCTGCTTGCTTCACGTGACCCGGATTTCATGCTAGTCCAATTGTATTCACGTTTGGTCTTTTTAACAGTTAAAACTTCTTGTCTGGTCAAAGAGTTAGGTTGGAGCAATGTCATGTCATGTAGAGCTTTCACTAAGCAATCTTTGTTTCGTTTGTATTGCAGTTACTTACCTGAGCCAATAAACATGGAGCCATCCTCAAGCAGTCAGCAGTACGGCGCCAAGAAACGTGTCAAAATACACCCAGATACAGTCACCGTAAAATATGCCACGCACTTCCCTCAGCCGGGGGATGAGGGCTATGATGATGCACCCTCCTTTGAAGACTTTGGCTCCTTTATAGAAAGCAACCCCAGCAAGAGGCTGGTGACGGACTCTGGCCACGGGAGGACTTTCTTTGGAACTATGGATGTGCGTCCCAAATCATCAGCAGAGCCGAAGGATAAGGGAGTAGGCAGCCAGCTGGCTAGTTTTGGTGAGGCCTCGGTTTTAGCGTCACGGGTCACCTGGGGAGCGCTGTTTGGCGCTGCTGTGGCTCACGGGTGTGTAGCTCTGATCACACGTCTCGCGGCTGATCGCTCCAAAGTGCCCTCGTTAGAGCTCATTTTCATCCGCTCTGTCATTCAAGTGTTGTCCATATTAGTGGTCTTGTACAACAAGGAAGCCCCGTTTGGTCCTAAGGGATACCGTTTGCGGCTCTTCTTCTACGGGGTTTGCAACGTCATTTCTATCACGTGCGCCTACACGTCATTCGCTATCGTCCCACCTAGCAACGGGACCATCATGTGGAGAGCCACGACGACAGTGTTCAGCGCCATCTTGGCCTTCTTGCTTCTGGACGAGCGCCTCGGATACACGGATATAGTCACGGTAGTGGGTAGCATCTTCGGGCTGTGCCTGGTCATGATCCCTAACATCGCCGATGAGGAGAAATCACCCCTTGGGTTCTGGAAGGAGGCGTTCGGCTACACCATGACGGTGATGGCCGGGCTCACGGCTGCTCTTTCGATGATCGTGTACCGCGCCATCAAAGAGCGCGTTAGCATGTGGACGGCGCTGTTCACATTCGGCTGGACGGGAACCGTGTGGGGAGCGTCCACCATGTTCGCCATGCAGGAGCCCATCATCCCTTTGGATGGCGAGACATGGGGCTACCTGATTGGCATCTGCATCTGCTCCACCGTGGCGTTTCTCGGGGTTTACTATGCCCTGAACAAGTTCCACCCTGCTCTAGTGAGCACCGTGCAGCACCTGGAGATTGTCGTGGCCATGTTCCTGCAGCTCGTCGTGCTACACATGGTGCCATCCGCTTACGACATCTTTGGGGCGTTGGTCATCATGATCAGTGTGTTTGTTCTCACAGGCTTCAAGCTTTACTGGGTGGGGCGAGCCATTCGGCAGGATTACCAGGAGATCTTGGACTCACCGATCAAATGAGAATGCCATTGTTGTATCCTTGTCTGTATGTTTGTTTGTACTTGCGTGTACAGCATGTAGGTATGCGACAGTGTGTAAGGCTGTGTGTGTGTGTGTGTGTGTGTGTGTGTGTGTGTGTGTGTGTGTGTCTGTATTATAGTGTTTCCCGAGGCCCCACCCCCCCGCTTCCTCAGGCACTCTAAATGTGCAATCGATGAATGTCTTAATATTCTATTTATTTTGTATAGTGTTGTTGAAAGAGTGCCAATGATATCATGTCTTTGCTAAGTGTTGATGTGTAAAATAAAATTTAAAAAAGATCCATGGTGTCTCGCTCTGACGGCATCGATTCTTGTCCTGATTTCGATTTTCATATGGTTTTGTTTTAGACACTTTCAGATATTCTGCAGTTTTCCTCAGGATCACCAAATGTGCTATTAAACCAATTAAAGTTCCCCAAATACAGCAGGATTCCTTCCTTCCTTCCTTCCTTCCTTCCATCTTCCAGTGATCTTAATGGACGTAAAAACCATTAAGAGGATTTTCCTGCGCATTTCAAAAGGCAGTGAGAACCAAAAAAATGCCTGGCTGAAGCTTTAACCACCATTGATTTTTCCTCGCTGACATTGTCTTCTGAGACTTGCGAGGCAATCAGTAATCAGTGCATTCCCTGGGCGAGAGAAGGTGAAGAATAAATAAAGATTTGTCGATTGAGTTGGAGGAACAGGTCATGAGTATTTCCTACGCGTTGGTGTTGCTCTTACAGAGTGCTAAGAAAAGAAGAAAACAGTGAGAATAATGATGTTTTTGCACTTACAACTTGCAGAGACCCATTTAACAGTAAAATAAAAAAACTCCTCAAGACAGATTTATTCATTCATTTATTTATTATATTAATAGCTATTTAGATATTTGCTCACGGTTCAAGTGATGAGTCAAACAGGCTAATAACTAATAACGACACCTCCGGTTTCCTCCCCCAGTCCAAAGACATGCATGGTAGGCTGATTATTTCTGAAAATGTCTGCATTGTGTGAATGTGTGTGTGATTGTGTCCTGCGATGGGTTGGCATCCAGGGTGTCCCATGCCTTGTGCCCCAAGATCCCTGGGATAGGCTCCAGGTTCACTGCGACCTTGCGTAAGACAAGTGGTACGGAAAATGGATGGATGGATATATTTATAAATAAAATGGAGCACACCCTTCTTCTGTTGTTCTTTCCACTGGAAAAGAATTACAGTTGTTTTTCTGGAGAGCAGCACTGTTTGGTGATTTTCCTGCTCTAACATAAACCTGGGCTTGGAGTTTAAAGTTAAATTGATCTTGACTGCGAGAGAGAGCGTTCATCGTGATGCTCGCTTTACCATTTAACAAGGATCATTGTGCTGTGATGCTTTTGGGAAACTCTGCCCTGATGATCAAATAATGTTGTATGTAACTAAACAATGTATATGTTGTAATAAGTTAAGCTGTAAATGTAATGTAAATACAGGAGGGAGGTAAGGAATAAAACATAACGGCGTGTGCCATTATAGGAAAATAATCATCGATGAGGTGCTCTGATGTGGTTCAACGTGAAACTATTAATGTCGAGATGGTTATTTTCTTACAACAGCACAGCCCCAATGTGTTTTATTCCTCTTATAAGAGAGCAAATTGTTAATGAATAATGAATGACAAGACACATTGTATCCATTTATAGTTCCAGTTAATGTTGTGGAATGTCCTCGACACAAGTTCGTTCCTCTTGTCACTTATATTATAGCAGTTATACACAGACATTCCCTCACACGCTTCCTTTTTCTTTCTCTCTCGATGTTAATACGACGAAAAAATGCAGCTTGTCATGTTATAGAGAAACCAGAAAACACAAACTCTTTCCCGTGACACTGGAGACTCCTTCCATGCGTGTCACATAAACGTCATCAACATATGCATTTTATTCTGTTAACCAACAGCACATTTTATTAATCCATTTATTATTAGTCTTAGATTATGTGGAGTTCACGGTTACTATAGAAACAATAATATATTCGAATGAGTGCGTTGATATAAAGTTTCCTGACCAATCAGAATTGAGTATTCAACAGCACTACGATATAAGGGAGAATAATTATCCAGCAAAGAGTTGCACACTACTGACATAGGCATTGTTTGCTCATATTTATCAAGGGTGCCAATATTAGTGGAGAGCACTGTACACCTCAAAGCTGTAGAAGAAATTAAAAATTTAAAATGAATAAAAATTCCAGATGAATGATGCAGTGCCATCTGTGCCTTGAACCATAATGAAGCTTGAAACGTTGAATGAATCACAGACCCATGGCGTGCTGCTCTTCCACTTCCTCAGTGATGCATGTGGGATAAAAAAAAAAAAAACCCTGATCAATACTGTCTCAAATGCTCTTGTTTCTCTGAAACATTTGTCATTTTCCATTTGCAGGGAAATGAGTCACTTCAAGATTACCCAAATATATTACAAACCATGTACGCTGGCAGAATGAGACACTCACAGCCTGCACATTAGCTCCAACTCAGATGATGGATGTTGCAGATGAAATTAACAAAACGATTTAATAAGCTGTTTGATAGTTTCTGAGTCCTGATGCCACTCGATGAGAAAATAAACTATTAATGATGTCTTTTTTCGTTCTCAAATGGAAGTTGTACTTTGTTCTCAACAAACTCCTGTGATAACAAACTCCTAGCTAAGATTTCAAGGGGTTTTCAATGGGTGCAGGCTTTTCCAAGAAACAGATTAGACTGAGTGAAGCATATTTTGAACCACCAAATGATAGACTGGACACTGATGACCTTGTGGAGGCTGTGGCTCAGGTGGTAGAGCAGGTTCTCCACCAAATGTAGGGTTGGTGACTAGATTCCCAACCCACATGCCAAAGTGTAAGACACTGAACCCCAAGACACTGAACCCCAAGTTGCTCCCGATGGCAAGCTAACACCTTGCATGGCAGCTCTGCTACCATTGATGTGTGTGTGTAAATGTGTGTGTGTGTGTGTGTGTGAATTAGACTCAGTGAAGACAGTGAGTAAGCACACTGAGTAAGCACACTTTTGAACCACCAAATGATGTAGAACCATTGTGAAGCACTTTGAAGAACCTCTAAGGTTAAAAAAAAGCACACATTTACCATTTGTGGACATCATGAACATGTGCTCGATAAAAAAGTAAATAAAAAGACAAAAAGCATTCAACTTTGCAAGCCTCTAAGGTAGAGCTTTTTAGTTCTATGAAGGTCACAAAGGTTTCTTCAAAATGTGGTTAGTCTTCTTAGGCATTAAAATGTTCTTAAAAAACCTTTTTTTTTTAAACTTAAAAAAGCCAAAATCCTGGTGTCTCCAAACTTTTGACCTACTGTGACAGTGAATAACACATGGAGATTTTATTTACTTGTTGTTGCAGTTTGAATACAGAAGAATTTATATATAAAACATACAGGACCATGTATATTGTCGGGAATATACACACAGTCACCGGGAAATTGCGTCACAACCAAACTAATAACTAAAAACCCACAATCACTGAAAACTTGCTTATTTTAATAAAGAAAAACAAACAAATGGAAAAACTGCTTCCATCGAGCCATCCATCCATCTTCTATACTTCTTACTCTTTTTCAGGGTACGGGGAACCTGGAGCCTATCCCAGGGGAGCATCGGGCACAAGGCAGGGTACACCCTGGACAGGGTGCCAATAAAAAAAAAAAAAACTGCTTCCCTTTCTCACTATCTGACCAAAAACAGAGGGTTTGTCTCAACCAGTTCCCTAGTTCAGTAGCTCATGAATCAATATATCGTGTACATGAGTTTGGGCACTGGAAAAGACCATGGCTCACCACACATTGGGACACTAAATGTTATATAAAATTGTTATATAAAGTTGTTAATCACACGCACTGTCATAACATGTCAAACAGGTTCATAGGCTACCTAGAGGATTATTTATTTTTTTAATCATTAAACACTTAAAAGTGGTTAGACCGAAACAAACTGTATATAGAACCTCAAATAAAGTTAAAAAAAAAAAAAATGTAAGTAATCATGTGAGAGCTTCAACAATGATAACAAGCTTCTTACGTTTGTGGACAAAGCTGGCTGAGAGTTCGTCCGCCATAATTGTTTTAGCTGAGAGGTTTCAGAAAACATGACGTCATTTCCCGTAAGAGAACATAGTGAGCATCGATCGACGCTCCCTGGTATTTTGCAGTGCATTGTATGATTTTTTTAGGGAGTGAACTGGAAGAATTTTTGAGACGACCATTAAAATGGCTGCCTCCCTGATCAATGCCCTGACTAACTAGGGAGCTGATTGAGACGCACCCAGAAACAAACACCCAAATCCAATAAAAATGGCAGCCAAGGACTCAGATAACAAACACAAATATTTACACAATAGAAATATATACAAATATCCAAGACCAAATTGAAGGGAGCAGGCTAATGACAATAAACAAGCATTGGGTCGTACATCAAGCAGTGAAAACAGTATTATAAATCAAAAGCACAATCTTAACAGCCAAGCAAATGAGCCAAAGGCTGGGGTGTTCACTTCAGCTGTGAATTAAATGCTGTGACATTGATGACATCAGCACACATCCAGGTGGTGGGAGGCGATACATCAGGAATCTGGAAGTGAGGGTAGCATCTGGACACAAACACAAGGAGAAGACAGACACACAGAAAGAACGCAAACCAACGAGTGTGGAGAATAACAGCTCAAAATTTGGAAAGATTATGTCCCTAATAAAATGTGAATGATTTATTACTCCTTAAGCCTTAACAACAGTGGTGTGCATGGCAGGGTTGCAAGGAGAAAGTCACTGCTCTCCAAAAAGAACACTGCTGCCCATCTGCAGTTTGTTAAAGATCACATGGACAGGCCAGAAGGCTATTGGAAAAATGTGAAAAATGAGACCAAAGTAGAATTTTTTGGTTAAATGAGAAGCATTATGATTGGAGAAAGGAAAACCCTGCATTCCAGCAGAAGAACCTTATCCCATCTGTGAAACATGGTGGTGGTAGTGTCATGGTTTGGGCCTTTTTTGCTGCATGTGGACCAGGACGACTCGCCATTATTGATGGTATAATGAATTCTGAATTATACCAACAAATACTAAAGGAAAATATCAGGGCATCTGTCTGTGAACTGAATATCAGGAGAAAGTGGGTCATGCAACCAAGTCGAAGACAATGACCAAGTTGAAGACAATGACCCTAAGCACACAAGTCGTTCTATCAAAGAATGGTTAAAGAAGAATAAAGTTAACATTTTGGAATGGCCAAGTCAAAGTCCTGACGTTAATCCAATAGACATTGTGGAAGGACCTGAAGGAAGCAGTTCATGTGAGGAAACCCACCAACATCTCAGAGTTGAAGCTGTTCTGTTCTGAGGAACGGGCTAAAACTCTTCCAAGCTGATGTGCAGGACTGATCCAAGTTACCCTAAACATTTAGCTGCAGTTACTGCTGCACAAGCAGGTCACACCAGATACTGAGAGCAAAGCTTCACATACTTTTGCCGCTCACAGATATGTCATACTGGATCATTTTCCTCAATAAATAAATAAATAATATTTTTGTCTCATTTGTTTAATTGGGTTCTCTTTATCTACTTTTAGGACTTGAGTGAAAATCTGATGAAGTTTTAGGTCACATTTACTATGCGGATATATTGAAAATACTAAAGGGTTCACAAACATTCAAGTTCCACAGTAAGTTCATGTGAGATTACAAATTACTGGTAGACTGTAAGGTAATGAAAGTCTAGAGTTGATATTTCACAGACTTAGTATCAATCAAAAGGCAAATATACGCTGTGTCCTAAAAGTGCCAAATTAGCATATCTAGATTGTTTTATTATTATTTTTTGAAGTTTAATTAAATATGTTAATACAGGGTTTATAATATAACCACAGTTTTAGCCAGACTTGAATTTGCATTTTAACAGTCTAACAGTTTAGGGATGTGTGAGTGGAAAATTCATGTATCGAATAATGGGACACTTGAATAACTTTTCTTATCGTAGCGGTTACATGGCTACTAATTTTTACTAGTTAAGCAGTAACTCAGAAACGTAGTTGTTTAGTCAACTAGACATCTTTTCAAGAGTTGAAACAAAAACTGTTTCAGGACATTGCAATTTTGTGGGTTGTTAAATTCGTGCAGCAAAGACCACGCCAAACACTTCAGTAAACAACCACACACTGACTCCAAATTACACCTCTGCCATCAGTTTCTGATTTTTTGGGTTACAATGTTATTGAAAAAGATAAATAATCAGTGCAATAAATGTGGAAAAATAACAAATTTATTCATCATGTTACAATTATGATATTATTTAAGGACGTACCGATTTTTAAAATGCAGCTGATTAGCTGAAGCTAATCCCAGCTGAAATGACTGATTCTGAACCTGTCTATAGCAGCTTCTGGGTGTTATATCTCCACCATGTTCAACCACAGCCTAAGTAGCATTCAAAAACGAGTCTGGATCGGCCTTCGGGCTCTAATCTAGCCGAGTGTGATTGGATAGTGATGTGCAACCCGCGGCTCCAAGAGTGCTGTTTCGCACATTACTCTGCCATAATGCAAGGGCTTTTAGCTTTTTTATTTATTTATTTAGCTTTAAAGGGATTAAGAACTGTTTCAAGGACACCTCTTCAAAAAGTTCGAACAGTCCATTAAAGCAAAATAAAAATAAAAGCCTTGTGCTCGTGACTGTAGAACTGGCTTCATCTAGTGTAAAATATTTTCAGACTAATTATGTACATTTAGCCTGCTTTCTTTTGCATGTGTCTTACTGTTTCTCCACCACCCTGAACAGTCGACATCGCCACAAATGACGACTAGCTTGTGTATTAATAGTCTATGCCAGTGGTTTTCAAAGTGGGGGCCACCAGGGGGCGCCCGGGGGGCCTCAACAATTTGGTGGGAAAAATAAATTCTCACTCTCAGACAACCACGCACACACACACACACACACACAATCAATTCCTAATGTAATGTAATGTAAGGATGTAAGATGTAATTATTAATAAATAAATAAAAAGGGGTATATATTCAGAAGTCTATATTTTTAATGTGTTTTAAAGACATCATGCAAAAGGGGGGCCTCGGTCAAATGTTAATGCCATTTGAGGTGCCTTGCCCTGGAAAAATTTGGGAACCCCTGGTGTATGCAACCACTACTATATGATGGATCAAATTTCAGCTAACATACAATACACAATATTTGAATATTAAAATATGCCAAATAATCTATGCTGTTTTCATAGCCCTTTTTTTAAACACTAAATGGCATTCTTTGTTGCATAAAGCTTAAGACTCCCTGCTTACCTCAGCTAATTTATTGTGCATGCTATCATCTACCGCCTGCGAGCAGTGTTACAGCTGCAATAATCAAAATTACCTAGTGTTGCTTTCTAAATCAAACTTTATGGAGTCATTTCAAAACTCATTACAATCAGACCTTTACATTTACAATTTAGAGATATACATATTTGTATAAGGCCAATATGCAAGATATACAATTAATTCACACATATAATTCATTTACATTTATTTACAAAATATTTACCAAAAGTTCAAATCTTTAATGAAGTCCATGGGTGCTTATTTTTGTTCTTCTGTCCATTGTCTTTTGCCTTTTTTAATTCACTCACAATCTGTTTAAAATGATCTCAGCAGCGATATAGCACCGGTAATCATTTTCCATCTCGTTTTCCATATTTTTATCACTGACCACACAAATAACCACGCCCTAAAATTCTTTCACGGTTTTTGTCAGATTTTTTTTAATCAAAAATCCCATTCATTATAATTTTTTTTCATTCATGTTAATGTTGAATCCTAGGTTTTTCACTATTTTTTTTGCCCTGAATGTGAGCATTGTATTAAAAGATGATGGATAGTTAACAATGTATGTTTTCCTATTCCACGCTGATGGGAATGCCATAGTGCTTCTCCACACGGTTCCTCCAGGTGGTGCTTCACAGCGCTTGGTCTGGCGTTGTGGTGAAACCAATCACTCAACACAGTGATGTGCTAAATACAGCAGCCTTCTTTCTATATCTAGAACTCTCAGTTTCTCACAGCATGTGTTGCATAATTGGGATTGAATTTTAATGACCAGATTTATATTTTGAAGCGTTACATTCAGGATTCGGAAGCAGGAAGACGGAGCAGTTTGAGCAGTGGGTTTGCTTTCTCTAATTTTCTGACAGTGATGAGAGGTGTAATACAATTAGCATTTTTATGCACTAAGCCACACACACTCACCCTGTTGGTTTAAATTTAATACTTATGTCTAGTGTGTAGCAGAGTGTATGAGTGTGTGTGTGAGTGTGTATGGTGAGCAGTATGAAAGGGAAAGGGAGGGGTGCTGCAGCACGAGTACAGTGGCTCCATCTGTTTGTGCAGGAAACAGATTGCATCCTGAAGTGTGTCATGCAGCCCTCCATTCAGCTCCCTCGACTGTGACTCAAAACAAATTACAGGAGTACATGTTTCCACTGAGGCGTCCATTAAACATGGAGAAAATGCATTAGAAATGAATCTGTTATAACCTGGATAGGGTTTGAACACTGACAGTGAGGTCTCGGTTTGAGACTAGATACCACCACCCATCCATAGAGTTCATAAAAATAGCAAATATCATCGCAGTTGTAAAGCTACCTCACTCTCTGTATATCCATTCAGGATGAATGTTGTTATATGTTAGCAGTTTAGATGTCTATTACCTTCAGCAGTGAGCAATTTAGCCATGATAACCAGCATTAATCAGTACAATATTTTTTTAAGTGAATAGATTTCACTCTCAATTTATCCCAGTTGATTTCTGATATTCTTACAAATATTTTTTGTATTAGAATTTTTTTTAAAATCACCAATTTATTTCTGCATGTCAATTTGTCCTACCTTGTCCTACCTTTCCTACCATAAGCACAAAATTATAGCTCTATCTATCTATCTATCTATCCAACCACGTCGAAAGTCCCACTGATGAGTTTCTGCTTCGTGTCTGTGACTACGTAAAATAATTCACTGCAACTTTGCAAAAGATTCTTATTAGGCAATCGTAGGATGATTTCACAGTGCAAAATATCCTATCGGATTCCAAGTCCACGTGCGAGTAGTAAAAAAATGATGGGCGTGTTGTTCAAAAATTACACAATATAGATGCGCGCATTTGAAGTAAACCCTGGTAGGATGAAATGTCAGGACAGAGGACTTAGCACTGGGCAACTGCCTTGGGCTCCAAGAAGCCCAGGACTCCCTAAAAATGCTAATTATATATATATTTTTAATTAGTAACGCTAAATAGAGCATGCTGAACATTTAAATATCGATGTTAAAACACTGAAATGAGGGCCTCATTTCTATATTTTGTCAAGGGCCCCCAAGTCCTTAAATGTGCCCGGTCTGCAAATAAACCTTCATATACAGTATAATCCAACAGATATAAACGTACATACTGAATAGAACCAACAGCCTTTGGATGTTGTTGGAATTAAAATGCTTATTTCACCATGAACACAGAAAAGCTCGTAGTAAAACCCGTTTTTTTTTTTATTGTTTAACCAGAAAGAAATCATTGTTTTTGTCATTTTCCAGAATAAAATCTGATGTAAATCCATCAGTAATCAACATTTTGGGAAATTCCTCTTTGATATCCTTCTAATTAGTGATATTTCACCAATAGATAGCAGGTCATCTATAAAGCGACATTTTTGGTTTTAAATATAGAACATAGTGTGGTTTTTAAGATCTATAAAGGAAAGTGGCATGCCGCTCATAATAACATGTTCAATGACATACTGTATAGATCAGGATATTAGCTTTCGACGTTATGAATTTTCTATTTTCTGCAACCCCAAGCCTTGACCACTGTAGCATTTGAACATTTTATTAACATTTTTCTGTTGAGTTTTGATATTTGAATTACTACAGGTTAAGAAAAGTTCATTAGCAAGATTCTGAAAAATGACTGAATAAAGCAGTGCACATGTGAATATAATTGTAGGTATCATCTTAATACTTGGGTCAATCTTGTTGGTCCCTACAGTGAATCTCTTCTTTATTCACTCATACCTGACAAAATTATCCAGGAAATTGTCTAATCCTTCATATTTTTAAAAATATACTTGATGACGGTTAACCATGATTCTACCACGATGACTTCTTCACTGTAGAAAATGTTCTCCTTGCATCAAGGATTTTCCATGAAAAATAGAAAAGTAATAAAATACTATAAACACGTTTTAGCGTTAACCAGTTTTTCCAGTGGCTTAACATCCGAAAAAACACCACATACAGGGAACGACCCATTAAATTACGCAATATCTGTTTGTATGAGCTATTAGATTAATAAGCGGTTTTAACTGTGTGCCAGAGTAAGACATTTCCAGAGATGACATTTAGGAAAACCCTTACCCCCCTTTTCCTTTCAATTCGGCCACAACTCCGAAAGAGAAAGAGAAAGGTTTTATAAAAAAATTATATATTTCCTCTTTCAGTATTAGGTTGTGGTTTTTGATGCACACAGAAGCAGCAGATATTATTATATTATGAAGTATATCAAATCACATAAATATTCCTGATATATTGCTTCTTTAAACTGAAACATGAAATGTTTACGTTAGATCTTCACAAAGGTTGGTCGAGTAGCCAAAATTGTACTCAAGTACAAGTAAAACTACTTATAAAAATAATTAACTTAAGTAACAGAAGAAGTATTAATGTAAATAATGACTTATAATACACACTTACACACTTAATAATATATATATATATATATATATATATATATATATATATATATATATATATATATATATATATATATATATATATATATATATATATATATATATATATATATATATATATAAAACCTGGGTTCAAGATGAAGCACCATATCCCAGTCCTATGATGGGTAGAATAACAAAGAACCTGTCATTTTCAGCATAAAATCTCACACATACGCCGCAAAAAAACCACAAACATTTTCCCACACATTGACTTCATTTTCACAACATACCAAAAACACAAACTTAAACAAGAACACAAACACAAACTTAAACACCATTTAAATAAATCAATTCAGGACATTGAATTGATACATCATACAAGATTTTAAATGTATGAATTTATCCCTAACGAGTAAACCAGAGGCGACGGTGGTGAGGAAAAACTCCATGAGACGATATGAGGAAGAAACCTTGAGAGGAACCAGACTCTAAAGAGAACCCATCCTCATCTGGGTGACACTGGATAATGCGATTATAAATAAATACACCCCTTCTTTAAATGTACTAATACTACATGGTCAGATAGTGCAGTTGTGTAACCAGGAAATTCATTACAGTTTCTACATGAAGTCTGTTTTGTTGAACTTCTCCACTGATCACTGATGTCTTGAGACTTGAGTGTAAAACTGTTTGTGGTAATTACAGTCCCAAAGCTATCGTAGCAATTACAGTCCTCGCCATCATAGCATAACTGTTCCTATTAATTGAGGTCCAAAGCCATGTTTATAGTTTTTAAGTGGTACCATCATCAGTAATCTCAATGATCTATATGCTGCACCATGTGGGGACAACCTTAGCAGCAGCATGTGACTTCCAACTGATGAGAACTCCAACCAGAAGTAAGGCATCTGGATGGATCAGTCAGGTTTGGAGAGCAGAAGGGGTCAGGATCACTGGTATCTCAGGAGTATCATGTGTAGCTCGACAGAGTGGGACAGAGAGGGAGAGATAATTTGGTATGGTTATTGTCCCATAACGGTTAAGGACAATGTACTTTGTGTGAGTGCAAGCAGGGACTCCATCAAGACTAGCTATGACAGTGTAACTAAAAGGGAAAGCCAGAAGACATACATGAGGGCTCTCTGGGACATAACGCAGCCAGCCAATCCACCATCAACAAACCTGGGTGAAGGCGTGAAAGGGGAGGGGCTTCAGCATCCAAAAATCACAGTTCAACACAACACTCTATCGCTGTGAGCCTCTAGATCTGCTCCTTTACCTAAAGAAAAACTATTCACAAAAAGCTTGAGTAAACAAATATGTTTCCAGCCTGGACTTAAACACTGAGAATGTGTCTGAGTCCTGAACACTAATTGGAAGGCTGTTCCATATTTGTGGGGCTTTGTAAGGGAAAGCTCTTCCCCCTGCTGTAGCCTTCACTATTTAAGGTACTAACAAATATCCTGCACCTTTTGATTGAAGTAGGCGTGGCGGATCATAAAAGACCAAATGTTCACTCAGGTACTGTGGCGCGAGACCATTCAGGGCTTTATAGGTCAGTAGTAGTATTTTATACTTATGTAGACTATCCTAGTCTACATGAGCATCAAATGGAAAGACTGGAGTCAATAATCACACCAAGGTCTTTTACTGTTGCTCATGATGAAACAGAAAGTCCATCCAGAGTTACTATGTAACCAGAAAGCTTACTTCTAGCTACACATAGTCCTAGTACAAATACCTCTTTCTTATCAGAATTAAGTGAGAGGAAGTTAATAAGCATACAGTGGCTAATCTCCTTTACACATTCCTTAACTTTATTAAGCTAGTGTCTGTCATGTGGCTTTGCTGAAACATACAACCGTGTGTTTTCAGTATAACAGTTGGAGCTAATTCCATGTTTACGAATAATTTGACCCATAGATAGCATATATAAAGAAAAAAGCAGTGGGCCTAAAACGGAACCTTGTGGAACACCAAACGTTTGGCGGTATTTGAGGGTTAAATGTGCGTTTTGCCCTAAATTGAAGAATTTCTTCACAATGTCCCACCAAGCTTACACGAATAAATACTTTATTATTATTGTTGTTATTTATATTATTGATGCTATTGTCAGTAGTTCAGCATCACCTATTTCATCACCTATATGTAGACCAACAATCATTTTAATACGACTGTTTATATCATCATGTCACAGAAAAGCATTTCAACGAAGAACTATACTTTGACAGACGTACATTTCAGCCAATGAGAGTACCGAATCCTGATGGGCAACCAATGAAAATCGACAAGGACTGGTCTCTAATGGCAACGGAGGCGGAATTTCTCACGCTGATACACTCTGGACATTGGAAAACCGTTTCCCTCAAGTCCCGCTTCCTGGGTTATATTACTGGCTGAGGTGTCCGACTCTCTGTGATCTGATTGGCTAAGACAATCCAGAGTGTGTGAATCTAGCCTATCGTAATGCAGGAGGCGGGATTTATCGGTCAGGGAAAAATAACGTTGGAAAAGCTTCCCATAAAGGCGAACGGAGAGCGTTACTTCTACATCAACGGAGTGGTGATAAATGCACAGAAATGCTCAGATAAACCGGACAAATAACACATAAAACGGTTTATCTTGCAGCTAAGGTGAGTGTTATTGACTTCTCTGCAAACCTTTATTTGCTTGTTATTTATTTATATAGTTGCTAGCTCTGGAAAAGCGCTGGAATGCTAACAGGTAATCGGTATTGGCCGTATTACAAACGCACTCCTCACTCTATGTTCAAGTGCACTACAGAGGGCGCGTCATAATGGTGTATGCACCCTATCTAGTGAACTGTATAGGTACATCTCGGGCGTTTAGGATGTGGTCCGTGGAAATGTCTCTATTGCTAGGACAAACGAGTGGAAATTGTATGGAGGAGGACAATTCAGATGAGTTTAATTCAGGCTTTATGCTGAGAAATAGTTTTTATTTATTTTAGGACAAATTAGAGGTTTAAACAATGATGCTGAAAGGGATAATTTAACTCGCAAGCTGAGATTTGTGTTCGCTAGGTACACTTAACCTGACTAGCTTTAAGGCATAAGGACAATAATCATGTATAGTGTCCCAAATCTTCTGAAAATGTGAAATAGTTATAATAAATAGCAAAAGCACAGATATTAAGTCTACGAAGGCTCAGCACACAATGTAGGAAAAAACAAAAGACCCCAGTACTTTCATTTCTACATCATGGCTATAAATAATTCTTTATAATTTGTAAATATATCTAATAATAATAATAATAATAATAATCTGATCATCTTTCATCAGCACCCTTAACTAGGATATGTATTTCAATACACAATTCATTACGCATATGAATCTCAATTCTTTAAAAAAAATAAATACTATTCATATTTCTTTTAAACTATCATTTCTCTCCATCGCAAGAAACTCTAGTATCTTACGTCCATCCAGAAGTTTTAGATGTTAATCCGAACCTAAACGTCCCTCGTGAAAGGTTCTGCCATCGTTGATTGTCGTCATGATCCACGTCTCAAATCGAGACCGTCGCGTCTTCTGTACTGCAGGAACGCTAAACAGAGTTGTGGATGAGTTTAAAGGGGTTTTTATAAGTTGGAAAACCGAACTGTAGGAGGATGATCGCTTTGTGGTGGTACCCGCTGACCGTCTAAAATTGTACACAGGTATGCGATCTGACACGAAACGTTTGCGAGTTATTTTGGCATCGTTGACTTGTTGTCCCCAGATTTAAATTCTCCGCCGATATGTCCCTGTATGACGTGCGAATCCGGACGCGTGTGTGTGCTAGGAACGGATTTTGATGCAGATTTCATCATCGGAAGAAATTCCCCCGATTTTTCCATGCACACATGCGCGTTTAATTCTTTAGCACTACTTTAGTTGTTCCACAAGGTGACAAGAGTGAGCCGGGGCCGTTGATTCTCAAGGTAGTCGTTGAAGAGACGGAAACGAGTGCGGGTTAGAAAGTACCCATGTATGTATAGATCTAGCTTTAAAGAGTATAAGGGTTCGTATATGGGTGCTAATTGTGGCGAGAGATTGCCCACGCATTGTCCTAAGTGGTGTTGTGATTCTTCTTCGTTGTCGTCCTTCACACCAGAGGATAAGATAAACTTTATTGATTTTTTCCCTGGTTACAGCAGCTCAATTACACACAAAAAAGAATAGACATTAAATAGGAATAGAATTGGGAAAAAAACAAATATATATTATATTAGAGTTTTTTTTTCAACTCTATTCCTATTTAATGTGTATTCTTGTGTGTGTGTGTATATATATATATATATATATATATATATATATATATATATATATATATATATATATATATATATATATGTATATTTTTTATGTAAGAATAGAAAAATAACCCTAAGAATAAAAGTTAATGATAATGGTAATATGTGCATTATGAACCCCTCAATGTATGAAGACCTGTTACTGCTCTGTACTGACTCCTGTAGGTCAGGAGCGGTAGTGCAGGTTGTGGTTATGCCTGTGTGTATACATTGTAAAGCTATGAGTCTATACGACTCTGCATACGCTAGTGTACACGTTAAAAAAAACCTAAATATACCAGATGTTTAATACCGCTACTGGTCGTAGCCAAGCAGCTCCATACCACAATGCTTTCACCACCATGCTTTAATCTGGACATGATGTTCTTTCTCCAAACATGCCGTGCCAATTTACTGCCAGAGAGGTGTGTTTTTTGTTTCATCTTCTTTTTTTTTTTTGGCCCACATTCTAATTTTAAACGTGCTTCAGTAATTGTAGCGGAGGAGGAGTTTCATGTGAGGTATAGGAATGGAGATTCGTCGCTCAGCGTTCTCCGTCACATCAGTCTGAGGGCGTGTTGTGAAACTTCGCACGGTTCACCTGAGACGGAGACGATCAGTTGTGAGCTTTTATCCTGTCTATCATCGAACCGATTGCACTCGCAGGGACGTGAGATCTTTAATTGTGTCTTTAATTGCTACGGATCTGCGGATTTTTCTCTCCGAGCGACGTTTAATAACATTGTTCACGAGAACTTCAGGAAGCTTCTTCTCCTTCAGCGTGATTGAAGCATTATCTTTGTCACGTCACCGATATCTGGAGTTTAAGCGTAATGGTGTGAAATGAGGACGCGATTAGCGGCAGCTCGGTTTCTTCCGGTCGTGCTTTCCGTCGACCGTATAGAGCTGTGAAACAGATGGAGGTTAAACCGAGAAGTTTAGTGATGGCACTTGACTCATAAATCAGAAGCACTGTTTCCTGAGCTGAGCTTTTTCAGAACCTTGTCTTTGTGTCCAGTCCCATCTCTGAGACTCGCACGTTCGGCTCTGTTACACCAAACCATCCGTTCTTCCATCCGCACTCATGTTATTTCCTCTTACCCAGCACACGGTTATCCAGCTGATAAACCCGGTCACGTCTGTGTTTAGTCTGTCAACACCGGTTCTGTTCTCTCTCTATCCCTCTCTCTCTCTATCCCTCTCTCTAACCCTCCCCCCTCTCTCTCTTCCCCCCTCTCTCTATCCTCTCTCTCTCTCTCTCTCTCTCTCTTCCCCTCTCTCTTTCTCTCTCTCTCTCTCTCTCTATCCCTCTCTCTAACCCTCCCCCTCTCTCTCTATCCCTCCCCCTCTCTATCCCCCTCTCCCCCTCTCTCTATCCCTCCCTCTCTATATCCCTCTCTTTCTCTTTTCCTCTCTCTATCCCTCTCTCTCTAACCCTCTCCCCCTCCCTCTATCCCTCCCTCTCTTTCTCTTTTCCTCTCTCTATCCCTCCCTCTCTCTTTCTCTCTCTCTCTCTCTATCCCTCTCTCTCTCTAATCCTCCCCCTCTCTCTATCCCTCTCTTTCTCTTTTCCTCTCTCTATCCCTCTCTCTCTTTCCCTCTCTCTCTCTATCCCTCCATCTCTCTCTCTCTCTCTCTCTCTCTCTCTCTCTCTTCTCTCTAACTAAAGCAGGGCTTCCACACACACGTGCTCAGGTTTAGATGGGGATCTGGAGGTTTGTACTCAGATCAGTGAACTCCACGTGTCCTCAGTTGCGCTGCTCACAGCGACATGAGTGCGTTTCATCTGACTGATTTTGATGAAAAGATCAAATGGCTCTGAAGTCCCTTTTTAAAAAAAAAATTATTTTCCATGCCTCAGTCCGTCTTATACAGTCCGTGCGGGGTTTTGATTTTTTATAAACATTATTTTTATCATTTTGTTGCGAATATTGCTGCCAAAAACACTCGATTTTGCTGTGTGTTTTTTTTTTTTAATTAATTAATTTAAGTTTGTGAAATTTTTTTTGCAGAAAACTACCAGGTTCCGGGAAATCACAATCTTGCACGAAAAATGTTTCGCACGGCCTTTTAGCATTCAGCGGACGTAAACCGAAGACGGGTTTGAATGAAAGGGCGTCATGATGACGTCACAAATTTTTAAACATCGCAAGCTCCTCTGAATATTGCAGCGTTTGCTTGTTTGTGTTTAACCTTTATTTAACCAGGAAAGATCGCGAATCCTTTTTTTCAAAAGCGTCCCGCGTACTTACCTGCTATATAGTAGGAGAAATTCATGAATCTCGGTGACTATACAGTAGGTAAGTACGCGGTTTTGGGATGCAGCCCAAGGCTTCAAGCAGTCGTCTATTTGCACGCACAGCACGACAAAAAATTAACCGCGTTTGAAGCGTTCGGAAAAATGTGAAAATAAAAACACAGAACTGTACACGGTATCATAACGAAGACCAACTTTATGTCGATACGTGAAATTCTGGAGGGAACGTCGGACGTGGGGCCGTAATGACGTTAAATCCATCTTTGTTCTATAACACGTAAAACATGAAAGGAATATTCTAAAAGCGACTCATGTAAACACCTTCATCAGAATATTGTCTTATTCAGAATAAGGTCAGTAATTAGATTACTGCTGTCCATGTAAACGTAGTCAGTGAGAACAAACAAGTGTTTTCTGTAGAAGTGGAGACTTCGCCGTAGTTTCGCCCTCATTTCGCTGTTTAGTGCTGAATGCCAGGGTCCTTTATCTCGAGATGGTGTGTACGTGGACGGCTCTCTTCTGAACGGACCGTTTGAATATTACCACGCGTTCATCTAACAGCGGTGCGCGTCGAAGTCTCCATTCTGATCGGTGCGATCGGGAGGAGTCCATTTATTTTCCTCTAACAGCAGACGGTAGGATTAGGATAAGTCTGGACCTCCTCATGACTCTTCTGAGCCAAACTATGGTCTGATCCAATCAGATCCAACCGGACTTCTGTTTCTGAGCAAGATTGGATGTGGAAGAGCTGAGAAGTGTATACGATAAGAAGAACTTAAGGAAAGTCTTCTGAATAGAGATGGGCGATATCTTCTGTTTTGCGATATACCGTTGGAAATTTTCCCCACAATAAGTATGCGTCTATCGTGATGATAACGATAAAGCCTGGTTGACGATGTATTTGAGCATGCGATGGCGTGCGACACGTGCAGAACGAGTACGGCGAGAGGCGGAGTTTATCGCTGAACGAGGAGCTTCCTCTACAATCTGGAACCGGTTCAGTTACAGAAAATCAGTTTTATTTGTAGGTCAGTGTTTGTGTTTCTGAGGCTCTCAAGATCACAGCTATCACCTGTAGTCTAAGACAGTGGTGCACGGTACTGTGTTTATATCGTCGCTGATATCGTTATCGCTATAAAATGCCAGAAAATATCGCGATATGGTTTTAAATCCATATCGCCCATCCCTAGCTTCCGAAAGAAGCCGAACGCTAAGGTTGATCTATAGATTCTCTGAGATGGAGCAGCCTGAGAGTTCGTGTCTGTTTGGGTAATTGGATCATTCCATGAACACTTGTAGTGGATTTAAGCTTAAGGCTACGTCCAAATGTAGCATGTTGTTATGTTTTTTTTTTCTTCAGCAGCCATGTCATCCTCCTTCTTTACCCTCATGCTCTTGCTGCTTTTAAAAGATCACTTGGTGATCTGTATCAGAGGTACATCGGGGTTAATGACGATCTTTAACGTCCACATGTTTTGGGGAATTCCATATGATTCATATAATTAAAAAAATGACACAGTGCCTTTTTCTTTTCTTCTTTTATTATTATTATTTTTTTTAATTTATTTTTTTAAAGAATTTAAACAACTAACCCCCGTTTTGCTATCCAGACACTCGGATTAAAGCTGGACGATATGATTCACATCGCGATGCACTTTTTCTGAGATATAGTAAAGATCTTCATAACTTCTTCTCCTTATACGTTTTGTTGTAAATGTGTTGATTTTCCTTTCGATAATGACTGATGGACTTGAAGCAGCTGATCTGAGGTGTTACAGTTTTGTCCTTGATCTTGGTCGGAAATGGTCAGTTTTCTTTGTTATATGTTCAAATGTGTTTACAAACTATATATACTGTTTTATAAATATATATTACATATACTCTTAAAACTGCAGCGCTACTGTATTAAATAGGCAAGTAAATATATATATTATATGGAGATATATTATGTATGTATGGTATGTATGATATATATTCTCATTTTGAATGTGAGGACGAACGAGCGCAGCCCACGCGGAGGTTATTTTAGTACGCCCCTCGTGTGCGACGCGATGCACACAGAACTTCCCCCGAAGCAGTAGAAATCCCACGTTCGTGTGCTCGTCAGGGGAGAGGAAGTCCACGCACCTTCCTGGTAATTGAGTAACAGTCAGAATTCACACCTATTTTTCAGAAAATACACCCAGGTGGTGAAGGGCATAGAAAGGTCTGTATCTCCTGTCCTCTATATATCATGGTTCCAACCTTTCAGACATTGTGTTTATATGTGTAACGTCATGGGCTTTAACAAGGTCCTAAAACACACCGGTGATATGTTCAGGCTGTAACGGTTCCAGGAACGTCGGGCGTAATGACACGCACACCTGTACTGCTGAGCTAGGACTGAGTGATCGTTATAAATGAGTGTTTCTATATCCATGTGTATGTACAGGCGCGTATCAGGAAGTTAGAGAGTGTGTGTGCGTGTATGAATTACGGCGTCTGTACTAATAACGAAGCTGTGAGTTTAACTGTGTTACTATGGTTACAGTTGTTTATAGGCAGCGCGTTCATTTAGAGCAGTGATCGGACTGACCGGAACTACCTGTAGTATTCGCGGTTTTAACGCACAGCTTCCAGCCAATCAGGATCGAGTATTCGGACAGACTGTTGTTTAATAAACAGTCATTCCCTCACCAGTGTTTGTCTTTTTTTTTTTAAAAACACAAAAAAAAAAAAAAAAAAAAAAAAAAAAAACAAAAAAAAACTTTCCCACAGTGGATAACCTCCTGCCTGTCATCAAGCGCTGACACTGGAGTCTCCTTCCATAGGCACGTGTGTTCCTGTAAACCTACAGCGGCATTAAAATGGAAGAATTATTTTCCGAGCTGCTGTTTATTTTAATAATTATAAGAATTATTTTCCGAGAAAATGAATATCGCCACATTCCGACCAATCAGAATCCAGAATTCCGCAGCTCTTTTTTCAAAAAGTGTTGTTTATTTGGGATTCGTGATGTCTCCGGCCAGAATGAAGTGTTTATCGGCGATGAATAATAAATAAACTGGATTATAGTAAGGCATCGCGAGGCGCGGTGTAAAAGTGAAAATTCAGGTTCGGTAAAGGATTGGGTATTTCCTGAACTGCAGGTTTCTTTGATTTTAAATATGTGATGGCGCGACAACATTGGAAACATATACGTAAAGCGTTACCATCGTGACGTCACTGGGTTTAAGGCCAACCCTCAACTTACAATACAATACACTAAACAGAACATCGCTTTTTTTTTGTACGGTTGCAAATGATGGTGTGTGTGTAGGGGTGAGGCCTGTTGCAGCTGGTGAACATTGTAGTTTCTGTAATTATCCTCTCTCTGACAGGTCTCTCCACAACCTCTCATTAAGGTGAGAGAGACGAAGAGAGAAAGAGAGACGGCCATGTTGCTTGAGGCCCCAAATCTGAGTTGAGAGGCCAAGGCTGGGAATGAGGGGCGGGGCAGATATTCATACAGGCCCTGTTCCCTCTAGGGCAGAAATTTCATATCGTGATTTCAGGCTCATGATGGATGATGTCATCACTTGTTTTATTTTATTTATTTATTTTTTTCCATGTTGGTTTTTAAGAGTATTTTTGTAAAGTTACTGAACAGAATCTCCAAACTTAATTTAATGAAAATATAGCTCTTTTAGGAAACATGACCTCAAAGTAAAATAATAAGACACTGTAGGCCCTAACCTTTAACCCTAACCCTAAGTGCATTCGAAAGTTTTAGTCAAGTGTACTTCCCAACAAAATGTAAATCATTTATTTCTAAAATGAAAACAGCATGTATAGAGTATTTATAAAATGTTAAATCAACGTCAATTCTGCTAATGTCGTCAGTGGATAAAAGTGTAATGTGGAAAGATTTGCTTGATTGACGTGCGAGGGAGTAATTAAATATGTTTAAATACTGACTTTATTAGTTAAATTGGTTTGATATTTTTATTCGTATTGCACTATTCTCTATTCCTGAACTGTCCACATTAAGCCTGAGTTGACTTTGGTGCTTGGACCCCTAAACCTAATAACATGGGCTAATGTGGCTTGTGATTTTCACCAGTGTAACGAAACAAAAATAAAATAAAAGTCTTGGACCCCTGGCTATGTTTCGCAGACCCCTCAGTGTTCCCTGGACCCCAGTTTGAGAACCAGTTCTATAGCATGTAGCTGTCCAACAACTTGATCAGTCGTATCCATGTTATTTTGGATAAACAATGTTTGTCATTGTAAAGAAGGACGTCAAGTTATGTTTTCGGCCCAAATCTGAGTTTTTTTTTGGTCATTTTCCGGAATTCAGTTGGACCGACCGCAACACATTTTTACAGACTGTCCTCATCATCAGTAGGTGTCGGTGCATTTACAAGTCTGTTGTTGGTACTCCTTTATTCTCCCTCCTCCTCCTTCTTCTCTCTCTCATGTTGTAAGCTGAACTCCACATCCTGTTCTGTTCAGCTGATCAGGACACTGCTCTGACGTGGCACTTGTTTCTCTCTCTCTCTCGCTCTCTCTGGGTTACAGTGCAGCGACATATATATATATATATAAAATATATATTAGTGGCAAGAAAAAGTATGTGAACCTTTTGGAATTCCATGGTTTTCTGCATAAATTTGTCATAAAATGTGATCCGATCTTCATCTAAGTCAGGGGTATTGGCAAATATAATGTCAAAAAATTCTGACCCCTCATGTCTTTATTGAGAACAACCAAAAAAACCTCATAGTGCTTGTGGAAAAAGTATGTGAACCCTTGAGTTAATGACCTCAGAAAAGCTAATTGGAGTCAGGTTTTATCACACCTGGAGTCTTGTTAAGAAAATGAGTTTGGAGGTGTGGACTACAGCTACTTTGACTGATGAAAATCTCTCAAATTTTTGGAGTTTGCTCTGCACAAGAAGTACATGCTTATGTGAGCCATGCCTCGCCAAAAAGAGATTTCAGAGGATCTACGATCAAGAATTGTTGATTTGCATAAAGCTGCCAAGGGTCACAAAGTGATTTCAAAGACTTTAGAAATTCACCAGTCTACAGTTACGCAAACATTCTACAAATTGGAGACACTTTGGGACTGTTGCTACTCTACCAAGAAGTGGGTGACCAGTCAAAATAACACCAAGAGCACAACGAAGACTCCTCAGTGAGGTAAAGAAACAACCCCGAATGACAGCCAAAGATTTGAAGGCATCATTGGAACTGGCTGACATCTCTGTTCATGAGTCTACAATACGTAAAACATTGAACAAGCAGCGTATCTATGGCAGGACACCACGAAGGAAGCCATTGCTTACTAAAAAGAACATTGCTGCACACCTGAAGTTTGCAAAAGAGCACATTGACACTCCACAGCGGTATTGGAAAAATGTTTTGTGACTGATGAAACTAAGATTGAACTATTTGGAAAAACCACACAGCACTACATCTAGTGTAGAAAGGGCACGGTATATCATCATGAAAACATCATCCCAACCGTAAAGTATGGTGGAGGAAACTCATGATTTGGGCCTGCTTTGCTGTATCAGGGCCTGGCCAGCTTACAATCATTGAGGGGAAGATGAATTCCCAAGTATATCAGACAATTCTTCAGGATAATGTGAGAATGTCTGTAATTCTGCTGAAACTGTGTAGAAGTTGGGTGATGCAACAGGACAACGACCCAAAACACCGGAGCAAGTCCACAACAGAATGGCTTCAGAAAAACAAAATCCACCTTTTGGAGTGGCCGAGTCAGAGCCCAGACCTCAACCCAATAGAGATGCTATGGAATGACTTGAAGAGAGCCATACATATGAGACGTCCAAAGAATATGACCATGAAAGGATGGGCTAAAATTCCTCCTGAATGATGTGCAGGTCTGATCCACAGCTACAGGAAGTGCCTGGTTGAGGTTATTGCTGCCAAGAGGGGGGTCAACCAGTTATTAATTCTAAGGGTTCACTTACTTTTTGAATGTTCAATAAAGACATGAGGGATCATAATTTTTTTTTGTGTGTTATTATTTTTAAGACACATTATATTTGTCAATACCCCTGACTTAGATGATCAGATCATATTTTATGACAAATTTATGCAGAAAACCATGAAATTCCAAAGGGTTCATATAGTTGCCACTCTCTCTCTCTCTCTCTCTCTCTCTCTCTCATATATATATATATATATATATATATATATATATAAATAAATAAATGTAAATAAATATAAATATTACACAAACAGCAGCAAAAGAGAGAGCAAAATATAAATGATCACTCTGTGCAGCAGTCAGTCAGTGCTGTGTGTGTTTTGTGTCAGACATTGCCTTTTATTGTTAGACATACTCTCCTTGTTCTTTCTGTGTTCTTGCTGTGACACTTTGCTGCCTTGTTCAGGTTTTTCCTGGCACCTGAATGAGGTGATGTAGAAGGGGATTGTGGTGAGAGGTAGAAGAAGGGGGCGGAGAGAGTGTGTGGGGGGGACGAGAAAAGGTGTAGAAGGAGGGCGGGGTGGCGGAGAGAGGTGTAGGAGGGGGTGGCGGAGAGAGGTGAGGGGGTGTGGTGAGAGAGGTGTGGGGGGTGTGGCGAGAGAGGTGTGGACGGTGTGGCGAGAGAGCTGTAGAAGAGGAGGGTGTGGTGAGGGGGGTGTGTGGCGAGAGGTGTAGGAGAGGGGGGTTGTGTGGGCGAGGTGTAGGGAGGGGGTGTGGCCGAGAGGTGTAGGGGGGGGTGTGGCGAGAGAGGTGTAGAAGAGGAGGGTGTGGTGAGGGGGTTGTGTGGCGAGAGAGGTGTGGAGGGTGTGGCGCGAGAGGTGTAGAAGAGGAGGGTGTGGTGAAGGGTAGAAGAGGGGGAGGCGTGAGAGGTGTAGAAGAGGGGTTGTGGTGAGAGGTAGAAGAGGAGGGTGTTTTGAGGGTGGGTGTGTGGTGAGAGGTGTAGGAGGGGGGTGGCGAGAGGTGTAGAGGGAGGGGTGTGTGGCGAGAGGTGTGGGGGGTGTGGTGAGAGGTGTAGAAGAGGGGTTGTGGTGAGAGGTAGAAGAGGAGGGTGTGGTGAGGGGGGGGGGGTGTGGCGTGAGAGGTGTAGAGAGAGGTGTAGAAGAGGAGGGTGTGGTGAGGGGTAGAAGAGGGGGAGTGTGGCGAGAGGTGTGGGAGAGGGGGGGTGTGTGGCGAGAGAGGTGTGGAAGAGGAGGGTGTGGTGAGGTGTAGAAGAGGAGGGTGTGGTGAAGGGTAGAAGAGGGGGAGTGTGGCGAGAGAGGTGTTGTGGGGGAGGGGGGGCGTTAAAGAGAGCACTGTCGATAGGTACTCACCCCTGCTGATTGGGAACACTCCACAAGCCTTGCCATTTTAGAAATGGTCTGACCCAGAAATGTGCCGTCATCTGATGATTACGATCGGACCTTGTCAAAGACCTGCCTGATTCTCCCGCATCCAACACGTAGACCATGAGAAACAACTGTCCGCATAACGTCTTATATTTCCCAGACCTTGACATGCGCCATGGCAACTAACTAATAAACATTATTCACTTCATGTGTGAGTGGTCGTAATGTTTGGGCTCATGGGTGTACTATGTCTTACACACACACGGGATCCCATCGCTGAACATCACTGCAGGACATCTATACGGAGCTGGATGAACAATTAACACCATTCTTTCCGGGACGCCGCTGCCTCCGTTTCCGGTCCGCTTCTTTCCTGGACACCGCTGCCTCCGTTTCCGGACGCCGCTGCCTCCGTTTCCGGTCCACTTCTTTCCGGGACGCCGCTGCCTCCGTTTCCGGTCCGCTTCTTTCCGGGACGCCGCTGCCTCGGTTTCGGTCCGCTTCTTTCCGGGACGCCGCTGCCTCCGTTTCCGGTCCGCTTCTTTCCGGGACGCCGCTGCCTCCGTTTCCGGTCCGCTTCTTTCCGGGACGCCGCTGCCTCGGGTTCCGGTCCGTTTCTTTCCGGGACGCCGCTGCCTCCGGTTCCGGTCCGCTTCTTTCCGGGACGCCGCTGCCTCGGGTTCCGGTCCGCTTCTTTCCGGGACGCCGCTGCCTCGGGTTCCGGTCCGCTTCTTTCCGGGACGCCGCTGCCTCGGGTTCCGGTCCGCTTCTTTCCAGGACACAGACGCCTCCGGTCCGCTTCTTTCCAGGACGCCTCGGTTTTGGTTACTCTTAACCACTTTTACGACAGCAGTAACTCTGTTTAGCATCTTTTATAACACTAATGCCTCTTCTTACCATATTTTACACTTATTTTGGATACTGGTGTTTAATTGTAGGTCTTGTAACTTTTTTTTAATTTGTTTATTTTTTTGTGTGTGTGTGGGGGGGGGGGGCTCGTTTAGGACACCAGTGCCTCTTTAACACAGGTTCTTACTGTAGCTTGTAGGTGTTGTGTGTTTTTTTTTTGTTTGTTTGTTTTTTTTTTTAAATCATTTTTAGAATGCCTGAAGTGGGGGAAAGACCAAGAAACCAAAACAGTTGTGGTTTCAGAGAGCTACTGCATTGCTTATGTAGTCTTGCTTCACATGGCGCTTGTTTCACTTCTCCATTTTTTTTGTTAATTATGTTCACTTTGTTTCACTTGAAGTTACTCAGACTGACAAGACGGCGTCAAAGGAAGGGAGTACCATCGTGCTGCTGGATTTCTACTCGCACTGGAGCACAGGTAACTGCTTTCTTTAGCCCAAACTGCCCTGCTGGCATCTTTTTACACCATGAGTGTGACTGATTTTATTTTATTAGCAATGTTTGTGTTGGATGTTGGAGTTATAATAATGCGTGTGTGTGTGTGTGTGTGTGTGTGTGTTTACCCTGCGGCGGCACTGATTCACTTCGTGTAGCAGTAACAGGTCATTCACAGGGACTCGTACAGCAGATGCTTCACATAAACAGGTTACAGGCGTGTGTAATCATTGATTTGATGAAGTTTTTTGTAAGGAGTTTAGCATTTAGCTAGCATTCATGGAAGGACTCTCGATTGTCAGCGCTTTGTAATGATCGGCTGTGGTGGAAGAGGAATAAAACGCTTCATTTTAAAGAAATAATCCACTTCTGTGAGAGAACAGTGAGTCCACTTCGTGCCAGGGTCGTACTCTAATTATCAACACTCTGTCTTTGATTATTTTCTATTAATTACTTAACAGTGCAGTTTGGGGCGTGCAGTATTGGACTGTAACTGCTACGAGGAACCGTTTTGAGCAGGTATTTGCAAAGAACTTACGAATTTAACGCTCGGACAACAGCCAATTTCCTCTCGAATCCTGATTGGTCAGCGCCGCACTCCTCGAACACATGATTTCAGAACATATTGAACATGTTTGAATTATTTAGTTACTTATTGGTGTTCATAAAAAGGAGTGAATTTTAATTCGGCTCCAAAATTCTGCGTTTTGAGTTTTCAGTTAGACTTTTCCCTCCATTTTAGTTTATTTCTTTATTCTTGCCCAACGTTTTGGTTTATTTCTTTCTTCGTTCTCACTGTTTTGGTTGATTTTCTATTTTCTTGGAATTGTGATCCATTGCATTTATTATCAAAGTCAGATTTCTGGTTTGGAGACAGCTGTGGTCAGGATGTTTTTCTATGAGTGCAGATGGCGAGATATACTCCCTTACTATATAAATGTTTTGACGAAACTTCTCTAGAAGTTACACCTTTTAAAGTTCCGCTGAAATCCAAACTTGCATTTCAGAGTGTGTTTTGGACACCAATATGATGATAGTATATCTAGGAACAAAAAATATATTTAGTTTTGGAGATATTCTCATTTTAATTTTACAGCTTGTCATTTACCGGACGTTTTGGTGACTCATCCTGTACCAGTGCTCTGTTGGTCCAATCAGACGCTTCCTAGAACGTATATATGTCCTACCCACGGGGTTGTATCTTAATTCTACGCTATTAGCAAATATGGTTCACCTGTGCGTTTTTGTCTTTGCTGTGTCGTGTCAGTGTACGTGGAGATAAATCATCCATATTTAGCTGCTACTTCGTACAGTGCCCTCCATTAATATTGGCACCCTTGGTAAATATGAGCAAACAAAGCTGTGAAAAGTTGTCTTTATTGTTTAGCCCTTAGATCTTTTATTAAATAAAATTTACAAAAATACTTTGCTCTCATTGATCTCAAACAATTGTAAATACAACACAGGTATTTTTTACACAAAAAAGCTCTATTCTGGTTTCCTCTGACCATAGAAACCGATCCCATTTGAAGTCCCAGTAGTGTCTGGAAAGCTGAAGACGCTCGAGTTTGTTTTTGGATGAGAGTAGAGGCTTTTTTCTTGAAACCCATCCAAACAACTTGTGGTGATGTAGGTGACTTTGGATTGTAGTTTTGGAGACTTTCTGACCCCAAGATACAACTAACTTCTGCAATTCTCCAGCTGTGATCCTTGGAGATCTCTCGGCTGCTCAAACCGTCCTCTTCACAGTGTGTTGAGACGATATAGACACACGTCCAATTCCAGGTTGATTCATAACATTTCCAGTTGACTTAATTATTGCCCTGATGGTGGAAATGGGCATTTTCAATGCTTGTGCTATTTTCTTATTGCCACTTCCTATTTTGTGAAGCTCAACAACCTTTTGCTGCACATCACAGCTATACTCCTTGGTCTTACCCATAGTTATGAATGACTAAGGGAATTTAGCCTATGTGTTTCCACATATTTATACCCCTGTGTAACAGGAAGTCATGTTTGAACAATTTCCTGTTTCTAGTCACCCAGGTGAACTAAATAAATGTAAAATATAATTGGGAGTATACTTCAAATATATATTTTTCTCATATGAGTTCATCGGAGTGCCAATAATTGCTGCACACCTATATTTAACAAAGATATTTCATTGTTTTTAAAAAAATATATAAACCTTTGTGTTTGCAATTGTTTGATATCCATGAGAGCAGAGTATTTATGTGAAACAAAAGATCAAAAGGTTAAACAATAAAGACAATTTTTCACAGCCGCCTTTGCTCATATTTAACAAGGGTGTCAATATTAGTGGAGGGCACTGCTAGTTCTCTAAGCTCCGTTCAAGTTCCTTTAGACTCTTGGTGTATCTCGAATGCTACTGGCTGTTGTGTAGGTCACTCTGACATTCAGAAGAAACTACTCCATCATGCAGAATCAAATCACGGCTCGCGAGACATTTCACGGGGAATTTAAAGAGTTTTTCAGTTCCTTTTTCCATGGGAAATTTAGTTTGAATCTTACTCAATGGTCATATTTTTTATAACACACACACAGACACACCACTCTTCTCTCCTGATACTGTCTTAACATAATGAATACCTGTAGTAGCGTATAAATCTGGCAGTGTATGCCTCATCTCTAACTCAGGAGTAGACATGGTTTTATTTTGGGTAGTATTTTTCTGCCGTTATTAGGTTTGTGGTCACAGCTGTGGTTACTTTTACGCTTCAGCTCCTCACACCCCCAGATGCTTGAACTGGATACTGTCTCGCTCGAGATCACTACAAAGTGGGGGAAGAACGTGGACGCCACTCTGAAAGAGAGTCTTGTTTGTTCTGTCAGAGCACCAAAAGCTCAACAAGTTAGCCAGTTAAGGTTCGAGATATCAGCGAAGGCTTTAACGTGGCTGTAGGGCGGCATGCTGGTTCTGTGGTTCGCCTGGTCTCCTCCCAGCTCCAGGGTCCTCGGAGCATCTGTACGCAAATCCTAGGATAATCTCATTGAAAAGTACCAGTGGTTTTTTCTTTAGCGTGGATGGTCCAAGCAGACATCTTGATCAAACTCGGTTTGGAGGCTGACTGTACGAGTCGTTTAGGGGCGTTTTCTGTTGGTCGAAGGTCTCTAGAATGACTAGAAATCATCATTGATTGAGGTTGTTTGTTATTCTTAAAGAATATTGATGTGGATGCTGCATTGTCAATTCTTATTCTGAGCGCAACAATCAGAGAATGCATTGTGAATGAGTGGCAACCAATGGAAAAGAAGCTTACTGCCCCTTCAGATGAATATACAGTGGTATAGAAATGAACCTAAATAACTAATATTTAATGCTAACAACAGCTTTTAAATCCATAGTGCATGTATAATTTATTGTACATGAACACTCCAAGGCAAATTGCTCCTATTTAACAAAATATAATACCAAAGCCAGTCTAATAAATACATAAAAAATGTATTTAGTCACAAGATTGCTATCACAATCATGCCCCCCCCCATGTTTATTGCAAGAATTGCAAGAATCTGCCATGTTAATAAATGTAAGTAAGTGATTAATCAAAAAAAAAGCTGTTCAGATATTTTAAATATACAAATGGATTGTGCCCTGCGATGGACTGGCACCCCGTCCAGGGTTTACCCCGCCTTCTGCCTGATGCTCCCTGGGATAGGCTCCAGGTTCCCCGCGACCCTGAAAAGGAGTAAGTGGTAGAAGATGGATGGATGGAAAACACAATTTGAATTACCTATGAATCATGTTCTGCGAATAAAGAACGAAGACCTGTGTACGGAAAAGAAGAACAGGAGAAATACAGAAAAAAGGCCAACGTTTGTTCGTGAGTAACGTTTTTATCATGGTTGGGCGAACGTACTTTAAAACGACAAACATGTCAACTGTCACAGCCTGACAAGCAGCCGTGATAAATGGAGTCCTCAAGCATTTATAACACATGTCCAATAGCGAAATGCATGGTTTTCCTTTGTCCGTCCGTCCCATTTTCCCCCTAATTTGGTTTTGGCAGATTCCCACCCACCAACCAGCCCTCCTCTATCACACAACCACTAGCATCCGGGGAGGCTGAAGGCTCAATGCTACGCTCACACACGCAGTTATTTTATTGCTGCAAGTCGATGTACTATGAAGTCGCCAGTAGGTGTTCCAATTTCTGGTTGCCATAGTAACATTTATCAGTGGGTTGCGCAACCTGCATTGCACTACTGACAACAAACCAAACTTTCTTGCCGCTAAAATGAAACATTCTGGAGGGAGAGCGTCCGTGTATAAAACCCAGCTGTGTGTGTGTGTATATATGTGTGTATATATGTGTGTGTGTGTGTGTGTAATATATATATATATATATATATATATATATATATATATATATATATATATATATATATATATGCGCATCATGTCCATGAGATGAAAGAGAAGAAACGTGAGCCATCCTTCTGGGTCCCCGAAATATTTCAGACTCGCAGGCAGCATCACGTGCGCTCTACCATCTTCACTCCCATTGGTAGTCGCCACACTAAGTCACTCGAAATTTGCTTAAAGTTCAACTTTTTCGTGTCACCTGACATTCCCACAACTAGTCGCCAGCCACGATTGAAAATGAACGGGCTCATGTATGTGTGAACGTACCTTATCACGTGCTTCCTCCAAGACGCACCACCATCATTTCCACCCAGAAAACACGGACAGTTCTGCTCTGGAATCAGGAATCGAACTTAGTAACGCCAGACGATCGGGCTAATGCTTTTCTGTCGCGCCACTTACGAGACACCTTCAAAAACAAATCTTGGTTTTTACTAAGGAAAGTGCCATGTTTGTGTGGACGAGAGGGGAAATCGTGAGATGAGAGAATGCTTTTAAAGATCTTCATAATTTTGCATAAACAAATATAGAAGTTGTTCATTTTTTCTACCAGTTCTAGTAGCTGCAGTGTGGAGTTTCTTAAATGTCGCAGTCGTGATGTAATTTATTACCGGCATTTAACTCGAGTTTTTATGATGTGAAGGTGAAACTGAACAACTGCTGGAGTTTCTGCGTAACGATACACATCAGGACACCTGTGCGATGAAATGTAGAGTAGCTGCAGCTCTAGATTTGACAGGAAGTGTGCAGAGAGAGAAAAAGAGAGACTTTTTTTTTTTTTTACTATTTAAGACGCCTTTTAATGCATCAGTTTTAGTATATTTACATATTTTCCTTTTTCTTTTCTTTTTTCTTTTTTTTTTTTATAAAAACCCCAGGAACCCCAACCCCTTCTGCTTACTGTACAGCCATTATCCATATAATGTATGAAAGTCCATATACATGATGTATGTAATTAAAGCCTTTCTTGCGGCTGATGTCCAGTTCTTCATTCAGAAGCGTCTCCGTGGTGATAGAACGTTCAGATTTTCATCTCGGTGGTTGTGCGGATTTGAAGTTTCTCCGGGAAGTGGTTTGTCAGCGAGATGTTGTGTTTTCCTTTAGTCAGTTCTAGAAACTGGTTCATCTGTTCAGCGGTGTAAAGCTGTTCAGGTTGTTCTGGACAGTTAAAAGTGTTGTTCTGGGGTGACCTCTTCCTCATCCATCTCTGTGAGCGGTTCCTCTCCTGTAGCTCCTGCGCTGCACTGTGGGCCGAAGAGGGGCACGTTAGAAATAACGACCCATGTCACGGGGCAGAAAGAGGGGTAACGTGTAGCATGACACCTTTCAGCCATATTCCATTTTTCAGACAGCGTATTGGCGAGTCTTTCTTTCTTTAAGAAAATCATAGCCACTTTGTTCATTCGGGAGGCAGAGTAGATGTTCCCACACCCGACCTGCTCTCCCACTGCTAGCAGAACCTCCTCCACCTGTTCTCCGGCACACACCTGACGCTAGGGCTGCGCAATTAATAGAATAGCGATCGCAATTACAATCGAATTACTGAATATTTACAGTACTGCCCACGATTAAATGAACATGATCAACTGCGATATTGACGTTTAAAGTTCATCCTCTGCTCATAGAAAACTCTGCTGTTTTCTCCACTCAAATCAAGCGCTCCCTTCACTTATATAGAGCGAAACAGGGCTGACGTCATTTCGTAATGCCAAAACCTGGAAACGGAATTTCTCTGCGAGCTCCAGCGCTTGCGCGAGGGAAAATCATGACACTAGCTAGCACGATGCTAAATGGCACTACAGAGGGAAACTCGGGGCTCTACTGAGCGACCATTTCACTCGCATTTACGACTGAAGTATTTTGTGCGACTGTGAATAAATATTTATTTGCACCGGTGCGAGTGACCTGTTCGGAGTTGTATAATACAATCGGAATAAAAACTACAGGAAGTCCAAAATGAATCTACACCACGCAACAGTTACTTTCACACTGCTTTTCATCTCCTCAGGCAACCGAACAAGTGTGTGAATACTGCAGAGAAGCCATTATGATGACGAGAGTAACTGTACATAATTTGCTTCTGCCAACTTCCCGATCTCACAACCGCCATCTCTTATTGATCCCGCAAAATGACCTGCACTTGCACCTTCTCGGGTAGACACCGGGCGGAGTAATATTAATAATAATGCTAACGCTGCAAGGTGGGTTTAATTCAAACTTCTTTATTAAAGAATTCCTCACCAATCATAATCAAGACTAGCAACTGTTCAGAAGGAGTACGCTGCTGCTCTCCACGCGCTTCACTAACTCTAATACGTACAGTAAGGGAAACTATTTGATCCCCTGCTGATTTTGTATGTTTGCTCACTGACAAAGAAATGATCAGTCTATAATTTTAATGGTTTATTTGAATAGTGAGAGACAGAATAACAAAAAAAAAATCAAGAAAACGTGTGTCAAAATTGTTATTTCCCTCATTAAAATGCAAATCAATTTATATGTATTAGACCCCCTCTCAATCAGAAAGATTTCTGGCTCCCAGGTGTCTTTTATACAGGTAACGAGCTGAGATTAGGAGCACACTCTTTAAGGGAGTGCTCCTAATCTCAGCTTGTTACCTGTATAAAAGACACCTGTCCACAGAAGCAATCAATCAATCAGATTCCAAACTCTCCACCATGGCCAAGACCAAAGAGCTCTCCAAGGATGTCAGGGACAAGATTGTAGACCTACACAAGTCTGGAATGGGCTACAAGACCATTGCCAAGCAGCTTGATGAGAAGGTGACAACAGTTGTTGCGATTATTCACAAATGGAAGAAACACAAAAGAACTGTCAATCTCCCTCGGCCTGGGGCTCCATGCAAGATCTCACCTCGTGGAGTTGCAATGATCATGAGATCAGTGAGGAATCAGCACAGAACTACATGGGAGGATCTTGTCAATGATCTCAAGGCAGCTGGGACCATAGTCACGAAGAAAACAATTGGTAACACACTACGCCGTGAAGGACTGAAATCCTGCAGCGCCCACAAGGTCCCCCTGCTCAAGAAAGCACATATACATGCCCGTCTGAAGTTTGCCAATGAACATCTGAATGATTCAGAGGACAACTGGGTGAAAGTGTTGTGGTCAGATGAGACCAAAATGGAGCTCTTTGGCATCAACTCAACTCGCCATGTTTGGAGGAGGAGGAATGCTGCCTATGACCCCAAGAACACCATCCCCACCGTCAAACATGGAGGTGGAAACATTATGCTTTCGGGGTGTTTTTCTGCTAAGGGGTCAGGACAACTTCACCGCATCAAAGGGACGATGGACGGGGCCATGTACCGTCAAATCTTGGGTGAGAACCTCCTTCCCTCAGCCAGGGCATTGAAAATGGGTCGTGGATGGGTATTCCAGCATGACAATGACCCAAAACACACGGCCAAGGCAACAAAGGAGTGGCTCAAGAAGAAGCACATTAAGGTCCTGGAGTGGCCTAGCCAGTCTCCAGGCCTTAATCCCATAGAAAATCTGTGGAGGGAGCTGAAGGTTCGAGTTGCCAAACGTCAGCCTCGAAACCTTAATGACTTGGAGAAGATCTGCAAAGAGGAGTGGGACAAAATCCCTCCTGAGATGTGTGCAAACCTCGTGGCCAACTACAAGAAACGTCTGACCTCTGTGATTGCCAAGAAAATCAATATTATAATAAATTCATTAAATATAAATAAAATGGGAAATTAAATGGTTTAATTACTATGGGTTGCATTTAATAGCAATTTGACCTTATTCTTAATTCGTGATCTCCTTAGAAAGCTATTAGCCTTTTTCCTAATATGGATCATGCTTGTGTTGGTCTACTTTTAATTGGGACTCTTTTATTCTTTAAGATATTTCAAAATAAACATTTTATGCTTGTATTAATTAACCAACAGTGTTTCTCATAGCTATTACATTAATTCAATTAACAGTGACCATGAGCAGAGAGCTTTCATTTAATGGTTTATAACAGACCCCCTGATTAAAGCTTGGAGGTAAGATCAGCGGTCTGTTTATTTAAATTTTAAAAGTGCAGTAAAAATATGTTGTCCCTAAAATCAATTAAATAATCGTGATCAACATTGAGATCTCGATTATTTATCAAAATAATCGGGATTATCATTTTGGCCATAATCGTGCAGCCCCACTCTCGCTCCCTCTCCCCCACTCTCAACTTTCACTGGCTACCGATACTCACATGACTTACTCATTCAATAATTTACATTAAAGAAAAGCAAAAAGTCACACTCGCTGAAAACTTTGGCGAGACGCCACACCACTCTCACGCGCTCCACACACCACGCTCACTCCTCCACCGCGCATACGCAAAGAGAGAGAGATGCATGCTAGGAAAATAAACTCCATATACTTTATGGCGGTTTGAGGCGGACTGTACGAGTAGTTTAGGGGCGTTTTCAAGTTGCGTCCACATGCGAGCGTATCGATAAAAGAGCGAGCGCTGTTGCGACACTCGACTGAAAGCCACCGATAGCAGGACGCTGCAGGAAGACTCCGAACTCACAGGCCCGCTTCGGATCCACTAGCAGCCACGGTGACATGTAAACACGGCACGCTAACGCAGAGAAAACCATGTAGGGTTGATGACGTAAGCAGAAAGGAATCATTTTCCTCAGGTCTTGGATAAATTACATCATCTGAATTTCTTCAGTCTTGTCCATGTCCCACAATTCTAGTGGGAAGGATTATTATTATCCTTTTAATATAAAGTGTAAACGGTGCTGAAAGGCTGTCGAGGCGAGTGTACCCTGGTGCTTTCCTTTTGCTCAGCACACACACATCTGTATCTTCTGACCTGAATTTTACATCACTTCAGGACAGCAGGTGTGCGTGTCTGTGTGTGTGTGTGTGAGAGAAATATTCCGTTTTCACTTGTGCTTCTTTGTTTCTCTTTCCCATTCGCTCCCTTGTGTCTTCAGCATACACAGACATTTTTTTTTTTGGGTGGAAATTCAAAACTGTTTGTCTAAAAATAATCATCATTATTCATGTGGGGTTTTTTTTTTTTTTTTTTGCATCTGCCTGTTTTTCATTGCAGTCAAAATTCTCCGAGTTTAGAGATCATTGAATAAGATGGGGAATGAGTCTGAAAGCATGTTATTGTAACAGCAGTGATGACTAATGCATGTGTATGAATCAGACTCTTTAAAACATAAGCCATCAGTAAATCACCTGCTCCATGGCTTTTACTTTCACCCTGCAGAGGTTTATACGCTGCGCTCGACTGAAGCTCGTAACCTCTGACTAGGAGAAACCAAAGAAAAGCCTCCCCCCTTCGTAGCTCGAACGGAGCTCGAAAGCAGCCTTATGGGCTCGACCAGATCGCCTCGCACCTCGGCTGATGTGTGTGGTGCAGCGGGTGGATGGATCGGGAAGGTTTGAGTTTAAACCCCAGCAACACCATGCTGCCATTGCTGGGCCCTTAACCCTCAGCTGGTCCGTTTTATAAACGACATGCCAAATGGTGTAAATGTAAATGAGTCTGGACTGCTGATTTGTCCACTCCTCATTTATTTATTTTATTTATTTTGAAGTTTTCAGTGCTCATGACTAAGAGAAATCTGGTGCATTACCGGTCCTGTAGCTCTGCCTTAGACTGGATTTGTCCTTTTATCGTAATTCATCTTGTTACACATGGTTGAACGTGTGTGTGTGTGTGTGTGTGAGAGAGAGATACAGTGTGGTCTCGGGTGAGTTGTGTACTCCTGCTGCTGTAGTACTGTTGAAGCAGTCTGAAGCAGCAGCTTGTCGGAGAGCATGACAGACAAAAGTCTGATAAAACTACCATGCCCTTTTCATAAACACCCAGTTCTCTGGAGCTTTATCTCTCGCTCTCTCTCTCTCTCTGTGTGTGGGCTTTTACATACGATCTGATATTCGGACTGTAACGGTGGCTGCATCCGGATAAAGCGAGGCAGAGAGGTGTAGCGCCTCGCAGTCCCGTTCTTCCTGGCACTTGACACCGATTATAATCGCTTCCGTGTTTCCGGTAAGCTTCTCCGATTGACAGCTCGTGTTTCCTCATCACTTCAGTACGGATTTACGACTCGAGGTGCAACAGTACACCGCTGATATTTCGAATGATTGAGATGACCAGAATCCTCGTGTTTGCCCGTGCCCGACTATCTACCTGCTACAGTAATGAGGGAAAACGATATAAACGTCTACATCGTTCCGTGCAAAATCGGTGAAATGATTGTGATCTCCACCAGTTCACGCTGCACACACAGACACGTTTGTCACATTTTGTCTGATCCGTTTGCACGAGTACCAATGAAATATGAAACTTTTTGGCGATCTAACACGAGACTGGTGTCGCTAGCCAAGTGAAGGCACAACTAAGCTATCAGTGTAGGGGTTTAGCTGCTACAATGCCATGCAAAGTACTGTACGTGTATACACCTTGTTTTCCTGCTCAGCATCAGAGGATGTTACTGTTTGAGTTTCGACCGCTTTACTGGGTTAAAGAAACTCGCTGTATATCCATTTTCCTCTTCACATTAACTGACTGTATGAACGAGCGCATGGTGGAATTGAGAGCCAATAAGAAACGAGTATTTCCACGTATTTTCCTGTAAACCCTGATTGGTCTCGGCTCCGTTCAGTGAAGATATAAACCAACACCGCCGTCTTCTTTTCCCGACATTCAGTTACGGTGTGACAAACCGCTCCAAGTGGAGAGTTATTCGGGGTTAAAGGAAAACGTCTCCGTGGCTACAGCCGACAATGCCCAGGTCAGGTTACCCCCTGGACGAGGTGGGGTCCCCGTCTCTCACGTCTCAAAAACCCAGGCTTCACCCACAACGTCCTTTCATTTCACTCTTCATATATTTAGCTGAGGAACGCCACGTAACGACTCGTGTAGTAGTACCATTTCGATTGTGGTAAAAGGATCATCGTACACATCGGTTAAACCGGTCTGACTATTCGTAAAAAAAAAAACATTGTGATGTCCAATATTATCATTTAAGACCGTTTTATGCCACTGATCTAATGATATAACCTCATAATGCGAGTAAACCCTTTCAAAGATCCGTGAACGTTAAATACTTAAGACTATTCCCACATCGGAGTAAATAAATGAAATAAAACCACACATCCGAAACAAACAATAAATAAATAGTGAATGTCGTGTGTCGTGTGTAAACGTCTGATTTTAAACGTCTGTGGGTTGATTTCTTCCCGGTGATTTCCAGGAGCCCTGTCCGTGAAGAACTGCCTTCGAAATGAGTTTTAGTGCTAGAGAGAGTAGTAGAGCTTTGCTTGTAGTGAGGTCACTCAAAGTCTTCCTGCTTGAGCCACGGAGTCAAATGTGGGCTCACGGTTGAGCTTCTTGTTCTCAGCGTGCATTCATATGAACACTTAAGACTTCATTCCTTGGGAATTTGGCATTTCCCAAGCTACAGCTTGGTGTATGGAAAGGACTGGGAATAATGCATGACTTTATAGAGTACTTCTCAACCGGACGCAACCGGAGTGTGGTTTATTTATACTACGAGCACGTATAGAGGATATTTTTATTTTCAGTTCGAGGTCCAGTCAGGAATTTAGCCCCGGTCACGTTCATTTAATCAGTTTTACGTTAGATTCTAAATGGTAGTTTTCCAGTGACCTTTACTCCTATTATATTCTATTATGTTGTTTTATATTACCGGACCTGCCAGCCTTTGCACGTTTTTGTGTAGGAGGAACGCTCCGAGGAACGTCAGAGTGCTCTACTATGAGTTATCTCTCAACAATATGCTAAAAGCGCAACCTTTTTCGCTCCAATAAATGATTCATTTGCACAAGTGTTTTGAACTCCCCCGATATTAACCAAGAAGTCTTGATCACTTCCTCAGTCTCACATGCTCTCGGGTTCAGCTGTGGAAATCAGAAGGTTTTGCGTTCGTTAATGGGAAATGAAGTCTATCAACATGTGTTCAGTATAGCTAAAGTTAAACAAGTATATATTTAATGTCCGTTAACGATATTTGTGAGGGCTGCCACCAGTTTTTGGACAGAGGGGAAAAAATAGACTGACATATATTATAGTTTAGTGTGAAATATCTCACTACAAATCATTTTAATGGCGCGGATGGTGAGTGGGAGGGGTTTCATACACGTGTGTGGAGGAACAGGTGAAGATATTTTGAAGCAAAGGCTGCAAATTGGTTGAACCGGTTAATGAACAAGCTCGAGTGAAAGTGAAAGAAGGTTACTTCCTGGAGCTTTTCGGGTACTTTTTATCAGTTAACACTTTGAACAAAGGGTTTGTGAAGGACTGATTTGTGTTTTTTGGGGGGGCGGGGTTTAAAGACCTATTCGGATGGGATTAGGTTGACACGTGGAGGTGGAGGTGGGGGTAATCTAGTTATTACTAGTGAATCTCCGTCATTTTAGTCTGAATTTGTCATCTCGGTAATTTTTTTTTTTTGTACCGACTGCACGTCATTGTCTGGAAGGATTACACTGTGTTTTACCTTCTATTACACGGGTAGAAGAAATAACCACGGGTAATACACCATGTGGCCAAAAGTAAGCAGACACCTGACTGTCACAGCCGTATGTGCTTGTTGAACATCTCGTTCCAGATTTAGACCTTGTTTTATAATCGTGAATTTTTTTTTTTTTTTTTTTTTTTTTTACCCCAGCCAGTCTGAATTCGAAAGACATTGAGACTGGAGGGAAATATGCCATCTTACCCATAGCAGGGACATTTAATTCACTCACTCGACAGTCCATGAACGTTTTTAATGTTGTGTTTATTGTGTCCTTTCTAATCAAATTTGACTCAAAGAATTACGCAGAAGAATTACAATGTGCTTGTATTGCTTTGTACCTGTGCAAAGTCTATCGAATCTATTTTTTGCTCCACTCTTCTGGGAAGGCTTTCCACTAGAGTTTGGAGCGTGGCTGTGTGGATGTGTATTCATTCAGCCACAAGAGCATTAGTGAGGTCAGGCACTGACGTTGGATTGCAAGGTGTGGGGCGAAGTCGGCGGTGCGGTCCGTCCCGACGGTGTTCAGTGGGGTTGTTCCACTCCATCCTCGGCAAGCCATGCCTTCATGGCGCTCGCTTTGTGCACAAGGGCAGGGCAGGGCCTCTTAGTTATTAGATACTGTGTAACGTGTGCGAGAAACATTGTTTAGGTGTGCAGTAAAGGAGATCGTGCTATCTAAAATGACACCAAGGCTCTTAACCTGAGTGGAGCAGGGTATAGTGAAGCCGTCAGTGGAGAGGGTGAAGGTGTTCATCCTTACAAGTGCTGTTTTAGAGCCAACGTCGAGTAGCTCAGTGTTCTGGACGATCCCAGGTTTGTACATGATTTTGTGTTCGATGATGATGATGATACGATGACTTATTTTCTGCAGCAGCAGCTCTGAGAGTAGTTCCGGCAAATCACAGGGCTCATCACATCTGTCTGTTGGCCAGACTGTCTGTCTGTCTGTCTGTCTGTCTGTCTATGTATCTGTCTATCTACCTTGCTGTCTGTCTGCGTTTCTATATCTCTTTTCTCTATCTCTCTCTGTTTATCCGTCTGTCTCTCTTTGTATCTCCTATGTACCCCTCACTCTCTTGCACTGGACTCCAGTCGTCACTTGGACTTGACAGTGTTTCAGTCTATGTGCTGCTGCTTGCTGAGCGGTTGCCATGGTAACGGGTGGCCCTGGAGTCGGAGCTGAGCAGTTTGCAGCACCGTTCTGAAAGGATGTGGTGAGCTTCTCTCTATCTCTATATCGGTCTATCTCTCCCTCTCTCTCTCTCTCTCTGTCTCTCTTCTCTCTCTCTCTCTCTCTCTCTCTCTCACACACACACACATTGTCTTTTTACAGTCCCTCACGCAATGTTTTTTTTCTCGTTTAGTCTCTCTCTCGATCTCTTTCTATCTGCTGCGAGGTCTATAAATATTTGTAAAGTACAGCCCCCCCTTTTTTATGGACCAAGAGTAATTGGACAGTTGGCTGCTCAACTTTTCCATGGCCAGGTGTGTGTTATTCCCTCGTTAGTTCATGTACAAGTAATCAGATAAAGGGTCTAGTCTTGATTCCAAGGCTTTTACTTTTGGAATTTGTTCTCACTCACTATAAAGTCCAGAGAGCTGTCATTGTCTGTGAAGCAAGCCGTACTTATGCCGGTAAGTCCAAACAAAGCCATCAGAGAGATAGCAAAACATTAGGCGTGGCCAAATCAACTATATGTTACGTCTTTTTAAAATGAAAGAACACACTGGTGAGCTCGGGGATACCAGAAGGCCCGGAAGACGACGGGGTATAGCCGTGGGGGGATGACCGAAGAATTCACAGCGTGTTGGCAGGATCAGGAACACCCTCCAGGAAGTAGGTGTATCGAAGTCGAAGTCAACAGTCAAGAGAAGGTTTACCGGAGTAAATACAGAGACTTTACCACAAGATGTAAACCAGCAAGGAGTGTCAACAACAGGAAGACCAGATTATAGTTTAGCAAAAACAAACAAAATAAACCCTGTTACAGTTCTGGACCCGCATCCTATGGACAGATAGCCAGACTGCTATCCTTCCCTCCCCACACACATCTTGTTGTTTTGGAGATGCTCTGACCCAGTCGTCTAGCCATCTCAAGCTGGCTCTTGTCCGAGTCATTCAGATCCTGACGCTTGCCCATTTTTTCCTGCTTCCAGCGCAGGACTGTTCACTTGCTGTCTAATAGATATATCCCACCCCTTCACAGGAGCCTCTGTGACCACATAATCACTGTTATTCACTTCAGCTGTCAGTGGTTTTAATGTTGCGGCTGATCGTCGATCATTGTGTGTGTAAAAAAAAAAATATATATATATATATATATATATATATATATATATATATATATATATATAAAGAATATATATAAACAACCATATCTGTAACCATCTTTCTCTCTCTCTCTTCACATACACCTTTTTACTCTTTTGATGTTCCGTTCATCTTCAGCAGTCTGAGTGCAGCAATGGGAGGAGGAAGCCTGTGTGTGTGTGTGTTTGTGCATGTGTACCAGGTGGAGTCAGGAGTTGTTGTGGTTAGTGTTGCAACACTGTGAATGCAGCTGTAGACCTCGATTGTTTCATTTTGCAAAAGCGCATGCTTTTCCCAGCTCGTGTGTGTGTCTGTGAATATGAGTCGCTTATAAGCAGGCTATTAAAAGAGGAGGAGCAGAAGTTGCATGTTCTGTGAACGAGACATCGCGTCTATGTGTGTGTGCTTGTTTGTAAAGGATCTCTAGAGTTTCGAGTAGCATGTGTGAGAGAGATAACGTCACAGGATGGCCGGATGACCTCTGACCCTCGGCCGGAGCCTCAGTCGGGATGCTGAGCTTCTCAGATAGGGTAGGAACGCTTCCCATAAGTGTGTGTGTGTGTGTGTGTTCTCTATCACTTCTGGACTATTAATACTATACGCTTTTAATAGGAATGATGTACGAAGAGACTCCGTCTCTAGTAATGAGCCACACAAGCGAAATATTTGATTGTGTTATGCTCGATGTTCTTTTACAGGCTGGCCTTAAACCCTAACGAGTCACAGGTTCGCAGCCGTTTTGTCCAAATCATATGCCTTTTATTCATTATTTATAAATGTTATTATAATATTTGTTTTTTTAATTGTTTAAATTCTTATAACTATTTTTAGTCATTTAAAAAAAAATTATTAGTGTTCTAAATTTTAATTAAAGCCTGACATTTGTTTACATTACATTAAAAACGACTCCTCTGTGTTCCATACACATCGATCTAGACACTCATGAACCGTTCATTTAACACTCCGGGTTGTAATTCAGCCCCGGGGATTTTACAGCGTAGGCCTAATATCCGAGAAACCGACGTACTCTTCTCGTAATTGAACAGAGACGGCATCTTTCATTCATTACATCGGAGTCGTGCTCCTGAAGGTCACCTCCACGTGTTAACAGACTTACAGAAGAACGTCCAGGACGGGGTTCGGGAATAATTGTAGACCTGAACTCATCCTGCTGGGTAAAGTTATGTTGTAGTATATCTAAAAGTGAAGATTAACACAGTTTGTTTGTTTCTTTCTTTTTTTTACTCATTGAGTGCTGTTCTGTGTTACCGTTATGAGGTATGTCTTTCTTACAGTCAGCAGTCATTTATTAAGCAGGAAGTAAACCAACGTATTTGTAAATCATACGCAGGTGCGTTTAAACATTTTACAGTTTGACTTGGAAACCTGACGAACAGGGATGCTTAGGCTCTACATCTAGGGCATGTTTGTTTTTAAAGTGCACCTATTACTGATTTTCAGATTATTACCTTTCATGTCGTGTGTTCTAGAGTGATTTGCGAATGTAAAACGTCTGCCACGTTTCAAAAGTCAAAGAGTTATAGACTCGGAAAAGAAGGAATCGATTCCGAACAGCTGAATCGAGTCGTTGGCGATTCCAGACTTTATTTCCTGTACTAACCTACGTAGGTCTGTAACAAAAAGCCCCGCCCTCTGGTCTTCATCGGCCGCTCGCTGAGTACTCTCTCTGAAAGGAGGAGTTCAGAACGAATTCTTTAGAACGAATCATTTAGCGAGTCGTTTGTGACACCGAGGGGAAACGTAATGCTGCAGTTTAAATTATGAGCATTATTATCATTATTATTAGTGTTTTTTTTTTTTACCTCGGATGCATGTCAATCTATCATATGAGACCTTTAAAACAAAAATAGGCACGTTTCAAAACCGTAATAGATGCACGTTAAATCCTTCAGACGTTCGTGAAACACACATGCAAATATTTGAAAAACGCTGCTCGTGTTGCTTCTGCACGCATATGTAAATGCTTACGTCTTCTGTTTGGATCATTTTCCTGCAACACCACAACACTTCCCACTAGACTGGTACGTCAGTGGAAGGAATATTCCTTAGGTTTTTAATGACTTGTGTATGTGACTGACACAACACAATAAATCTTCACAGTATTATAAGTATTACGGCGGTCTTGTATTAAACCTTGAACATAAAGCTTTACTTAAAAGTCAGAATGCTTATTTAAGCCACAGCGCCGGCGATTGGTCGGGAGGTGTTCGTGATTGGTTTATAGCAGTGGATCTCAACCAGGGGGGCGGTGGAGATCGAAATCCCGAGAGATCGGAAAGGGGGGCGCAAATTGTTTAAGAACACACACAGACAGGGCATCATTTGGGTACTCTGTGTATTTTATCGCTTTTTTCAAATAGAATGTGTATAAAGGAAAAACCCCGTGTTCCCTCTCCCTCTGTGTTTTCTTTTTTCTTTGGAGAGGCGGAGCTTAGCCTGCCTTTTATCTAGCTGTCCGTGCAGACCAGTGTTCCCAACCTAGCGACAAATCTAGCGACTTTTTGAACAAACCTTATCGACTTTCCAAATATCACCAGCTTTGTCCTGTAAGTGCGAGGTCTTGCTTTCCCTCTGCACTCGCACCTCTCTCTGCGTCTGCTCTGTTCGGCGAGGGGCCGAGAGCTGGAGATTTAACAACGTCATGGGTAACATTCATTCACATGCGAATGTTTTTATAACGCAAGACAAATAGAATGCAACATGGAAAATAGTCCACTTTATTACCGCCTAGTTCTCTTGTTCAAAGTAGTTCTAGTGTTCAGTAATATTTTATATCATTCATGTTCCCATACCTGTCCGTTATATAGTCTTATAAAAGTTATGAAAAGTAATTTTAAAAAAGTACAAAAGCGAAATCTATCTATCTATCTATCTATCTATCTATCTATCTATCTATCTATCTATCTATCTATCTATCTATCTATCTATCTATCTATCTATCTATCTATCTCAGATTATAGATTAGTTTATATATAGATAATTTTATATAGAATAGATAACCATCATACTTGGTCTCCTCCAATAGTGGTGGTGGGGTGGGGGTTATTGTGCCACATGCTAGAGGAGGCTTGGGGGCGGGGCTCCAGTTACAAAAGGTGGAGAACCTTGTGCCCGATGCTCCCAGGGATAAGCTCCAGGTTCCCCGTGACCCTGAAAAAGAGTAAGCGGTAGAAGATGGATGGATGGATGAATTTTTGGTGAGGTGTCTCCAGTGTCAGTGCTGCTGCACGTTCTGTATGGAAATGCCGGAAAGGAATCTACCGCCTCGTGTAAAGTATGCAAGCTCTTTACGCTACACTATGGTGCTGGCCTTCGTGACGTAACTTGAGTCGTTTGTGGCCTACGCGGGGAACCTACCAGGGTGTGACTTGCGCTTCTTAACCGGCGTGTATTGATTTAGTCCTAGTTTATTCGCTTTTCTAGCTGTATCACACGTTTTTGGTCATTTATCCGTCCTTTTAGAAACCTTTTCATGCTACTTTGGGCAAAAACGTCAATGGGTTGAGAAGAAACTCCTCAAAAACACAACTCGTCATGAAGCGTGAGCAGCCAGACTATTCGAATCGATTAGCTTATAAGTAATGGAACCTTTTTGTTGAGAAATGCTGCAATGTTTACAGTGTGTGTTTTAATATATGCTATGTGTGAAGCAATCACGTCTCCGTCCTGCTTTCGTTTCGGAGCGAATATTTGTGATGCAAGAGTATTCTAACACTTCTGGGCGTGCTGTTATTGCTAGGTGTTGTTGTAAAAGACAGTACCGTGACTAACCGTGCATCCGCAGTACAAAGGCATCATGTCGTATAAAGTGCAATATGAATCGTACTGTGTAGCGCCTCTTGGCGTATCATGTCAGCGTGAGGTTTCCTGTGCGTTCGTATTCTTCTCGAGCTACAGAAGCCAGAATGATGTCAAAGGCAACGACGGGTGGCTTTCGTTTCTCAGAGCGCAGACTGCTCCGAGAGCTCTCTGCAGTCGTTACGGTTTTTCTCTTTTAGCCCAAATCTCTCAGGGCCGTGTGTAAGCATTTACGAGCGTGACGTATTCCGGCGTCGGAATGAGAAGCCTCGTCACGCGGTAGAAGCTGGAGACAGGAGATAATCCGCTGCACGGGAAATGAGGGAAATTCCGTCCTCCCTTTCTGAAAATGTTTAGGGCAGGAGTTGCTGGTTATTAAGTAGTAGAGACCCAGCTGAACGGGTAGCGCTAAACATCTTTACTAGTCAGAAGGTTGTAAGGTTGAATCCCATGACCCCCGCAAAGCTGCTCATTTACATTTACGGTATTTGGTAGACGCCCTTGTCCAGAGGGACTTGCGTTTATCTCATTTATACAACTGAGCGAAGGTTACGGGCCTTACCCAACCAACAGTGGTAGCTTGGCTGTGCTGGGGCTTGAACTCCTGACCTTCTGATCAGTTACCCAGAGTCTTTAACCACTGACCCACAGAGAGAGAGAGCGCGAGACACCGAGATAGAGCGAGAGATGGAGAGACAGAGACCCAGCGAGAGAGAAAGACACAGAGACGCACACACTCGGAGAGCAATAGAGAGATACCGAGACAGAGACTTTGAGTTTTACAATCCTATATTTAACAAAAGTCAAATTATACACACAAAAGTCAAATGTGACTCAATATATAAATAAATAAAAAACTCCGACTAGGACAAACAAAAGAAAACGCCCCCTCCATACGGAATTCCTACTCGGGATGGACTCCTCAGCCACAACGTTGCTCACAGCATCAAGTAGCACTGATTATCTTTAACTGAGATGATGTCCCTCTGAAGTTATTGGAACAGCAATGGCGATTATTTATTTATCTATCGATCGATCGATCTATTTATTTATTTTGCTGTGCACTGAATGTACACTAGTGTTTGGTTTTGAGATCCAAAGTTGAATGAGACGATGGATCCAAATTGCATTTCCTGGTATTTACACCTTGGTGTGTTTAAACACAGGGGTACGTCTCAATCAGCTCCCTGGTTCAGTAGTCAGGGAGGTGGGCATTTTACGGGCTGTCTCAATCGCAAAATCCTTCGCTCCCTAAACAATCTGACAATGCACCGCAGAACTCAGGAGCGTAGATACTCACCATGTTCTCTTACTGGAACTGACATCATGTTTTCTGAAGCCTCTCAGGCAACTCTACAAACTTATTGTTGTTGTAGATCTCACTTTTTTTTTAACTTTATTTGAATTTTTAAAAATCTGTTTGTTTGAGTCTAACGACTTTTAAGTGTTTAATCATTATTTTAAATGTCTACTAGTGAGCCTGTTTGAAGTACCGTGACAGAAACATGTGCGATTTAAGCGTATATGACGTATAGTGTCAGAAAGAGATCGGTCCTGCCTGTTGGGTATGAATGCCAGCGGCGACGTAGTCGTAGTCTTGACGCCAGAAATCGAGTCATCAGTGTCCCAGTGTGTCGCGGAGCACTGGGGTCCTTTCCAGCGCTCCAACACGTGTACACCATATACTGATTCGCTACATCCGGAGCCGATCGAGACGCACCCATACAGAGCTACATCTGTTTGAACAATCACTCTAACAAGGTACATTTGTCAGTCATGTGTTCCAATATTTTTGACCACTCGAAGAACCGGGTGAGTTCAGACTTCAATGCTTTTACACACAGACATATTTCAGTTGGGGAAACGTGGTGTTGTGTCAGTTTGCCCGTGTGAAGGATTCTCGTAGGCTGCTCCACAGGAACGTGTTTACAGTGAGATGTGTGTAGGAGTGTGTGTGTCGGAAGTGCTGCAGGCCTCAGGGAGTGTTCCTGTTGCTTCTCTCTTTCTCTCTGGAGTTAATCAGCTCTTTGTTACTGAGCAGTCATGTTGTTAATGTTGCCTCCCAGCGTTCATTAATTTAATTAAATGGTAAATGGTAAATGTGCACTTATATAGCGCTTTTATCCAAAGCGCTTTACACTCACACACACTCGCACACCAGTGGTAGCAGAGCTGCCATGCAAGGAGCAACTTGGGGTTCAGTGTCTTGCCCAAGGACACTTCGGCATGTGGGGTCACCCGGGCCGGGAATCGAACCGCCAACCCTACGATTAGTGGACAACCCACTCTACCAACTGCGCCACATCCGCCTAATTAGTGTAGACTCTGTATATGTGTGAGAGAGAGAGAGTTCTCCTTTTCTAATTCTCCTTTCTTGTCTAGATTGATGCTTTGGCAATATTATATGTAAGCAGTCATGCCAATAAAGTACTTTGAATTGAATTGAGAGAGAGAGAGAGAGAGATATGCCAATTCCATGGCAGCAGATGATGAGTGCATTGTCACTGAGATCAAAGGAACCAAGGATCCTTTTCAGAAGGAACGCTGATCTCCCCGGTGTGATGTCAGCCATGTTTCGGATATTAAGCGAGAGCACTAAAGTCGCAGGATCTCCAGCTCTAAGACGCAAGATCATCCGCTGCTGGTGTTGATCGTCGCCGACGAGGCGTACTCATCCAGGATGAGTAACTATAATCATTATAAATAAGCACGGAAGCCAGACACATCCCGTCTGAATCAAGGTGCTAATCTGCGGTTTGTTTCTGTCCTAATGAATAGCTTTAGAGAAAACATCTGATCGTAGATCTGCTCTCAGGATCCCGACACAGTTTTGCAGAGGTAATGGGACAGGCCTAGAATCAGTTCCTGGTTGGATCAGGACTAGCAGGGAAGACTGAGGATTTAAAAGAAATGGGCTAAAGCTTGCCCATTGCGATGTCTGATGGACAACCAGAGCACCAATGTTGAGCAGAATGTTTTGCACTGATTAAGGTTTTTTTTGGGGTTTTTTTTTTTTCTTTTATTGAGGAAGAACTGCAGCGCACAGCAAGTCAAATGTTCCTGACCATGTTCTTGTTTCACAATTAACGTGCCTTTTGTTGAAAGTGAAAGTATAATGTTGTGAAATCCTGGCAAAACAAGTGGTCCTTATTATCTTACTTTGTGTTTCGAAGTCAATAAGATTAAAAATAAAATAAAAAAAGCACAGGTCATCGTATCAGATGTTACCGAGAAAACCCGAAAGATTCAATTCCTCTCGCCTGTCAAATTTAAAGGAGTCGTGTCATGGTTTTTAAACATTATGTTGTTTATTGGGTGTAATATGATAGGTTAACATGATTTAATGTCCAAAAAACACATTGTTTGTGACATACTGTAAGTTATTGCAGTAGCTGTATGCCCAGGCTGCCTGAAACGTCCCGCTTTCTTTAAAGCCCCTCCTTCCGAAGAGCCCAGAGTGCTCTGATTCGTAAGCTGACCCGTTGCGTTGTGATTGGCAGAAAATCTCACAAATATGTCGGAAAAGTAACGCCCCTTAGATTTAACTTTAGTTTTTACCTCCAAGGCTTCTAAAGCAATTCTAAGCTACATGTCGTGGGTTTTACCGCATCAGTTCGAGTCTGATTCAGAAAATGTGCATGATCAAGTGGAAGCAAGTTTGCAACCACGACCTGAGCAGAACGTTTCAGAGTGTGACGGTTTTATTTTGTAACTCTCTTACCTTACAGGGACCATGTAAATTCCGACCCCGCCGGTGGGACTAAGTTTTGCGATGTACACATCCTCTGTGTGTACGTAGGTACTCATGCAGTATTTCTTTGGAAAGCTTGGATTCTTGCGATTTGATTGATATGAACCATTTCAAGATTCAATCACAACAGCAGCTACAATCTCTGTCAGACCACCAACATACAAATAAACATTTAGAAATAACTGGGGCAACTTGGCAAACTTTAGCTAGCAGGTTAGCAGAGGTCTACACCTGAGCCACAACACAAAACTCTGCATTTTCAACAGTCAGTAGCGGATACGTCATAAAATAATCAAACACAATTAGAGGTTCTGATTCAGAAGCGCAAGATTGTCCGAGCAAACTGGGTCACTCGACTTTTCAGGGGGAGCCTTAGTATGTAGCCTGCGTTGTACTCGCCCGAGTTCAGGAAGCTGTCCTCCGTAAAATGCGCTCTGCACAAGCAAACGTTCGAGTTGTGCGTTATAAACAAATAGTAACCACTGATTTCACCTGTTTTCAGAAGGCTAAAGAAAGATTTTTTTGCTTTCGCACCGAAACACACAGCAACTCCGTGACATGGTGCCCGAATTCACTGAAGCCTCGCCTTCTTTCTCTGTGGCTGCCATTCGGCGGGATTGTTCTGATGGTGCATGCTGTGACGTATAGAATTTACTGAAGTAAATCTGAACTTCAAACGAGGCGTTTTCAGGCAGGTCTGGAGGAGAATTTTCACTAGACATCAGTATTAACTCAAAAAATCCGCAAATATAAAGAATTCACAACAGTAAAGTCCATAAATAAAGTTATGTGTAATAAAGTGCAATGACACGGGGAAAAAAGTATTGAACACGCTAAGAAAAAGCAGTTCTCTAAGGCAAGGAACCAGCTGAAATCCAGTAATTATACCCCCCCATCTGTGCAGATTAATATCAGCTGGGTTAGTAAATTTATGGTCTAAAAAGGCTTTTCGTTACCAAGGTGTCACACAAGAAACATCTCATGATGGGTAAAAGCAAAGATCTCTCCCAAGACCTTCACAACCTTATTGTTGCAAAACATATTGATGCAATCGGATACAGACGTGTTTCAAAACTTTACTGAAAAGAAATGTTGACACATCCAATACTTATTAATACTTTACCCCATGAGTATTTCTCCCATTGGGACTTTGCAGAGCTTATACATGCACAACCGATACATTACACTCCCAAACAGTAGGAAAACATTCAAAATCATGTTCTGACCCCTTTAAATCTAATCACCTGGATTCATTCAGAGATAGAAGTGTGCCGTAAAACAATTTACACAGTATCAGAAGTACATGGTCACACTGCACAAGTATAATTCAAACCCTAGTAAAATTCTCCTGAGTCGGCAAACTTCAGCACTTTCGGTCATCTCTGAAATCGGCTTCTGCACCACATGTGGTGGTTTTTTTTTTTTTTTTTTTTTTTTAGATTTACGGCTTTATACACTTCCTCTCTCGCTGCCCAAATTCCCAACACATGCTAGCTTGATTAAATTGCTGTGCGTGGGGGGAAAAAGAAAAAAAAGTAGTTCCTCAAACACTACTGTTCAGTCTCCGTTACGATAGTTCTTTAGCAGGAAATAAATAAATAAACTATTTGAGCCGTGACTTTAAAATTGACCAAAAATACTAGCTTCTATTTTGTAAAAATGTTCCAGCAAAGGATCTTCAGTTTTTCAGTTGTATTGTGAACTTAGTATCTTGATATATTGTCTATCTATCTATCCATCTATCTGTTTTATATATATATATATATATATATATATATATATATATATATATATCTATATCTCAGACTTTACACAGATATATCTGCATCTCTGCTGTGAGCTGTAGGAAGGTCGGACTTCTATATCTGGCCACATGTTGGTCACATCTGGTGTGTGTAATTAATGGCCTCATCTAGCATGTCTGTATGACTCACTCCACATTAGCACTGTGACCCAGAAGAGCGTGATGTGGAGCCTGATGAGTTCGTTCAGTTCATAATGCAAGAGCACTTTGTCGCTGCGGTGCCTTTGATGATGCCGGCGTTCTTGAACAAGATGGATGCGTATCGTCTTCGGTTTGGCATCGGAGAAAAATGAACACCGACAAATCGTCAGAAGGATATGGCTTCCAGGCATCAGTGCCGTAAAGTCGTGCGAACACGCCCATCGCAGGAACATGTATTTATTTTGGAGTATAGACACTGATTGTGGAATGAAGAAATGTCGGTGATGTGGAAGAAAAGAATTCAAGGCTTTGAAGGGGTGTGGCTGATCCATATTCGAACAACACTGAACCGAACCAAGTGCTGATAAAATACTTGACTCCACAGTGTGGTTGAATTCTCGAATCTGATTGGTCAGATGATCTGCATTATGGAACAGTAGTTCCAGCTGCTGTAACATGACTGTTTCTATAGTAACGGCTCATCCACAGGGATGGTTTTTTTTTTTTTTTAATTTTTTTTTTTTTTTTTACACTGCTGTAGAGAGATCACATCACACTGATCAATGTCCCAAAAATATACACTTCGTAGTTTTTAGCTACACTGCAACTTTGGAGTATTGGCAGTGAAATATTTTCAGTTCAACTTATATTTATTCAACAAGAAGTCTAATTTTTCACCAGCATTTTGTCCTCCATGTTTTTAATTTGTGGCCTGATTGGTCAGGTGCTTGATGTCACACAGCAGTTTTCTGAAACCTTTGGTGGTGCACCGAAATATGTGAGCAATAAAAGCAGATGGGAGCGCATCTTAAAAGGGATACGTCTAAAATAAAGGGTGAATTTTTGTATTTTTCAAGATTTTTTTTTTCTTCTATTTTTTTTATTATTATTTTATTTTATTTTTTAAAGATTATTTGTTCTTGTTCTTTTTTTTAGGTGTCCATTAAGAAGTTTCATTATTGGAGTGGACAGCTTTGATGCAGCACAGGTGAGAATTCATTTCATTCAGTATCTGCGATCAGATCTTTATGGCGTCAGCTCGTTCAGTAAAACCTAAACCTGAATTATGCCACATTTCAGCTATTAAATTCAGGTTAAAAAATTCAAGTTAAAATAATTCGGGTGTTAAATTCAAGCTGTCAAAAATTCATATTAAACTAATTAATGTATTAAAAATACTTGTTCGATTCCCGCCGGGGCCATGTGTGTGCGGAGTTTGCATGTTCTCCCCGTGTTGCGGGGGTTTCCTCCGGGTACTCCGGTTTCCTCCCCCAGTCCAAATCAAGCTATTAATATTTCCGGTAATAAAATTAAATCAGACAAATAGTTTAGGTTTGAAATTTTCAGAATAATTCAGATATTAAATATATCAGATTAAAATATTACTAGATTTTTAAAAAATCAGGTGAAAATAATTCCGGTTAAAATAATCAGTGTAATACATAAATTTAATTTAACATTATTCAGGTAATAAAAAATCAAGTTAAAATTAGGAGTTAAAAAAATGCAGGTTAAAATTATTCAGTCATTAAAAATTAAAATAATACAAATAGTAAACTTATTAGGTAAAAAAATATAAAAATACATGGTAAAAAATACCTGTGGTTTTTAAAACTGTATTTGTATTACCTGAATTTTTTAACCTAAAATTTCAAATAAATTTCAAGTAGTTAATCAAATATATTCATTAAATTCTCATTAAAAATTTCAAGTTAAAATAATCTAGGTATGAAACATATTGGGTAAAAAAAAAAAAACAAATAAAATAAATAAACAGTAAAAAAAAAAAGAAAGAATTTGTATTACCTGAATTCTTTAACTTGTATTTTCAAGACTTATATTTCAAATATCTTTAAATTCACATTGCACCAGTTTTTCTTTCAGGCGTTACAGGTTTAGTTTCAGGCTCTGTTGACTCTGATTTCACTCCATGGATCATGTGGTCATGTTTAGTCACACTTGGGAGACGTGGTTTTTTTTTTTTTTTTTTTTTTTTTTCCCAATCCATCATCTGTCAACAGGAAGTGCAGGGCATCAGGTACTGTTTTCTGGTCCTGGGTCTATTTCCACAATCTGGAGCTGTCAGAATAAATTAAGACTGGACAGATGTTACAGCTGTGTGAGGTTTTTGAGGGCTGCCTTGACATTTAAGAAGATGCTCCTTCTGTTTGCTGGCTGTGTTTTTAAGGAGGCATACTTCTCCCACAAATTTCCTGTTCACGTTCATTTCCTTTGCATTTGTACTGTTCCCAAATCCGTTGTGTGGTGGTGCTGACGCTTACGGTAGGCCAAACTTAGCAGCGGCCAAATTAAACCTAAATAACCTAAATAGCCTCTTCTTAATCATCACCACCTTCTACATTTTCTACTTGTCATCATTTTCTTAGTCTTTGTCATCTTTATCCTTATCTTCTTCATCTTCTTTGCCATCTTCATCTTCTATGCCATCTTCTACCTCATCGTCTGTGTCTTTTTGTCTACGTTTTCATCATGTGCGCTATCATCTTCACCTTCTTCTTATTCATCGGCATTGTCATCTGTATATTCACCGTCTTCATGTTCGTTGTCCTTCAGCTTCATTTTCTTCTTTGTCATCTTCATCGTTATCTTTATTTTAGTCATCATCTCCGTTATCTTTGATTTCATTTCCTCGTTATTGTCTTCTTTGTCATGATGTTCTTTGTTTTCATCGTTGTGTTCATCTTCTTCGGTATCTTTGCCTTCTTCAGCTTCGTCATCTTCATTGTATTTATTTTCGTTTGTATCTCCATGATCTTTGTCTTATTCTTAATCGTCTTCGTCATGTTCATCGAATTATTCTTCATCCAAAGTTCAGAAACCAGATGCGGGGAAAAATAAGTACACCCTGTAATTCAGTAACATGTAGAACCACCTTCAGCAAAATGAACTTGAAGTAAATGTTTTCTGTAGGAGTTTCAGTCTCTCACATCGTTTTGCAGACATTTTGTCCCACTCTTCTTCACATCATTGCTTCAGTTTATTTGTTGTTTGAGGGCATTTGCTTATGCACAGCTCTCTTAAAATCCTTCCACAGCATTTCAATGGGATCAAGGTTTGCACTTTGACTTGGCCTTTCCAACAGCTTTACTTTTTTTCTTCTTCTTCTTTAGCCGTTCATGCTGGTGAGCTTGGGATCAATGTTTCATGAACCAGTTTCAGATGGCCTCACATTTATATCAAGAATAATCTGGTATAAAGTGGAGTTCATCGTTGTCTCAGTGACTGCAAATTTTCTAGGTCCTGTGACTGCAAAACTAGGCCAAATCTTCACCCCTTCACCACCATGCTATACAGGTGTTATGAGGTATTTGTGGTGATGCACTGTTTGGCTTTTGCCAAACATGGTGCTGTGTATGATGACCAAACACCTCCACCTTGGTCTCATCAGTCCAAAGAATATTTTTGCAGAACTTTTATGGTTTTCTCAGATGCAATTTTACAAACCTAAGTCATGCTGCCATGTACTTTTTGGAGAGAAGGGACTTTTTCCTAGCCACCCTTCCAGAAAAGCCATAATGGTGTAGTCTTCTGATTGTGCTGTCATGAACATAATCATATTAGGTGCTTACAAGACATGACCTAGCTCTTGGGTTTTTCTTGATATCGTCTGAGCTTGGACTGTATTTGCATGTCTCAAAGGCTCTCCATTTGTAAACCATCCTTCTCACTATAGAATGGTGATTTTCAAATTGTTTGGAGATAGCCTTATAACCCTTCCCAGATTGATGAGCAGCAACCATTGCTTCTTTAAGGTCATTGGTGTTCTGGAGCCCTCACGTGTGTGTCTACACCATACAGTGAATAAAGACCATCACCAAACTGCTGAAAGGTCTGCCTTTTATAGAGGTCACCCTTCTTGACGATGCACTAATCTTCTGCATTTCATAAGTAATACCTGGCTGCTAATTCCTCTCTCAATGAATGTGGAAGGAGGAAGGGTGTACTTATTTATAAAAAAAATTTCCTGACCCAGTTTCTGAATGTTGATTTACTTTTTCGGAAAACCAACCTACGTATCGAAGTCGTTTGTGTTTTTTGTTGTCACTCGACACCTGTTATTAGTTTGTTATTACCGCGGTTGTTGTTTAGGCCCTGATAAACAAAAACGTAGAATTGAAAGAGGGTGCACTTTCTTTTTCATGACAGTAGGTTGGAAAGGAGAAACGAACTAGTTTCTAGTCTCGTTGTCGGTCCTGCATGCGGCCTTTCTGATGAATACTGCAGAATATGCATGTATTTATGGTGCCAAATCAGTTTTCCTTTCTCTAGTCTTTGGCAATAATTCAAGCCAGTTCACTCAAGGGGAAACCGTGTCGGTCGTGAAAGACATCCGCTCCTTGTGGTGGTTTACTTTCACTTTGTACCGACTCCTGTTCAGCGGAACAGTGAGCCGTGAATTGAATCACGAACTAGAATTTGTTACTGTGATCTCTTTTTCGGTTGGAGCTGCTGATTATTAAGTGAAGTGAAGTGAAGCAGCCGTCTCTTTTCTTACAAATAACAGTCGTAAACCAAAGTGTGGGTATTTAGGAGCACGTTGAAGACCAGCTATAAAACGAATGAAAAGAAATAAGGATAATTAAAATAAATAAATGTTTAATCTTATGATGTTCATGGTGCTAGGAATCCTCACTCCCTGGATCCATAACAAGGCTCGACATGTGTCTGTCTGTCTCTCTCTCTCTCTCTCTCTCTCTCTCTCTCTGTCTCTGTCATACATTTATATTTACATTTATTCCTTTAGAAGACGCTTTTATCTAAAGCGACCTACAAATGAGACAATACAAGCAAAGTTGTGTCCAATAACAGACATGCAATGTTTTTCCGAGACCGGTCGCTGATCCGTCGTTTGCTTTTTTCCGTGTCCTCTCCGTTCTCAGTGCTGAAGACAGGCCAAGATGACGGAAGAGGTGATCGTTATTGCCAAGTTCGATTACATGGCCCAGCAGGACCAGGAGCTGGACATTAAGAAGAACGAGCGGCTCTGGCTGCTGGACGATTCGAAGTCCTGGTGGCGCGTCCGCAACGCAACCAACAAGACCGGCTTCGTCCCGTCCAACTACGTGGAGCGGAAAAACAGCGCCAGGAAAGCCTCGATCGTCAAGAACCTCAAAGACACCCTAGGTAAAACCTCGCCCTGTAACGAATGACACACGGCCGATTCACACGGCTGAGAGACGAGCCGGGACACGACGGTTCAGTAACGGCTTGCTCGGCGTGTTCCATCGCTCTGTGCTGTTGCATGTAGGTCAGCTCCCCCTCCCTCTCATGCAGCACTTCAGCGCATTTGTTTGTGACCACATGTGTACTAAGTGAAGAGATTACGAAAAAAAAAAAAAAACACGCACAGGAAGAGGTCTTCTCATGTAGCTGCAGAGAAAAGTCACACTTTAGCTCTACTTCAAGTTAAAGCTGTGTGGAAGAGCTGCAGGTGTAGAGTGGTGTGTAACTGGAGCCTTGTGTTCATTATCCTGGTAAGAGACACATCTGCTGGGTTTAAATATAGTAAACTAGTGACATATGGTGTTCATAATGACTTTATTTGGCTATAAACAACATCTGAGAGTTTTGGTGGCTGAAAGCGAGCGCTTAATCAGAAACAGGGGCGGTTTGGTGGAACTGAAGTCCTCCGAAAGCTGAGATAATGTGTCAATAAACTATTATTTATTAGTTTATAGAACTATTACTGTTCACTAATGTACAGTATAATACGAATGTTTTATTATTTTTATTTTCATTATGCAGACCAGCGTAACATAATTAAGGCGTCCAGTATGCTTGTTTGTTTGTTTGTTTTCTCTTTCCCAAATCTTTGGTATTCACTTGGTTAATATAGATAAATACAAAACACTCTTAACAGTTAGTTTATAATATTACATGTATTTGAATTTTTATTTTATTTTTTTATTATTATAATTATTATATCCATCACACCAGCAGACCTAATTATAGAAGCCCAGTGTCGTTCGAGTGTGTATGTGTTTGTTTTGATTTATTTACTTATTTTTATTTACTCTGCATTTGTTTGTTTGCTTGTTTTTTGTTTCTTTAGTTTTTGTTTTCTCCTGAAGTTTTTTTTTTTTTTTTTTTGGTTGTTTTCTTTTGAAATGTTTGTTTATTTGTATTGCTTTCGGCTGAAGTTTTGTTTGTTTGTTTGTTTTCTCCTGAAGCAATTTATTTGTTTTAAGTTTTTCTTTCTTTATTTCCTCCGGCTGTTTTCTTTGTTTTTGTTTTTTTCTTTGTTTTTATATTGTCTGGACGTTTTGCGTTTGTTTGTTTGTTTGTTTGTTTATTTCTCTGGAAGCCTGGACATTCACTCGTTTGAAAGAATCTTCACCTCGGGCCACAAGCGCTTCGACTGAACGTTTACCTCTGAGGAAGCTCTTTAGTGTGCGAGTAGGATGAAGATTTCTGAAGAGGTTTTCTAATATGACGGATTTCAGTGCAGTTAGTGTTCTTACTCCGTAACGATGCACCAGAGCTCCGTTAAATATCCTTCGGCTCTCGGTCGTGTTTTATACCCGCAGCTCGGTCCGTTTTCTTCCCTGCTGTCATCAGCGCTATATTTACAACATTGGGAAAAGTTTTATTCTATTTATAGAGTTGAATAAAAGGATAAGATGAAACCTAGATGTGCTGTTAACATGAGGAAAAACACATTTTATTTGAAAATTAGATCATTAATAATTAGCTGATCTTAGTGTGTGTGTGTGTGTGTGTGTAAAGAAAATCTGCAAGTCCTTTTGCTAAAACACTAATCACACCAACAGTTTTACCTTGTTCAGAATAATAATATAAAAAAAAAAAGTAAAGTGCTATCTTTTCATTTTGGTTTAAGCCTAACTAATTTACTAAACACATTCATGATCAAACAAAAAGTAAATAAAAAAAAATAAAAAATAAATAAATAAAAAATAAACAAAAAAATATATAAATAAAATAATAAACCAAAAAATTAATAAATAAAATATAAGTAAACAATAAATAAATAAATCCAAAGTAAAATAATTTTTTTTTTATTTTTTTATTTTTTTAAACATTTTTATTTATTTATATATATAATATAATATAATATATATATATATATATATATATAATCTCACATCACTTCTGTTTGATTCTCTAAGTGAAGCATGTGATTTTCAGACTTGGTTTAAAGTTCTGGATAGAACACTGTTCCCATCACAGTCCTGCTGTCTGACTGTCCTGGGGAAGGTCCTGAGCTGGAACACACTGCATCTGATAGAGCAGCTTTTATAAACAGCATCACACACACCAACACAAATGGACTGTCCACCCTGACACATAGAGCTACATTTATCTTTTGTTTTAGTTTTGTTTTGTCTACGCAGCATTGCTCAAAACTGCGTATTGAGAAGTATCAGAGTTTCCAACAGAATTGAGATGACCGCTCTGGTGTTCTGCTTTTCAGTAAATGTTCTGGTTCTGCTTTTTACTTTTTGAACCACAAAAAATTTTTTTTACACAGGTCCTTCCAGAGTTAGTCTGAAGGTGAGGAACGCGCGCGCACACACACACAATATTTATTTCTTCCTTTTCAATTTAGATCTAATGCTCAGCTAATCTTTTAACTATATGAAGAATAATTAAAGAATAAGCCGAAATGAAAAGTGCTATTGATGAAATGAAACACGGGGAGGATGAGGTGCGCTACGGCCCGGCGTGAAGTGTGTTATTGTTGTACAACAGCGGGTCCAGTGTGTGTTATTCCACTTATACCACAGCGACGATTATTACGTTTCATGTATTAATGAAAGACACGACACACATTTTAACGGTGTATAGATGGACTAAACGTCGTGGACCGTCCGAGAGACGAGTTAGTTCGTGTAATCACTTACGCTACGGCCAAAGTTAAAGAGACAAAAGACAACACACACACTGTGACTGTTACAAAGCGCATCAATGGTAAATAAATGTCTGCTAAGAAGTAAACATCGCCACATCCATACCTGATTATATTTTTCTTTGTTAAACAATGAAGGTAGGCTTATGTTTGTTTTTTGTTACATGAGGAAAGGTATTTGTCTGTGCTTTTTTTTTTTTTTTTTTTTTTTTTTAAATAAACAATTGGATTGTTTATTTAAGATCAGATAAACTCCATTTCAAGATGAGATAAGCTTTATTTATTCAGCAGCGTGTTAGTAGGAAGCACAGTACAGGAAACTGAATATAAAGAAATATAATGTGACGGTTGCATGATGCTTAAGTGTGAGAAGTATACTGATATGATGTAACTACAATACGGAGGAAAAGTAGCAGCGTGGTTGGTTTTGAGGGGAAAATGGACGTAATGATCATTTTAAGAGACTCAAAGTCCAATGGGGATTTTATTTTAGTTTTTTTGTTGTGGTTTTTTTTGTTTGTTTGTTTGTCTGTGTGTTTTTTTGTTTTTTTTTTTTTAGTGTGACCAGCTGTGAAGCTTTTATTTATTTATTTATTTATTTTTTTTTACACTTAAAATTATCCGTTTTCTTTTTTCATTTGTTAAGTCGATAGGTTTTTTTTGTGTGGTCGAGTTTGTTGTTGAAACCATTATGAAGTAAACATTAGTCAGCTAGATTATTCATCAGCTCTGAGGTAAGATCCAGTCTTGGCAGCGAGGGTCAACACTGAAAAGCTGAAAGGAAATGAAGCTTGTCTTGTTTAAATGGAGAAGTGAGAGAGAGAGGGAGAGAGAGAGGGAGAGAGAGAGAGGGAGAAGGAAGTACAGGGGATTGGGGGTTTGCTAGTTTGTGACTTGGGGTGTTGTGTGTGTCATAAAAGTAAAGACACTGGCTCACAGAACTTGATTCAGTGAGTCATTCTGATAAATCAGTTGTTGATCTGACTCCCAGGATTATTACTTGAGGAACCGTGTGTGAGAGATAGAGAGAGAAAGTGAGAGAGAAAGTGAGAGAGTAAGTGAGAGAGTAAGTGAGAAAGAGGTGTGAAGGGTTGAAGGTTTGCTACTTTGTGACTTGGTGAATCACAGGAATTGATTCAGTGAGTCATTGTGATGAATCGTTTGTTGATTTGGCTCCAAGACTCCCAGGATCATTACTTGAGAAACTTTGTGTGTGTGTGGTGTTTGCGCGTGTGTGGGGGGGACGAGCTGAGCACAGCCTTAGCCGCATGTGATTGGCTGAGAGCGGTCACATGGGCGGGACTCCTGCTTGCTGTGCAGTCTTTCCTCCTGTGGGCGTTTCACATGGAATAACTGCACAGCTGCAGAAGGAAGAGTCGCCGGGAGAGCCCGACCGAAATGGATATGGCTAACCTCTTTAAGCACTTCTTCCGTGAGTTTTCCACCTCTCCTTCTCCTGTCCTCCTTTTGTCTTCACGTGGCTCTGAAATCACGGCTTTGTCAGGAATTTCATTCCAAACAGTCTTAGAGTAGTTCTTAGCTGAAAGATTAGTGGGGCTTTTTTTCCACTCACTTGGGTGGGAACTTGTCAGGAAGTTTTTTTTGTTTTGTTTTGTTGTTTTTTCCCCCCTCATTCTGTGCTGTATTTTTTTTTCCTCAACGCTCCGTTGTAGTGCGTGTAGAACTAGACGACATCTGAGAAGCATTCACAGATGTTGGAAAAGAGAACAGTTGTGTTTTCTATGTGAGTGAAAATTCTTTTCACAGGTTTTTTTTTTTTGTTCCTCTCCTCCTGGCTGTTAGCAAGGCTGCTAAAGCTGGGAGGGTTGGGTTCTGCGAGACTCCTGTGTTCGCCTGTAATTGCGCCTCTCTCTCGAACTCACGCACTGCAATCAGTGGCGTGTGACGGAACTTGACCTTCCTCACCTACTGAAATCTGTACACTTTCTCCCAGACTGATCAGGCGGTTCGTTCATTCTAGATATCTACCAGCACAGCGTGTTCGTAATATTTTAATATACTTTTATCATGAATGTCTGCTTTATGCTTGCGCCGCATCGCCTCTCCTGAGCAGTTTCCTGTCATAAGTGGGAGTGCAGTTGTGCAACGGCAGCGAGGCGAACACTACCGTCATTGTGTCTTCCTAACTCTCGCGGGTGATTGACGAGGCCCGGGCGCGTATCTCTGCGGGAAGGGGAGATCTCCGAGGAATGGCATTACTTCTACACAATTAACAAAGTGTGAAGCGCTGGCTTGGTAGCTCAGGCTAATCAGAAGGTTGTGAGACCGAATCCCGGTATGGAGGATAACCGAATATGTCATCTAGGACCAGCGGATAATTTGCTGCCCTTTTTTGAAAGTGCACTTATTACGGTTTTTCAGATATTACCTTTCATGTAGTGTGTTCTAGAGCGGTTTGAGAATGTAAAACGTCTGCAATGCTTCAAAAATTAAAGACTCGGAAAGGAAGGAATCGATTCCGAACAGCTGAATCGAGTCGTTGGCAATTCCAGACTTTACTTCCTGTACTAACCTACGTAGGTTTGTAAAAGAAAGCCGAGTACGCGTCGTGACTACGTGCCTCGGCCCGAACCCACAGAAAATCTGCGGTAATTTTGAAAAAAGCGAGCTCCTCTGAATATTGCGGAGTTTGCTCAATTTCACGTTTCTTCGATCACAAAATCACTCAATCCCGGAGGGATCCAGCTCGCCACTACGGTGGTGCAGGGCTGTTTTACACCCGGTGTCTGCACCTGCAAAACTCCTTTTAGTAAACTCGAGAAAGGCGTCAGAAAGGCATATATTTGTCCTACATAAGCAACTATGAAGTTAAACCGTATTAATAGGAACCAGGACCCAAGCTAACATTAGCCCAAAGCTACAGACACAGACGCCTCCGTGTCCGTCAGTCCGGCCAGCTAACCCTGACGAGCTTCGATGTGCTCAGCAGCGAATACTCCGAGATATATATATATATATATATATACACACACACACACATACAGTGTAACGTGTTTACGTGTGAAGAAGCGCTTACTCCTGATGCTGTGAGCAGCCATGTTGACTTGCGGCGGGGAGGAGGGGATTTGAGGAATTTGGAGTTGTGGGGGGAGAATAAATAAAGCCTTGTTCTGGATAAAAGCGTCTGCAAAGTGAAGAAATGTAAATTCAGGTCCTTTTAGAACTCTACAGTTTATATTAAAAATAACTTCCTTCGTCTGATTTCTGACCGTTTCAGCTATAACTGAGGTTCTGGGCGAGTCTGTGAACCAACCCCCCCGATCTGTGTGTCCCTTTCTTTTTTTTTTTTTTACAGTTTCATTTCTACTGAACATTTCTACTGAGCATTTCTGCTAAACATTTCTGCTAAACAATTTTGCTAAACATTTCTAATGACCATTTCTAAAGTTTCATTTTTACTGAACATTTCTGCTGAATCTGTGTGTCTCTTTCTCTCTCACTCTGTCTCCCCCCCTTGTGTCTCTCACTCTGTCTCCCCCCCTCTGTCTCTCTCTTTCTCTTTCTCTCACTCTTTCCCCCTCTCTGTGTGTCTCTCTCGCTCTCTCCCCCTCCCTGTCTCTCTCTCTCTCGCTCTCTCTCCCTCTGTCTCTCTCTCCCTCTCTCTCTTTTCCTGTCGTTCAACCCCTGGTCCAGGAGGAAGTTTTTCTAATTCAGGACAGATTTCTCCATAGTTCCTCTGAGGCAGTGAGAAAAGGAAATGAGGAAACGAGGACCACTGATTCACAAACGTCTGAGCGTCACTCAGTCTATGCGTCCATCCGTTTCTTTCCACTTCCCGCATTACCTCTCTCTCTCTCTCTCTCTCTCTCTCTCTCTCTCTCTCTCTCTCTCTCTCTCTCTCTGTCTGTCTGTCTGTCTCACAGCCCCCCCTCACTCGCTGTCTTTCGCACATGCCCCCTGTCCCTTCCCACTCTCTCTCATTCTCTCTCTCTCTCTCTCTCTCTCTCTCTCCCTCTCGCACCCTTTCTCCTGTGCCTTCTCTCTCCCTCTATCTCTCTCCCTCTCTCTCTCTCTCTCTCTCTCACGCCCTCTCCCTCTCTCTCTCACACACTCTCACACTCTATCTCTAAGAAAGGCGCCATGAGATCTGGCAGGATTAGTGAGAGGAATGTCAAAGACACAAACACACAAGCTTGAGGGTGCCCTCCCCCAAACACACACACACATACTACACACACACTCTCTTTCAGCTCTATTCACACATTTACAGTTTCCTGTAACTCTCTCTCTCTCTCTCTCTGTCTCTCGCTGCTGTTCTGTGCAGCTGAGGGTTTTGCGAGACAGATGATTGAGTAAGAAGAAAATCTGTCAGATTCTGTGTGAAGTCTCTTCAGTTTGTGTAAAACTGTAATGGACACAGAGCATTGTGTGTATGAGGCTCATGGAGGACACACCACCATGTTTAATCGCCTTTTCAGTCGTTTCGCGAGGTACTCGTGTTCCTTGGGATATAAGTAAGAAGGGAAACACTTCGGGGTGTGCCGTTGTAGGAAAACAATCAACCATAATGCAGTGTATTGAAGTGGAGTTACTCATACCACCTACTTCCTATAACATCACATCCTGTCATGTTCTATTCCTCTTTAAACCACAGCAGTTTGCCAGTGATTACATTTGTATTTATTTATTTATATTAACAACATATGACAGTACTTGTACACTAACAGTTACGTTTAATGGTCCAGAACGTCCACGAAACGAGTTCGTTCCTCTCCTCGCATGCGTTATAGTGGCGAAAGCGTCAGACGTCCTCCCGTGACGGAAAACGTACAAAGCGCTGAAACTGGAGACTCCTTCCACAGATTTTAAATACACGCCTCCTTAACGAAAACGCCGTATCAGTGATTAGACGGTTGACATTTAGCTCAGTTGTGCTGCTTTGTATTGAAATAACGGAGTCCATTGCTTCAGTCTCTTCCTCTGAAATAACTCCAGAAGACTTATCTGATATTCGCAATCAGATTTCAGAGTCTGATAAAGGCCTCCACGCACTTACATAATGTACTAACGGGGAAACTGCTTCTAGTCAGTAATCAGATTTCTGTTGCAAAGCTTTTAGTTTAACTACATTTTCAGCTAGCAGGTGTATATACAATACTGTACAAAGGTCTCGGGCATTCGTAAAGAAACGCTGTAAAGCAAAGACGCCTTGAAAACTATGTTTTATACGTAAAATAACCTCTACAGAGAGCAGTAAACAGCACTAAACTAAACAAAGCCAATATTTGGTCTGACAATTCTTTGCTTAAAAAAAATCTGTAGTGTCTGGTACACTTTGTGCCGTTTTATAAGGAAATTAGAACCTCTCTCGAAGTTAATTGCTCATTATGTTACCAAGAAACCGAAGACTACGCTGTTACAAAGTTCTGAGACTCCTTCCTTAATTGTAAAAAAAATATAAAATAAATAAATAAATCATGATCTCCTTAGGCCCGGTTTACGCTAGTGCATTTACGTTTTAAATCACATAACTGTAGTAGAAGTTATTAGATGAATACCCGGTGGCTCAGTGGTTAAAGGCTACACGTTATCCCTCCAGCGACGGCCCCTTCAGCAAGTGCCTTAACTCTTCCTATGCCGTGGCTGCTGACCTTGCACTCTGACCCCAACTTACTAGCATGTTAGAATATGCCGAGATGAGATTTTCACTGTGAAGTACTCAAAAAGGTGCCGATTAATTTCCTCTAACAGCTGCTCTGCCAGCGAATCACAGGTTTCTGCATTAATACACTCGGTCTATATGCTCCTGTCGACGTAAGCACTTCCTCGGGGATTTACTCCATCAAATATATTGTGTTCTATGGTGAGTGGTGAGGTTTATGGAAGGAGACTCCAGCATCAGCACTTTGTACCAGTCAGTGGTAAAGCTGTAACTTTAAGATTTCCTGCACGAGACGGTCTGCACAATGGAGGATGAGGCACTTTGCGGTTTTTGTTTTCTCTGTCATGACGAGCTGGCTTTTTTTTTTTTTTTTTTTTTTTGATCATTAGACAATGAGAAAGACTGGTGAGGACGCACGCCGTTTATAGCAGTGACAACAGGAACGGACTTGTTTCCGGCACGTACCACAATGTCACATGTAACTACAAACTGATCCAAAAAAAATTGCGCAATTCAATTAATGCTGTGGAATAAGAGGAATAAAGCGCCTCGTTGTATTAAAATAACCAGAATTCCTCATCACGCCATCAGTTCCTGTTGCACACCGTTACATAGCGTATCTGACCATTTCCATGACCACACGAGTAATTTGATTATTAGCGTGAATGTAAACACGCAGTCCTGTTAGCTAATTGTATTTAAGAAGATACAAATAAACACATTAGGTCTACTTTTATTCGCACCCTTATTGCGTAACTGAGATGAGACGTTTCTTCTCCACTTGTTACATATGGCGCAGATGTTTCACACTGGCTCTTTATAACCGCCGAATAGTTCAAACTACCTGGACCACGGAGTGGTGTGATGACAGTCCTCGTCTCGCACCCTCGCTCCTCGCATTCCTAGCTTTGATGGCCGAAGCCGGGCATGTCGTGAGGAAGCTGTCGAACACGAGCTAGAGATAAACCCGCTCGCTTATTCGCCGTCTTCACGTTGTTTAGGGACAAATACTAAAGAGACCTCGGACCTCGTAGAGAATAGAAAGCCGATCTTTGCAGGGCGATCAGATTTGAACACGACGCCGCTCAGAAGCTCTGCGGTTGAAAGGCAGTTTGTGCGCTGCTATCTGAAAGCCACAGAGAGCAAAAAGAAAGAGTTTTATCTTTGTGCTTTGTCTTCAAATGTAGCTCTCGTGTAGAAAGAGTTTGTAGAGGCACTCGACGCTATCAATGTAACTGTGGATACTCCCTTGGATGTCTTTTTGTTTTGAGCTTTTTTCAAAGGCTCACCACCTGCAAGGACTAGACAGCGTCTGTCCAGCTGCTCTTAGCATTGTCTTTTTTCTCCACATTTATTTGTCTCATTCAGTCAGAGATCCTGGCTATTAAAATGCACATCATGCCCGTGTGTGTGGAGTCTGAGCTGTGCACACTACGGAGCCATATCAGAGAACAATAGGATGCTCAGCCCAGAGGAAGTGGCTAATCTGAGCAACTCTGCAGCATGCGCTGCTTTGCTAGGAGGAAAGACTGAAATGGAGGGGAAATCCAGACAGCAAGAACGCCGGAGAGAAAGAACAAAGAACCCCCGAAACGACGAGGGTGCCAGAATCGACACGGTCGCTCAGCGGCGGGTTTTAAAGCCGAGACGGTGATTAAAAAAACAAAGTCGAAGGGGAAGAGAGAACTGAGCGTACGTGGGGACGTACACTTCTGATTCACAGCCTTGTGAAGCAACATGGCTTCCTTCCTGACCATCCTCGCCCTTGACGTAGGCCAAAGTGCCTACAATGGCTCGTGTTTGTAAAAAAGAAGAAAAAAAAAGATTTCTCTTTTATGATGAGGAACTGCGCCTCAGGCGCTCCATCACTGCTGTGTAAATAAGCGAAACCTTATTTTAGATGCAACCATGATCCTTGAATAGATTTGAATGATTCATTAGCAAGCGATCATGTTAAACGTAGTGTTTAAGATACGTCGGTGCGATAGACATACTCTTGAGTAAACCAGTGGTGGAATGCTCTTCCGATCTCAATCCGGACTGCAGAATCTCTCACTATCTTCAAAAAACAGCTAAAGACCCACCTTTTCCGTGAACACCTAACCAACTCCTAATAAAAAAAAAAAAAAAAAAACCCCACAGACAACGCACGTACACCTCTACTCTGTACACTTTGCTTCCTCTGGTATTCAATTAATGGATCTTGTATAGCAGCACTACTTGTATTGTTCCCTGCTTGATATATCGCTTTGCTTATTTGTAAGTCGCTTTGGATAAAAGCGTTTGCCAAGTGAATAAATGTAAATATAAACCACCGCACTGACGAGCAGTATGATTTAGCAGCTTGTTTTCAGATAGCGTTGCCCTCGAGTTACCATCATGGTCTTCCCGTGTCTTTGCATCTGCATGGCCATTTGTAAAAGGTTAGCGAACAAGTGAGGCGGTCATGACTTTCGCTTGCGATGGAAGCGTGTTCGGTTTACTCATACAGTAAGAGTGTGGGCTGATAACATGCATGTAGTCATAACCAAACCGCCGTCTTCGTCCTGCAGCTTACCACAGAGGGCTGGTGATTAAAGTATCAGGGTCCTCTGAGATCTGACTGAACAGAGAATACGCTCCGTGTCGTTACGTGTACTCTACCTTTCTTTGTGGTATGAGGCGTTTCGCACCCGCCGAGCCGTCTACGGCTGCGGGGAACGATTCTTTTTTCAAATCAAAGAATCTCTGCATGGTTTTATTTTGCTAACCGACTAACGTAAGGATTATTTCGGTTTAAACAGCAACCGATTTGAATTACGAATCGGGAATTGGGACGGTTTTGAGGAACGCCACTTGAGATTCCGACGGATCGTGTTTATCTTTCGGTTTAAATGTTTGTGCGCTGAACGAAATGCCACAGCACTGCGAACATTGCAGGTCTTGAATGAGTTCCATCTGAGCAGGACTGTATGTGATTATTATTATTATTATTATTATTATTATTATTACCTGTGCTGCTCGTGTGGGCATCGGAACATTTTTGCTCTTATTCAATTCAATTCAATTCAATTTTATTTGTATAGCGCTTTTTACAATAGTCATTGTCTCAAAGCAGCTTTACAGAAAAAAAAAAAACAGGTATAAACAGTCAGAAACATCTAAAGAGAGACAAACAGGAACAGATAAACAGAGACAAACAGGTAGAAAACAAATGGAATTTATCCCAACTGAGCAAGCCACTGAGTGGCGACGGTGGCAAGGAAAAACTCCCTAAGATGTTTTTTGAGGAAGAAACCTTGAGAGGAACCCGACTCAGAAGAGAAAACCCATCCTCATCTGTGTAACACCGAATTTAACACAGAACTTATGTGCAGAAAGATTGCAGAGCAAAGAGAAAGAGCATATAGTTGATGTTACCATTAATTAATAAAAAAAAAATTCTTTGCACCAGAAAGAACAGGGCACCGCTTGAGCTTTGTTTAATGAAAATGTGGCATGAAAGTTCACCTCAGTTTAGTTTTTTTTTTGACATTGTAACAGGTTTTTGTGGTTTCATTAAGTAAACGACCAGTTAAGGATCTATGAATTTCCATTCCCAATAGAGCATTCAGCACGCGTGATATTCATTTACAACAGCCCAAGGCAAACGCATTGCTTTAGGTGGATTTGTAATGCAAAGCAGTTTGTCACATACAGTCAGGAAACCGGAGCCGAGAATCGATTTCGTTGATTGCACTGCGTGATAAGCAACGGAACAGGAAGCACCCGTGCTCAAGCTTTGTTTTTCCTTCACTTGATGTGTAACCTTCGGAGTTAACCGCGCACCCATTTTAGCCAGGATCGCACCTCTGTCTCCACGGTCGGGTTTATGTTCCCGCCGGAGAGTTTTGCCACGTGAGGAACTACTTCCGAGTGGTAGCGTTTCAAGCGTTGCAGTGAGAACGTGAACAATGGCAGCAAATGCAGCTCCCAATCATGGCAGCATCTCTAAATGCACAAAGAATTCAAACAAACTTCTGTACTTGTATTTCCCGAGGACATCCATAGGAAATGAGCGAAATGGTTTTTCTTGGCGAACTCTGAAACGCCAGCAGTGTGTGTGTGTGTGTGTGTGTGTGTGTGTCTGTGGGGCGTACGTGAAGGCTTGCCACCAGGTTTTGAAGCGTGGCTGTGGGGATTTGTGTTCATTCAGCTACAAGAGCATTAGTGAGATCAGGTACTGATGTTGGGTGAGGAGATCTGGGGTGCAGGCAGTGTTCCAAAGGTGGGGTTGACGTCAGGGGTTTGTGCAGACCAATTAAGTTCTTCCACTCCAAACTTGACAAGCCATGTCTTCGTGCTGGAACAGGTTCGGCCCTCTTGGTTCCAGTAGAAGGAGACTGTAAAGCTACAGCTCACTAAGACGTTCTATACAATTGTTTTCTTCCGACTTTGTGGCAGTAGTTTTGGGGAAGAACCACACATAGCTATATAGTGTATATATCTATAGTTGGCTCACTTACCTCGGGGAGCAGCAGGTGCATATTCGTGGACACAAACTGCTGGCTTTCCTAAGGTTATCAGAAACGTTTCTGACAACAGATCTTCAAGCTGTTAGTTCGGATCAAGAGGTAGTTCATGTACTAGTTGATAGTTTTTAGCATTTACGGCCAGTGGTTTTCAGATTGTTTGTAATGCTGGCTACAGTCGTCCTAAAAATCCCACTTTCACCCCTAGCACACATCCATTTCTTTGAATGAATGAAAGCTGAAGTATGAAAGTTTGCTCGAATTATTTGTGCATTTATGGCCACCGCAAGCCGCCATTTGTTCACAATCTCATCGGAAGTATTGAAAGGATTCTACTTACATTTCTGTATTCGTAAATGGAAGTAGGAAAACATTTCTAGGAGTCAAGTGCTAAAATTTGCTGCTTGTGTTGCTCTCACCTGTTCGACCGGATAGAGTTTTTTCAGAGTGAAGATCTTTACATTAAGATAGCTACTTGGTGTGGAACTCCCTTGATATATCAAAATGTAGCTCTTCCTGCATATCACCAGAGAAAAAGAAGAGAATGTGTTTAATTTCTATCCCAGCTCTCATGTTCTTGACTTGAGCCGGGGAGCATCTCTGTGCCAAGTGGACATTCCTTCATGGTAACACCATTTGCAGACTCTTGCCAAAGCCAGCAGTGGGTTGTGGAAGCCCAGTGCGCTGCTCTTTTCACAGTAATCCTCAGACCCGGCCTACTTGGCCTGATCTAACTTGGTGTGACAGGTCAGAATCCTCATCATTGCTGAAGAACCCACGCATTCACTCCTCCTTATGTTCTCATACCGCTCCCTAAAATCTCCCCCTCGATCTTTCGCAGACAAAAGAACGACAGCGGGTGTGGCGATCATTCCAGCGACATGCTTTGTTCGCAATCGATTCCCAGGAAAATTTTGCAACGCTGCAAAACCATAATTAGACCACGCCTTTGGCAGTGAACTTGGGAGCAGATTGGGAGGACAATTAACAGAATTGTGCTGGCATCTTCATGGATTAATGGATTTCTAGCTTGCTAGTCAGATCAAGTCATGCAGGACAACCACCACAGTTCCATGTCTCTATCTGAGAACCACTAAACATGTCAAAGTCACAGCAGACCAAGAAGATAACGTCTTACCTTGTCAGCCTTGGTGCATGAGTGACAGAACCTTGTTCTCTGGCAGGATCTCAGACAGAACCCTGGCTTCTGCGGAGTAACGGTGATGAACTGGTTGGCGAGTTTAAAACGTGTCTGGTACCTTTCCACCGTTGACACATCCCCGGAATAGAGAGAGACTTTCAGTTTTGGAGCAAGAGCAAGCACTTTTGCTTATGTACGCAGCTAGTGCGGAAAGAAAACACTCCTAAGTGCCACAAAACATGTGCTTGGACAAGTTCTCATTTCTCTCACGTTCTGCCTGCCAGAGCCTGTAACCATACCCAGTGCAAATAATGATTTGTGTGTTTGAGGACGGACATTTCTCGAATATCTGTCTGGAGATAGACGCAGGCATTTTTCAACATTGGGGGTTGTTTCGGAATCGAAGATGTGCTGATGGTGGACTATTTGGTTTGTTTTCTTTGCTTCCTGGTGCACGGTATGTGCTATATGAACGTGGAATACTGCACAGGCTCGGTTAAGGTGATATCCAAGTTGTCGGAGCGCTATGAGTGGATTTACTCCCAGCTGCAATGACTTCATGATGACTTTCAACAGCTTTCACCAGTGGTTAGTCATTGTTTGGAGTCTCAAGAGACTCGACGGGACTATCCCGACAAGTATTTGACTACACGTTCCGTGCACTTTGTGTTTATGAGGACGTGCACCGACATGCTCATACAAAGATGCCGCCACTAATTACACCCTCCCACTTCGAACTGTGCACCCGGTAACATGATACTTTGCAGATGAAGTAGTTATGCTCTAAACACTAGCATAAGCACACACCGTCGAACACTTTTGATGTTCCTGACTTTAAAGCATGCTGTAATTTCTGAAGGTGTCTTCAGTCTGGGTAGAGTTTCTTTGAACATGTAAATGTTTCTTAGTACATAAAATAATCTAATGACTCAGTGTGCAGGCAAAACTTTATACCTTTACTTAAAATCTAGAGTCTCATGGCTACCCCAGAATTGGCTCTGTTCATAGTCCTGGAAAGTGTACATGTTGAACCGATTAGAAAGCGCCTTTAAGAGCCAATATATTGGGCTTAGTCGCAGGGTTTGTTTAGACTGTGCTTTATTTACATTACACCAGTAAAGATCATAAGCACATGCAAGTATCAGCCATCAGATCTGAACTTTGGGTTTTGAGTGATCCGTGTGTTTGTGTTTGCAGGGATCGGGAAGGTGAAACGGAAAACAGGAATGAGGGATACGGCATCAAACGCAGAGGCGGACTTCTACCCAGACAACGGGGAGCGGCTGTACGACCTGAACCTGCCGGCGCTGGTGAAGTTTAACTATACTGCTGAGCGGGAGGACGAGCTGTCTCTGGTCAAGGGCACCAGGGTCATCGTCATGGAAAAGTGCAGTGATGGCTGGTGGAGAGGCAGCTACAACGGGCGCTCTGGCTGGTTCCCCTCCAACTACGTGACGGAAGACGCGGATGGCTCGGCCAGCAACGATATGATGGGCTTGTCGGAGAAGCTGGCCGCCGTGGTACACAGCGCAAACGGCAATCGGGTGCTCCATACGGTCCAGGCTCTGTATCCGTTCAGCTCGGCCAATGACGAGGAGCTAAACTTTGAGAAAGGGGAAATGATGGACGTCCTGGAGAAGCCGGAAAACGACCCGGAGTGGTGGAAGTGCCGCAAAGCTGATGGGCAGGTCGGTCTCGTGCCCAAGAACTACGTCACCATACTGCAAGAGTCGCAGAACTCGGGGAGCATGGCCGGACCCCCTACGCCCGACTTTGACTACATCGAGCCTTCTGGAAGTGGGCGCTTCGCGGGTAAGGAGTGGTACTACGGCAAAGTGACCCGGCACCAGGCAGAGATGGCGCTCAACCAGAGGGGCACAGAAGGAGACTTCCTCATCAGAGACAGCGAATCCTCGGTGAGCACCTTGTGAAATGTCCGAAGAGACGGTTTAACCGAAGTTAAATCCGCATGTTTGATTGCCGTTACTGTAGAGCTGTAACCGAATACGTGAACCGATAATCGGATACGAATGCAGATACGAATAGAAGGTGCACTAGTTGAATTTACCTATTTATTCTTAAGAACGAGCGCCAGAGTTGAGACGTGAGGTCCACTGTCATTAAAACAGGATCTGTTCTGATTCGAGTAGATCCAAGTGTCCTTTCCTTTTCATACTGGAAAATAACAATCCTGAAGTAGATCTGATGAAATTTTATTAGGTGGCTATTTGTGTCTACTTTAAACAGCAGCTCCCTGATTTGGGAAAGACTTATCCCTAGCTTAATCGGTCACGTTAGATGGAAAGCTTTCCAGGGCTTCAGGTTGAGACCGATTATGAACTCGAGTGATGTAGCTGAAGTTGAGGAACTGTACAAGTTCAAATTAGTGTGAATTAATAGAGGGTTTTTTTTCCAGCTATTATATACAGATATTAATGTTGTAGCACAAAAAATGTCCCACCCCTATATTAATCGTCGGGGAATATCAGGTTGTTTTATGTATGTGAAATTTTTTTTTTATTCAATTTGTGTACCAAAACCTGTTCTAAGCTCATCATATATTTCTGTTCTTGTGTAGCCCAACGATTTCTCCATATCACTGAAGGCCCAGACAAAAAACAAGCATTTCAAAGTGCAGTTGAAGGACAACCTGTATTGCATCGGACAACGCAAGTTCGGCTCCATGGAGGAGCTGGTGGAACACTACAAAAAGGCGCCGATCTTCACCAGCGAGCAGGGTGACAAACTGTACCTGATCAAGGCCCTGGCTGCCTCCTGATCCGGAACGTGAGCCGCATTGGAAATCTAGAACCACGTGGCAGGACTGAGAGACTCGAGAGGAAAATGGAGCATTCCAACTGTGGAGAGGAAGGGAAAAGGGGGTGGGGGAGCGACGGACAGTTTTGGACTCCTGTGTTCATGCTCAGAGACAGCTTCACGGTTGGACGTGTATCAAAATACAGTTGTTTAGGGCCTAGGTGATGTATTTTGCTGTTAACATGTATTAGAATTACAACTTAGGTTTTCTCTTCTTAATATATATCCTTTTTTTTTTATTTTTTTATTTTGGACAGCTTCTTTCAGTAACCGTGTCGTCGGGTCACTACTCATCACCCGTTCGTCGAATTTCGTAAAAACCCATAAACCGCGCTGCATGTTTCCATGATTTTACACGTTTTTCCAAATCGCTCGAATGACGCAACATAGCGAGCTGATTGAACATGCGATATTTATAGGGATCCAACGTTTCTGCAGAATAAAAGTGGGCGGCCAGAGCGTATCAAGGTTTTAGCGACGGTTTTTTCTCTTCGTTCTTTCTCTCTTTCTCGAAATCCAGCTCAGTGTTTACAAAGAATATCAGAAGAACGCAGGCGCTTGCAGCTTAACAGGATGTAGGGTTCTTCCTGTCCTCGTGGGGACAGGAAACTGTTCTATATTTAAAAGGTCCATCCCTTTTTGAGTGACGGACGTTTCCCGAGCATTCTAGAGTCGTGCGCTGGTATGCAGGTGACCTGAACCGGACTCCTGACCTTGATTTCGTACGCAGATTGCAGTGTCGGCGATCGTTGAAAACATTTTCTTTTCTTTTTTTAAAGTTTGGTGCAACTTTTTTCACGGCTCTACGTGTGTGTGTATGTTTGTCTTGCTGGCTGTCGACGTGCAAAGCGTCCGATTGGCAGATACCATCGTACGGTTTGTACTTAGTTTTCCGAAATACTTCCGCAATCATCATTCGCCATCCTTTTAGCGCATTTTATTCTTTTTTTTATAGAAGAATTCAGTGTCGTATCTCGAGCGTCGACGTTCTTGCTCGGACGTCCGGTGGTTTCCTGACGTTCCGATCTCACCGTGTTAATGCGAGATGTTAGACGGGGCCAAATCTTCACTCACGGGGGTTTCGGGATTCATCTTGCTGTCATAAACGAGGCTGTTTTCATTCTGGCACTTGGCGAACCAGGTGTTTTACATGTGCTGTAGCTGTTTTAGGTATTGCTCCGGCGCTTCCCCAGGTGTGCGCACAAGTCCCTGGAATACGTTCGTGGCGTCTGTTGTTTACACAAGGCTGCATGTGAAACGGGGCAGGTTTAATGGCGCCGGTGGTGTTGTGTAAAAACCGAGCAGCACACCGTAATGGGATGTTGAGAGCTGTTGTATCGGAAGCACAGACTGGCATATGGCCATACATGGCCGTGCGTCTAGTTCCTGTTGTTGGTTTGTGTTTTAGCGGTTTGGTAAACTGTTCAAGGATGGTTAAGATGTTAAGGGGATTGATATTTAAAACCACAGTGAATAAGAGGATGTTTTTTTTTTCTAACGAGGTTAGGGGTTGGAGCTCACCGAGGCCTTCTTCCTGGGGAACATCAGCACTCGCTGATTACTTCCCCAGCTGTGGGGAGTTGGATCTGTGGAAGGAGTGAGAAATGGGGGATTTTTTCATTATGGAAAAAGTGCTCACATAGGCGAGCAGAGATCTGAGTCAAGCGAGGGGTGAACCCGAGGTTCACAGTGAAATCTGATCTGGTATATCGTTCCAAAAAAAAAAGGCCCACGGCCTAAAGGTTGGGAATGAAGCAGATGGTGGTGCAGGTGGTCGTGGGGTTTTTTTTGTTTTGTTTTGTTTTGTTTTTTTTTTTTTTTTTCTTCTTCTGTATTTGTCAGTTTGTTTTTGTTTTTTTAAAGAAAAAAAAAAGAATCCAGAAAAGAAAAAAAAAAGTGCCTTCATTGCTGCTGCTCCGAACCAAAAAGGCTTAGCGTTCCTCTGAGTGTCTGTCGTTTCCTTCTCGCAGCCGTCCACACCTTCTGTTATTTGAGTATGGCTTTGCATGTGTGTAATCCGTCTCCGGTGCGACTCTCGGCGTCCGACTCCTTCCCTGTTCCTCGGTTGTGCGCCGCGGCGTTTATGAGATGCGTATCTGCAAATCTGGCTCGTTCACTCGTTTGCATGGTATGAAGTGACCTTATTTTACAGCTCGGTTCACTCACCACAGTCAGCTCCTGTTCTTCAGCGGCCGCGCTTGTGTTTAGGACAGCGTCAATGTACAGTTTTATTTATAAAGCAGGAGCGTTAGACGGTTCATCGTTCATGGGGTTCTTTTTTTCTTTTCTTCTGAAGTCGTTAACGAATCACTCGATCGTCTGATCTCGTCCGAAAGGATCTTTGACACTGACCGGATTTGATTCTTTTTTTTTTTTTTTTTTTAATGCTGTCTAATCTACTAACATGCGAGAAATAAGAGACGTGTAGAAGAGACGCAGCCTCGCGAGGTAAAGAGTCTTCGTTTGCGTCTCGTTTGCGTCGTGATGTACGATATTTCATGCTCGATTTGATTTGCTTGCCAAGACACGAGACGTGAGAATTGCGATAATTGCAGATCGTTTGATCACACTTCACGCAGTGTTGGTGGTCTAGATCAGATCAGATTTTGGCTTGTGTATACTAAATACCAATACAGTTGCATGGACAGGAGGCTGTTTTCGTGGGGGGTTTCAGATTATCTTTTAATTTAAATGAATCTCCGCACTAGGACTTTCTTTACGGTGCGAAATGTGATATTTTTTACTAAATTAACATTATCCTGATAAACCACAGGTTCCCAACCTCGCCTAGCTGATCTCGAACAGTCCTCTTCATAAACGAAAACGCCGTGATGTAAATTGGAAAGCCGTAGCGTTTAGAGAAAGTGGTTCTTCCTGACCCCTGATCCCACGGTCTGTTCGAGGAGGCGATTGAGAGACGATGCTGTGAAAAATCATTGTACTTATACTGTATGCTCACTATCTACATGGACTCGTCTTCATATCTAATAGAAGTTTATTAGACTGTGCAAAGGAAGTAATAAAGTACATAAACCAAATGGTTTCTCTTTTTGCGTCATGTATTATTTTGTTTAAAAAGATTTTGAGAGAGATTCAGAGCGCTATTGGGAGTCGCTCTGTCAAAGTGGATGCAGATGATTATTATTGTGTGGGTTTTGAGGCAAAAATCACATCTGATCTGAACAATCGGACCGATAGCGCTGATGGAAAATAAACTAAATACTTGTCTGGTTGTTGAACTGAAATTCCGGTCTTCGTTTGCAGACGTCAAATCAACGGTGGAAACAACTAAACCCGACCATGAACGATTCTCCCGCCGTCCTCGCACGTCTCTACCGTTTTTTTCCCCCCTCGTTTCATAAAATAAAATCCAGAAAACATGCGATTCTTTTCCTGCAGAAGACACCGTGTTGTGTCCCACAGGTTGCTCCATGCGCTCAAAGGTCACGAGAAGCCGATCAGATCTCGGATGTTGATCTGTCCTGCCTGTCTGCAGAAACCTCTCTCGACTTGGTTTCACAGAGATGGTACGTGACCTGCTCTCAGCCTCCGCTTATCATGGCATCTAAGGCATTATTGGATATCTGGGGGAAACTCGGTATGTTAAACTCAGTTTAACTGCAGTAAGAAAACCACGGACAAAAGTGAAGCCTTTTCCATCGCGGTATTTCTGACCAATGAGTGAAAGAGTTTTACGAATACATTTTCAACCCTAATTGCTCCATCCATCCATCCATCTTCTACCGCTTATCCTCTTCAGGGTCACGTGGAACCTGGAACCTATCCCAGGGAGCATGGGGCATGAGGCGGGGTACACCCTGGACAGGGTGCCAATCCATCGCAGGGCACAATCACACACCCATTCGTACACTACGGACACTTTAGACACACCAATCAGCCTCCATACAAGTTTTTGGACTGGGGGAGGAAACCGGAGTACCCGGAGGAAATCCCCACAGCACGGGGAGAACATGCAAACTCCACACACACACATGGCCTCGGTGGGAATCAAACCCCGGACCCTGGAGGTGTGAGGAGAACACACTGACCACTAAGCCACTGTGCGCCCCTAAATTATTTATTTTATTTTATTTTTGTGTTATTAATTATGTGCAGGGTGAAACTAAACCAAACCCATAGCAATCTGATGGTGTTCTCTGATTTGGACCGTGTGTAAGAGTTACAGCTTTATCTCTGACGGTTACAAAGCGCTCACACTGGAGACTCCTTCCATAAACCTGTAATAAACGTCTACCTTACAGAAAACTTCACCGTATGTAAGATTAGACACATTTTTAATCTGTTTCCGTGGAGTGTCCACTATACCATTCCCTGTCTACGCTGTTACTGTAGAAACCACATCCGAGTCAGAGCTGCCGTTATAGAAAGTGAATCAACACCACCTAACCAATCGGTATCGAGAAAAGAGGATTACAGAAGCGACCTAACTCTGCAGAATCCTCTACAGCAGTGGTCCCCAACCCCCGGTCATTTGGTACCGGGCCGCACAGAAAGAATAAATAACTTACATTATTTCCGTTTTATTTATTATCTGGATCTGAAAAATGACCGGATTATCTCCGTTACATCCTTCTACGACTCACTCTTGACGCATGTCAAGACGCTTGTCTCGGTCACGTGATACGTTGAAACCTTACCCTAGTGACCAGAGAGCATTAGGGGGGAGAGGGGATGTTATGAGGACGCTGCTAATAAAGTTGCGATTTCACATTGGATTCACGTTTATTATTATATTTTTTAAAATACCCCAGTTTTTATGCCGGTCGTATCATTTTATTTTGTTGTATTTATCCGCCACACCTTAAAGGCCGGTCCGTGAAAATATTGTCTGATATTAAACCGGTCTGCGGTGCAAAAAAGGTTGGAGACTGCTGTCCTACAGCGTGTCCTGATGTTTTATTAGAAGTCTCCGTTTATACCGTTAGCAGAAGGCGGAACGTTTACTTCGCTTGTAGTCGGATGTTCGTTTGCTTACTAGCACCAGCTAACATAATCGCATAACGGTCCCTCCAGGATTCGTGAATTTCTGCGCAAATTCAAGGAAGCTGCGATATTCCGAGGAGCTTGCAGATTTTTCTGAATGACCGATTTGGGCCAAGACGAGTCATGTGACGTCATCACAGTGTGCATTCAGCCAAATCCGTCTTTGAGTCTCATTTACCAACAAACATCACTGACCCAGTTCTTCACGAGTCCCTTGTTTGTCCTGAGCGGTTAAACTGCCCGCTGTTCTCCAGAAAAATCCTCCAGGTCCTGCACAGTCTTTACTTTTCCAGCATCTTCTGCATATTTGACTCCTTTCCAACATCGACTATATGATGTTCAGATCCGTCTTTTCACACTGAGGACGACTGAGGGACTCGTACACGATTATTACAAAACGTGCAAACGTTCACTGATGCCCAAGAAGCCAACACGATACAGTAAGATCCAGGGGGGTGTAAACTTTTGAACGGGATGATCGGTATAAACGACTTCTGGGAAATGCAATTATCTTATATAGTTTCTGAAGGGTAGTACTAAATGAAAAGTATAAGATCTTTAAATATCCTGTTCAAAAGTTTACACCCCCTCCTTCTGGCTCTTAATGTACAGTGTGTGTTAATGTAAACTTATGACTGCAGCTGTATTTAATTAATTTATTTATTTATTTATTTATGTGTGAGACACAGTCTAAAAGCTGACGTGATGACGAAGCGAGTCGTCGGAACCAGCTTCGGATCGAGCAATGAAGCGGCTTTCCCCTTTACCCAGGGTCGCTGTGTGACTTCGGCCGAGTCTGAAATGGCTTCTCTGTGTAGTGCTCCAGACGACACGTGGCTTGAAATAATGCCAGTTTAGTCCAATACGTTTCAAATTACACACAACTTAAGTTCGAACAATTATGTGTTTGTGTATTCGCATTCGGTTGCTAGGTAACGTGTACGCCAGTTATCTGGTAGTTGACGTAATGTAGTGTGAGAGCCGGTATTGTTAGATTTCCTTCTCTAGTATGAGTTCTAGTATGAATCAGATCTTAAATTAGGACTTTTTTTTGTCATGCAGACCCGCTTTATCAACTCCACAACCTGTATAGATCGCGGTGTAGCTTCATATTTACACGCATTATATTATGCACAGTTTGGCAGCGCTCTTGGACCATCGCTGAGCGGATATTATTCACCTGGTGCTTCATTCTGTGTAGCAGAAGGGACAGATGGACGTGTGTGTGTGTGTGTGTGTGTGTGTGTGTGTGTGTGTGTGTGTGTGTGTGTGTGTGTGCTGAGATCTTTACACACCGTATACGTTTTATTAGACGCACAGAAACCGATGGGTTACACTCTGTAATCGTGTACATAAAAAAAAAAAAAAAAAAAAAAAAAAATCATCCTATCTGATCAGGTCACATGACGAAACCGTTAATGAATGTAGCTACAAGGGTATCGTTGTGCCAAATTCTCGATTCTGATTGGTCAGAAGGCGTTGATGGATTTTCTGTAACGTCAGCAGCTTCAATAGGAACCGCATTACGCACGCGCTAAGACTGATTTTAATAAAACCTCATTTAACTTAATCACATCAACGATTAGAAATAAGTTTTCTTTACATAGACATTCATTTAACATTGATGGAAGGAGTCTCCAGTGTCAGGGCGGAGGAGTTTGTGTAACATCATGGACAAGCTGTTATTATTATTAAGTTTAAAAGGTAGAAGATGGCGTGAGCCCACAGGAACTAACTAACTCGACTCGTGTAACTAGAAACGGATAAAACGTGGTGTTCATTAATAAATACACATTATGCAGTGCTATCCGAGGAATCAAACACTTCCAGGAGGTAACTTTGACTCCGCTTTGCTTCGGGCCGCATCCCATCACACCCCGTCGTTGATTATTTTCCCATACCAGCATACCCTCGAGTGTTTAATTCCTCACTTGTTATGACATCGACGTCACTTCCTCTTCATCCTACATGATCTCCGGCTCTGCTTCAGCCTCAGGAGTAGCATCACCTTAATGATTCAGGAATGATGATGGAAATTGAACAAGGTGCTCGACCTGTTCTCGAACCCGGACCTGGACGTACAAGCCTCTCCATAACGACTAATCACTAATGAAAAGTGCAGCAGAATCTCTGCAGCATTTCAGTGGAGAAGCCTGGTCGTGACGAGGGAACGCAACTCGTACTGTTCGATCAATACGGTTTCTTCAGACTTCGTTACCATCGCTTGGGACACTCGTGTGTGTCAGATGAACCGTATTTGAGAAACCGGGTGCCTGTTTAAATACAATGTACCACATCAGGTTGGAGGTTCAAAAAGAACTGCTGGTTTATTCTCTGGGGTTTGGACTCGGATTCGTTTATCAGCTTGGATATGATGAACATTTCATCGGTGAGTGTCGCTGTTCTCGGCAAAAATTTCCGATCGAATCTACGTTTCGATGGGGTTTAAAGGTGACATGGTCGCCGTACTGTATGAGCTGTGTGAGAACAGGACGAGTGCGCCATCTACAGGGGGACTTTTAAAGATGCAGTGATGTCAACATGATGCTTTAAACCAGTTTTAAACTGCAATATAAATGTCTTTTTTTTTAAATTTTAGATAAGTACTTATAACGCTTGATACTAGATCCATTCTTCTTCTATTCCACTAATCCTGCAGTATCACGGGGGAAACTTAAGTCTATCCAGGGAACACGTGGCACAAGGTCAGGGTGCCAATCACTCGCAGGGCACACTCATACACTCAATCATACACTATGAATACTATGGACACGCCAATCAGCCTACCATGCATGTCTTTGGACTGGGGGAGGAAACCGGAGAACCCGGAGAAACCCCCCGCAGCACGGGGAGAACACGCAAACTCAGCACAAACACAGCAGCGGCGGGAATACTAGAGCCTAGATTATCCCAAGAAAATGTCGGTCCAATTCTATAACCCCTCCTTATCCCAGATCACATCAGTAATGGTTTGGCTCTCGTCTCGTCTCACCTGCTCCAAACATGCGCTGGTGTAGCGCTCTCGTTGTCAGAGAAGGTTTGGGGTTCATTCTTGTGAAATAAAATCGTATGTTAGACTTCGACACTTTGAGAGAACATTTCAGGGCTTCTATAACGGATACTCGACGAGCAAATGGTGTAAGAAGGAATGTAACATTTGGGGCTGTGCTGTTTCTAGGAAAATGATCAATGCCAGCATGCGGTGATGCAAAGCAGAGTTAAAGTCAAATATTTTCCTCTAACGGTACGACGTAAAGTGTTTTATTCCTTTATTCCACACACATCATGTGCTTTATCCGTCTGTAGTCATGTTTATTGTTGTTAGTTCCTGTTATGTTGCTTGCATTATAACCGATATAAACAGCCGCTCTTTCACCAAACTCTTATTTCCGTCTCTTTGTAATTTGTTAAGACAAAACATGCAGGTTATCTATAATCAGTCATATTACAGAGAAACTCCTCTGTCCTGAAGACTTTCCGGTGGTGGAGAACCTGCCTCCTGTTACACAGCTCCGACACTGGAGACTCCTCCCATAAATGTTGGAGACTCAGAACTTCACTATATTAACAATTATTTGTTGAGGGTTTTGTCGTCATTCCTAAACAAGTTTAGATGATCGGTTTTCGCTGTAACCTCCTGAAAACAAAAGGCTTCTTTTCTCACTAACGTGAGCATCAGAGCTGGACCATGGAACAATGGAAGGAGGTCTGGTCTGATGAATCACGTTTTCTTTTACATGCGAGGGTGTCGCTTACCTGGGGAAGACATTGCATCAGGATGCACTATGGGAAGAAGGCAATCTGGTGGAGGCAGTGTGATGCTCTGCACATTGTTCCACTGGGAAACCTTGCATCCTGGTATCCATGTGGATGTTACTTTGACACGTACCATCTACCTAAACACTGCTACAGACCAAGTACACCTCTTCAGTACATACCAACGGTATTGCCTAATAGCACTGGCGTCTTTCAGCAGGACAATGCTCCCTGACACGCTGCAAAAACAGTTTGAGGAACACGACAAAGAGTTCAAGGTGTTGACTCGGCCTCCAAATTCCCCAGATCTCAATCCGATCGAGCGTCTGTGGGATGTTCTGGACAACCAAGTCCGATCCATGGAGGCCTCACCTCGCAAATTACAGGACTTAAAGGATCTGCTGCTGACGTCATGGTGTCAGATACAACAGCACACCTTCAAAGCCTCGACGAGTCAGAGATGTTTCGGTGGCACAAGGGGAACCTACGCAATACTACGCAAGTGGTTTTGATGTTATGGCATTAACAAGTTGTAGCCACTCCCCTTTTGACGTCCATCAGCACGTTTCAGAGTTAAAACTCGTTTAGTTTAGACGCTGGCGGTTGAGGAAAAATCAACACCTCGTGTGAAAGCAGCAGCCGTAAACGCACAACACTCTCTTTCTCAAAGCACTTTTATTGTAGCAAAGCTCGAATATTCAAAAATCATAAACAATTTCCATTCTCAAAAAAAATAATAAAAATAAATCAAAACTCAGAGTTACCCAGCTGCTCCATCTAGTGGCCAAAACCAGCAACACTTTATGGATAATTTATGTAATTTATGGTAATTTATGTAATTTTAGGTAATTTATGGCTAATCTGCATTTTTATCAACCTACATGCTAAAAGAAAGAAAAATCAGCATTACTGGAACTTTTGTATATCTGTTGGGATATTTTAACTCGAGTTTGTCCTTGAAGCGAAAAAAGTTCACGTACTTTACTTCACGATTTTTACCGAAAGATCGACACGGTCCATCGTGTGATCAGTCTCGTCGTACACTCCTGCGCCACAAATTCGCGAGAACCGAAAGCGAGCCGTACAGACTGGTAAACACGTCGAAACGCTTTGTTTCTTCACAGACTGCTGCGTTACTCTGCGTTTATGTCGAAGTCTGGACATGACCACAGGCCTCCTCTTTTCTCCTCTCGTACTGAATACAGTCCGAACTGAGGCATGTGCTCTCAGCCTGACCACAGGCACTTCACACACAAACACAACCTTGTACACAACCAAGCTAGTCAAACGTCCAAGGTTTAACCCTTTATATGCTCAAAGTGTTATATGAAAATACATATTTTATATAGATATATACACACAGACGTACACAGAGAGAGAGAGAGAGAGAGTACATATCTTGATAATTATATCCAACACCGATGTGCTCTTTTTAAGTACATACATTGACTGATAGTGCTGCCGTGATTAGCAAGTGATCTGTACAATTAGAAATACAAAATGATCAAACTGATTAGTAATGGCTCGTACCAAAATCTGCATGTTCTAACAGTGGAGATGATGTTAGGAGAATACTCCAGCGTTTTTCCATCCACCACAGCCGTAGTGTACGGTGTAATTATATCTCTTCTCTCTATCTATCTATCTATCTCACACGATTCGCAGCGGAATTTCCCCGTGCTGAAATAAGAACAGATGCACTGTTTACGTTAAACTCATTGATTACGGAAATCTAGGGGGCAGATGTTCATCTCGGGCCTGGTTCTCTCAGTCATTTCTAAAGTTATGTTTTAGACACACGTGCACAGCGTATCTTTACATCACGTTCGCCATTTTGTTCGTTTTAGCTACTTCAAAATAGTGCTGATTCGATTGGAAAGATGTTTTTTTTTTTTAATATTTATCTGGGTTAGTGAGTACTAGGCTTTATTTAATTAACGTCCATGTTTTTACGTATTCGGGTTGTCCGTGCGCCTGTCTGAGATTCCCGTTAGTGCAATATCTCCAGGACGTATCAGACACTCGTTTGATTTCTTTATTTCGCCGGGGTTTAGAAGTGTTCTCTATCGGCTGTCGTAGTTTAAAATGGTTATTGATTACAAATGAATTCAATCGTTCCTTTCTCGGAGCCAGGAGATGTATTGGTCATTTCCCTAATTTAGTCCCGCCCACCCGTCAGCGCTGTCCTATCATACAACAGCTGCCAACCGGGAACGTCTCTGAAAGCTATCACGTGCTTCCTCTGAGACACGTGAAGCCAGCCAACCGCATCTTCTCTAACTGCTGCTCATGCCGCGTCACTCGGAGGAGGAGGACGCTTTTTGTGCTTGTGCTACCTCGGGAGACCACGTGCCAAATCAGTTTCCTGTCCATGATAATGCCACATACTACAGATCAGGATGAAAAAACGCTGGACTGATTGATCAGATTTCACTCGATTGTCAGGAATGTCAGAGTTTGCAGACAGAACTCATGAGAAATGTCACTGGGTTGTTATAGAACCGTGAATTGTTCGATTTCCATGTGGAATAGGAACATCAGCAGCGGGTTAAGGATGAATTGTAAGCAAAATGTGATGATCATGTGATAATGAAGTGCAATTAAGCCTCAGTCAGCATGTGCAGAGAGAGCGAGAGAGATAGAGAGAAAGCGAGAGAGATAGAGAGAGAGCGAGAGAGATTGAGAGACAGACAGAGAGAGAGAGAGAGAGAGAGAGAGAGAGAGAGAGAGAGAGAGAGAGAGAGAGAGAAAGAAAGAAAAAAAACACTTCAGAAATACAGGCGGTCTGAAATGGCTCCTGGGAGGTGGCTCATGACCTGCATGCGAATCCACCAGTACGGCTCCATGGGGTTGTAGCGCGTGTATGGCCGTTTGGATACGAGGGCATCTGTGATGTCATCCAAAACGGGCGTGAGGTCGCGCTGGCCGCTGTTGCAGTAAGAGCGCATCAGGGCCATGTAGTGCTCGAAATGGGGCTTCCCGTAGTCCTCCTGCACACCAGGGGGCGCCTCCTTCCACAGCTTCTCGGCCGTGGAGGCCACGATGTCGCGCGTCAGGATCCCCGTAGCCATGATGAAGTTCCCCGGCTCCACGACGGACACTTTGACCCCCCAGACCTTCATCTCGTACCTGAGGCAGTCGGAAAAGGCCTCCACACCGTATTTAGAGACGCAGTACGGAGAGCGCAGAGCGTTTCCCATCCGGCCGTACATGCTGGCTATGTTCACCACACGCCCTGTAACAGGAGTAACGTGCAGTGGACACTTTTTATTGACTTTTATATTACAGAAAAAAACAAAAACAATTGATCAATGGCAAAAAGTATTTTCAAAAGAGTAAAAATTAATTCTAGCGTTTTACATGAGATGTCAAAAACACACAACCTCGCATATTTCACAAAAATGACTGTGTTTAGCTGGTTCTAAGTAAAACACTTTTTTTTAAAGGGTACAAATCCTTAATTTTCTAATGGACCCTTCAGAACCCATAAGAGTGCATCATGCACCATGAGTTTTTCTAAAGGAGCTACAGGCTCTCATTATTAAGGAGAAAACAATGACCAACAATCTGGAGTTTGTACCGCACACTTCCCCAGTTAATACACACGCATACATGCAGTGAACCCTTAAAGAACCCCTCAAAGAGAAAGTACCAAGATATTAGCTCCTAGAAAAGGGTTCTTCAAATGTTCTTTAGGGTGTTTATTGAATAATTAATAATTCTTTCTTTTTTTTTTTTTTTAATAAAAGAGTTCTTGTACTTGAAGAGTGTAAGGGTTCTTCAAGGATTCATTGGATAATTAAGAATTCTTAGCATCAGAGAAAATGTACTTCTTGGAACCATTTGTGATAGAACACTTTCTTGTAGGGTTCTACCTAGAACCCTAAAGGTTTTCTGGTTGTTTCTACACCAGTGTTTTCTGTCAGAAAGGGTTCCAAGAACCCTTAAAGAACCTTTTGCAAAACCCTTTTTTCTAGCAGTGCGTCAAGTACCAAAACAGTTTTTTCTTAATTACCTTAACACTTGACAGGTTCTTGGTATTAAGAAGAAAATAACTGCCATCCATTTGGAGTGTACAGACGTACCCAGAACCTTTTCATGTAGATCTGTTTAAGGTGGCAAGAACCCTTAATTATCCAGTGAACCCTTAAAGAGCTAGTTTTTTTTTTTTTTTTTTTTTAGGGGTGTACCAAGGACCAAGATATACGCTCTTAGAAAAAGTGGTTCTTCAAGGATTCATTGAAAAATCAATAGGTTCTTCAAGGGTTCTTCAATGGTTCATCGGATAATTAAGGGTTCGTAGCTTCCAAGAAAGGGTTCTTAGCTTCCAAACATGGGTTCTACTTGGAACCTTTTGTGGTAGAATACATTGCTATAGGGTACATAGAACCTTTAAGGGTTCCTGGTTGTTTCTACAGTGGCATCAGAAAGGTGTCCAAGTAGAACTCTTTTGTAGTTTAAGATTAATTAAAGAACCTTTGAAAAACATTTCTCCCCCACAAGAATGTACCAAGTACCAAGACATATGCACTTAGAAAAAGGTTCTTCAAGGGTTCATTGGATAATTACTGGTTCGTAGCTTTCGAGAAAGGGTTCTCTACTTGAAACACCCTACTGATAGGACCATCAGATTTGAGAACTGAACAGTCCGATGGTGTAAAATAAATAAATGTATTCTTCTACACAGTTGAACTAGTTTTAGAGGTTAAAAATGGATTTTAAAAAAAGGTCACGATCACGCTAAGCTCGGTGCTTTTGATTTCTGAACCTTCAGAATGACTTCCTGGAAACAAAATCGGAGAAATATTAAACCAGGTGGAGGTCAATATGGAAATCTAATAAACCTCTAAATGAAACACGTCAATCAGAAAGCTCTACAGAGTTTCCCCCTGAACTGGTCACCAGATTACATTCATGCATGGAGTAGAAATTTATCTTTCCCACTAACAAGTGTATTACTCTGCATGCCTCGTACCTTTCGCTCTACGGACGAGGGGGAGAACAGCTTTGGTCACTCGGATGGTTCCCCACAGGTTGACCTCTGAAACTTGCTTGTATGTGTCCATTGTGGTGAATTCCACCTCCCCGAACATGGAGACACCAGCGTTGTTCACCACACCCCACAGACCTGCACCGAACAGCACGGCATGACTGAATCTCAGACCTCAGCTCATGTCGTTATAAAGCGAGTGCTGTATTGTACAGTAACCGAACCGATTCTGAGTCCCCAAGCCTGTTCGTGCAAAATACGTAAATACATCAAGAATAAAACACTCGCAGTTTATTAAACGCAACCTATTAGAACGAGCACGTTAATATAAACCTGCGATTCGAATTACAGCCGTCCGAGCTGCTGCTACAGAAAACGAATCGACAGTTTCTGACCAATCAGAATCAAGAATTTAACAGCGTTGTGGTATAAATACAATACTTGCTGCTGCGCTTTCATGATGGAGGATAATAGTGGTGTTATTGTAGCTCCCGAGCCTGTTCATCGTAAATATAGCCCAATGCTTTACAGTACTTTTCACATTCCTGTACACACACACACACACACACACACACACACATATATATACTTAAAATATTTATCACCCAGCTGTAATGCACTTCAGGTAGTCAGCGTGCATTCCCACCTTTCTCTGGGTCTTCCAGGTTGGCCCTGATGAACTCCACAGCTTTAGAGACCTGCTCGTCACTGCACACATCCAGCTGCAGCACCTTCAGTCTGTCAGAGTGCATGTTCTCCAGCTCCACCGCCCCCTCGCCAGCCTGATCCTGTGGGTCAACACCACCTCACACACTCAACACAATCACCTTCTCTCTTGTCTCTGAGGACTAGATCTGCACACCTCCATCCTGACAAGCTTGAAATTTTCTAATGTTCACTTCAGGTGATAACTACCAAGTCCTGCATAAAAAGCACTGCAGTGTGCAGGAACCGGAGGATATACTATGTTTTATTCAGAACACTTCAGTACAAATGATATATTCTGTTTTTGAGTATTATTTAGTAGGAAACAGAAACAAACAAACATATTTGAGAGTGTTATTTAAAAAAACAACATATTTAAGTTAACAAAAAAATTAGTTCATTGGAGTTATGGGTTCTTGGGCTCTCTAAAACGGTGTTAAACTTGTTGTTTAAATGCTTAACAGCAAATACGTGATGTATTTACACCCGCTAGCCAAAAATGTTATTAAAAATAAATAAATAATACAATGCGACTGTTTTTGCAATTGTTTATTTCATGTCATTAAAAAAAAGGGTTTTAGCACTCTAGCACAGCGGTCCCCAACCTTTTTTGCGCCACAGACCGGTTTAATATCAGACAATATTTTCACGGACCAGCCTTTAAGGTGTGGCAGATAAGTACAACCAAATAAAATGATACGACCGGCATAAAAACTGGGGTATTTTTTAAATATAATAATAAACGTGAATCCAATTTGAAATCGCAACTTTATTAGCAGTGTCCTCGTAACATCCTCTCTCCTCCCTAACGCTCTCTGGTCTCTATGGTAAGGTTTCAACGCATCACATGACCGAGACAAGCGTCTTGACATGCGTTAAGAGTGAGTCGTAGAAGGATGGAACGGAGAGAATCCGGTCATTTTTCAGATCCAGATAGTAAATAAAACGGAAATAATGTAAGTTATTTATTCTTTCTGTGCGGCCCGGTACCAAATGACCCACGGACCGGTACCGGGGGTTGGGGACCGCTGCTCTAACACTTTAAACTAAAGTTTATTATTAAATATTATTCAGAAAAATTTGTTAAAAACCAGTAGTTTTGCCTATTATATCCATGGAAGAGTGACGAGGTGAAAACCACTGCTAACTCAGAAGAAGGCTTGTTAAGGCTTGTCTGCATTTTCCTAAAACACACCTTGATCCTCAAACCTTTTGGGAGAATGTTCTGTGGATTGAAGAGTTGAAAGTAGAACTAGTCCAGTTACATATGGCGTAAATCAAACACAGAATCCCACAAAAAGAACATCATAGCTACGGTCAAGCATGGTGGAGGACGTGTGATGGTGTGGGGATGCTTTGCTGCTTCAGGGTCTGGGCAACTTAATATAATAATTGAGGGAAACCTGAATTCTGCTCTCTACCCGAAAATCCTAAAGGAAAATGTCTGGTCTTCAGTCTGTAAGTTCAGTCCGTAACTCAAGCGGAACTGGATTATGCAGCAAGACAATGATCCAAAGCCTAGGAGTAAGCCAACCTCTAAATGGCTCAAATAAAACATAATTAAAGTTTTGGCATAGCCTAGTCCAAGTCCCGACATGAACCCATTTGAGATGCTGTGGCAGGACCTTAAACAGACAGCTCATGCTCGAAAAACTCTCCAGTGTGTCGAACTAAAGCAGATCTGTAAAGAAGAGTGGGCTAAAGTTCCACCACAGCGCTCTGAAAGACTGATCTCTAGTTACCTGAAGCGTTTGGTTGCAGTTATTGCTGCTAAAGGTGGCACAACCAGATTTGAAGTATCACATTGGTGATAGGTGTTGGATCACTTTTTTTGCTTCAATAAAAATAATAAATAAAAAAAACTGTATTGTGTTTACTCAGGTGTTTACTGTTTTATTTTGTATTTTGTTTGAAGATCTAAAACTATTTAGTATGAGATAGACACAAAAGCAGAAGAAATCTCAGCACTGTATTACCTAAAAATGTGTAGTTTTACCCATTATATAATAATCTATAGCATTCATTCACAGTGAAGGTTTGAGTCGCACAGCTAACTTGCTGTTCAAGAAGAATTGTGTAACTGTCGGTTAACGGTCCTCACACCCCCTCGCCCCCACTTCCTCTTATTATGATTCACGCACACAGAACAGCTCTGTGGTGTTCATCTGGAACACGTTACCTTCAAAAAGCATCCGGCAAACACGGTGAAGCCCACTTTATGAAGGTGTTTGGCTAAATGGTGACCAAAGCCGCTGTCACATCCAGTAACGAACACCGCCTTCCCCTCAACCTGTGGGGAAAATTACACAATAATGTCACTTACTGAAAACTTCACTTACCTTCCTGTTCGACCTGCAGTTCCCCGTTCGGTTCATTAAGATGCCGTTCACCACACATTTGAGTATTTTACTTCTCGAACACACAGTGTGACATCGCAAAGCACTTTTTACAGAACTGATCCGAGTAGATGTGTTTAATCAGGTGCGTCAGTGCCAATACTTAATCCTCTGGTTAAAAAAAAAAAAAAAAAAAAAAAAAAAAAAGGTCAACAACTCAAGAATGCTAAGCTCTTCAGCTTGAACAATCAAGGGCCTGCAAATGTCATTTAAATAAAGCTTACAACATGCCTGACAGACAGTGAAGAGTCAAATAAATAAATAAATAAACAAACAAAACAAACAAACATTATATAAACATGGAAACCGTAACGTAAAAAGTAGGGTTTTTTTTATTAATTCACAAACAATACACGTGAAACAAAAATTAAATAAACAAATGCACTATATGTAAAATAAATAAATAAAACATTTATAATAATAATAATAATAATAATAATAATAATGTGTGGATCAACATGTGAAGTGTTTACAAACCAGACGGGTAATAAAAATATTTTCTTTAAACAAAACAAACAAACACCCACACCTGAAGTTCACGTGACTTTTCTGTGACTATAAGTGCGTTTAAGTGAACAATATGAGATCACGTGAAAAAGTGTGAAAATATCACATCTGGACCACGTGGGAATACCACATCTGAACCATGTGAAATGATCACATTTGAAAATAATTTAATCACATGCAAAAAAAAAAAAAAAAAAAAAAAGGGACGATAAACACACACGTTAACATAAATGAAAAAAGTGAATATAAATGAAAATGCTTGCACGATGGGTGAAAAATACATGTTGCTGTAAATGAACACTGTTGTGCTGAACTTAAATGGAAATAGAAAGAGCGTCATGTGATTTTGTGCACTCGGTGTACAGGATGCTACCTGGAGCTCATAGTCGTCCGTTACTTATTAGCTACACGAGCTACACTGTCCCCTCTCTCTGACTGGAACCCGCCAACATGTTTCTGTCGGGTGCAATCGTGCTTTTTTTTTTTTTTTCCATAGCTTGTCCGTCAAATAAGCCACGCCCGCAGTGCATGAGGACAATCATGGCATGAACATAACTAAGTTTAACACCAATTCACGACATTGTTTAGGAGCAACACTGAAAGGATCATTATCAAAAAAATAAGAGATAAGGTTTCAAATCCTGTTGTGTGTTACATTCGTCTCGGTGATTTCTCTTTAACTCTCTGTAACTGTTAAACCTGCTAAAGCTGGAAAACCTCCAAACTGTGACGGACTCTGACCCGGACACCCACACACACGGTCTGAAACCATCATCATGGAAAAATACCACGTATCACTATTAAACAGAACTCAACTGTGACGGGAATCGGATCTTTCTCTCGTGCATGAGAGTGTGTGCCCATTTTATTATGAACGCTCGTGATTCTGTTCAGTTCCACACAAATATCTAATCTAACATCAGTCGGCTACCGATTTCCGTTTAGATTTGATAGCTCGCCCAAGCTGACCTGGGGGGGAGGGGGGACGACGACGACACGACCGCGCTTACTGCTCATGGAACAGCTTCAGTTTTAATGCGAGACCTGATCTTACAGATTACTGCCCTTCAGAAGCTACACGAGATATTAACATGTTTCCTAGAAGACAAAAAAAAAAAAAAAACAACAATTTACACCAATCGTCCTGTGCAAAAGTTTATACCCCCCTGGCTCTTAACATGTAGAGTTTTTGGTTTTTTTGTGTTTGTTAAACAGAGCACTTTTTCCAGCCATTTCTTCTCAACCAAGCCACGACTAGAAAGAGCGTAGTGTTCCGAATAAAACACCCAGATGAATCGTGTGTACCGCTAGCGAGCTGCTTCTGTTGATTGAGCAAGACTTGGGCGACGAGAGCACCTGATTGGACGAACACAGGAATAGTACTGGATGACATATCGAAACATTTGATCATAAGTGACGAATTATTAAAAACAAATCAAATGAGATGACTTCTAAAACTAATATATATTTCCAAACAAACAAATAAACAAAAACAAACAAACAAATAAATAAATAAAGGCTCGTATCGGTGTGCATAACCCTGAGGTTGGTAAAAGAGACGCTCAGAAACACAGGTTTTGGTTTAAGGGTTGTTTTCAGTGTGTTTCCGATCGAGTAAAACTAAATAAGATTAGACACATCATTAGTAAAGGACAGCAGGAATGTTTCGGGGTCATTGGATTATAAATGGGATTCAAAATATTCATCGCGAGTAAGATTTGTGTGCTGTGCATCCACAGAACGCGACCTGTGGTAACTATGGTAACCGCCACGGTGTGCTGTGTTGAGAGGGCGCTTTTTACGATTATTTACGGTACTTCGATTTGCGGTTGAAAAAAAGATAACGTGCGTGTGGATATAGGAATGTTTGTAAATATGAGGCAGCACGGCGCTTACCGAGACGGATCCGCGCGGGATCCTGGGCATGGCCACGCACAGCACAAAGAGCGCGTAGAACAGCGCGAGACAGTGCGTGGCCCCGGCCTCCTCCTCGAAACCCGCACAGTGCGCGAGCCAGGTGAGAGCCGCCGGAAGCCCGAAAGCCAGGAGAAGCGTGAGGAAGACGGAGAAGGCGACGAGGAGCGCAGCGCGAACCAGCGGCCGTGAAGCCATCTTGCGATTTGACTGAGGGGGAGGGTTTGGACTCGGGCCGCGTCCCAAACACGCCGCCTTTTATTGCACACGCAGTGCACTGCCGCCTGCAACGTGTACCTGATGTAGGCCGCCTAGAGGGGGAGCAGCGAGCGGATTGGGAAATTCGCCCTGTAAATTCGCTTTAGTCATGGAAATGTGTTCCAAAGGGAATACGGGGAAAGGACTTCATCATCAACAACAACAATAATAATCATAATAACAAACAATAATAATGATAACAACAACAACAACAACAACAATAATAATAATAATAATAATAATAATAATAATAGCAATAATAATAGTAATTACAATAATAATAATAAGGATAATGATATAATAATAAGCAATTTAGTCAATTAAAAACAACAAGAACAATAAGTATATTTGGTAATTTAAAAACAAGTACTACTACTACTACTACTACTACTACTACTACTAATAATAATAATAATAATAATAAGTTATTTAGTCATTTTAAAACAATAAATAATTTAGTAATTAAAAAATAATACTTCAATATTTTAATATAATATAAAATCAGTATACTACTAAAACACTAATATTACTACTACTACTATTATTATTATTATTATTATTATTATTATTATTATTATTAATAATAATAATAATAATGATAATAATAATAATAATAATAATAATAATAATAACAACAATAATAATAATAATAATAAATGAAGGAGCTCTTGAGTATGAAAGGTGTCGGTGATACACATTGCTATTATTAATAACCCACTAGTTTGCTATTGCTATTATTTTCATCTACAGACTGTAGAATTTTGGCTGTAAACAACACATTGTACCCTGAAAAGGATAAAGCAGTATAGAAGATGGATGGACGGACAACACATTGTAGAAAACGTTGACCTGCGTCCCTGATCATATCCACTGAGAGGCAGTGTTAAACCTCAGCATGCAGGCTGATTTACAAACCGGTTTACTGACTTACAGTATCTCACAAAAGTGAGTACACCCCTCCCATTTTTGTAAATATTTGATTATGTCTTTTCATGTGACAACACTGAAGAAATGACACTTTGCTACAATGTAAAGTAGTGAGTGTACAGCTTGTGTACAACAGTGTAAATTTGCTGTTACCTCAAAATAACTCAACACACAGCGATGTCTAAACCGCTGGCAACAAATGTGAGTACACCCCTAAATGAAAATGTCCAAATTGGGCCCAAAGTGTCAATATTTTGTGTGGCCACCATTATTTTCCAGCACTGCCTTAACCCTCTTGGGCATGGAGTTCACCAGAGCGTCACAGCTTGCCACTGGAGTCCTCTTCCACTCATCCATGACGACATCACAGAGCTGGTGGATGTTAGAGACCTTGTGCTCCTCTACCTTCCGTTTGAGGATGCCCCACAGATGCTCAATAGGGTTTAGGTCTGGAGACATGCTTGGCCAGTCCATCAACTTCACCCTCAGCTTCTTTATCAAGGCAGTGGTCGTCTTGGAGGTGTATTTGGGGTCGTTATCATGCTGGAATACTGCCCTGCGGCCCAGTCTCCGAAGGGAGATGTTCATGCTCTGCTTCAGTATGTCACAGTACTTGTTGGCATTCATGGTTCCATCAATGAACTGTAGCTCCCCAGTGCCGGCAGCACTCATGCAGCCCCAGACCATGACACACCCACCACCATGCTTGACTGTAGGCAAGACACACTTGTCTTGACACCATCTGAACCAAATAAGTTATCTTTGTCTCATAATCCATGTCCTTAGTCTGCTTGTCTTCAGCAAACTGTTTGCGGACTTTCTTGTGCATCATCTTTAGAAGAGGGTTCACAGAGAACTCGGCGGGAGGATCTGCAAGTGACTGTAACATTAATGGTCAAAACCATGGTATGATGCCTTCTATACTAAGCTAAGGTTACCTACTATTTAGGTATCTAGTTACTGACTGTGTGAAAAAAAGCTCGTATGTTCTGCTGTACTTTTCTACGCTTGGCTGCTGTCTCCATTTCTTACAGACTGAGTTTATAAAATACATCAACGATCTTGCGTTGAGTATGGGCACAATAAGTGTACAATTGGAGGGGGGCACACACCTATTTTCCTTAACAAACGGTAATATGTTAAAAAGGAATAGACATAAATAAATAGATGAAGAAAGACAGATCCGTTGGCAGGGTTCATTAAAGGGGGACATATAGAAAATATTTTCTACTGTATATTGGGGGGTCAGATTGGTGTTTCCTCAAGATTGTGGGTGACCCGACCCATTCAAAGAATTAAGAAAACTCCAGTACCCTTTACATAGCTAACGTTTCAGGTTCCCACTGTATATTGTTGTACACTTTGTACACTTATTAAATAGCAAGCTAAACAGCATGATGACATTAACATAATAAATGACACCAGTCACACAAACAGAATATTCAGTTTCTCAGATTTAAATGATCATCTAAGTCAGTCATTGTTCTTCTGGGAGAGTAATGGTACCTGGTCACGGTGCAGGCAGAACAGCATTGCTTGGAAACATCCGTGGGGACATTGTATTTACAACATATATAGTGTGGAATTTAGTTTCATAGGTAGCTATCCTTTCTGAGTCTGTTTAAAAGTCGTGATTGCGTGTTTAAATGTTCGCGTGTGTGGTTTGCCTGCACACATCTTAGCTCGCCTCTATTTGGTGTGGTGGGTTTCATGGTAGGTTATGGAGCAGAGAATACATCTGCCCACAGGACATCCACAGCACCCTACAATTTCCCCACGCTGTGGGATCTTCTATCACTTTCTTAGGGGGTGCAATGTCTATACCATGGTTACACCCCAATGTGTATACCATGGTTATGCCCCAATGTCCATACCATGGTTACGCCCTTGCCGCTCTGTGTTTCATGGCTGCCGTTAGTTCAACTGGGAGAGGACTAGGATACCAGAGTAGATTATTTAAATTACAGGATGACTGACAACAGTCAAATGTGCCTCTTCAAGAAAATTAGAAGAGCTCTGTGAAATGTAAAAACTCGTAAGTAACGTTATATTATGGTCTTACAATCTCCTTTGGGAAGGTGTAATCACACTGAATGTCGCTAGACACTTAAATGTTTGAAGGAGCTCCTGCATGATTTCTAATGAGGACATAGAGCTTTTATATTTGATGTATTTTTATTTATCACAAAGAAACCATTTTGGTACGTTTAGACTGGCAGTGGAGTACAACAGTTCAGGACAGGAATCAGGGAGATGGTGGTACACGCTGCGGCCAAGACGATCAGCTGTAACCTCCCACATCTTTCTGTGTCCTTCATGTTTATCGTGAAAACTTCTCCGACATCCTCTCATACAGCAAACTGCTCTGCTACACGAGAGCTGAAGGTCCATATGTTAAATCATCACGTGACTTATTTTGCATGTTTATAGTGTTCTATAGCGTGCATCCAATTGATGTCATGACAATCCTTGCTAACGCTAACTCTAGTTGAACCGCTGCTTTGTGCTTATTGGTTGGGGAAAAGGAAGGCGGGCTCAAAGACTGAAATAATAATTCAAATCTTATTCAGCTCCTTCTACTGAAGTTTTGAGAAATCTTACCTAATGATCCTTTACATACATGAACAGCCTATAGATGCAGTGTGCTACTGTTCTCCTATGGCTAGATACTGGGGAAGCCCAGCCATGGTCCCCTATATATATATATATATATATATACATACATACAATATATATATATGTATATATGTATATATATATATATGTGTATATATATATATACATATATGTATGTGTATGTGTGTATATATATATATATATATATATATATATATATATATATATATATATATATATATAAACACATACACATACATATATGTATATATATATATATATATATATATATATATATATATATATATATATATATATATATATATACACACACACACACACACACACACACACACACACACACACACACACACACAGAGTGATTTCCCTATTCTAATACACCTGACTGTTAAAGAGCAACACCAACTTTATTTCTGTTGTCATGCCCTCTTAGTCAAAGTCCTTTTGTGTCAATGTGACAATCACAGATGGGTCAACCACAGACACACACTCTTATCACTCGCTTGCTGTTAGAAGAGGCAATCTGATAACACTGTGTGGGTTTACACATCCAAAATAATCTGCTGATGGTAAGAAAAGAATAGTGTAGTGATTTTCGAATTCACACGATCACAAAAGTTCACAGAAATGCAGATGTAGACCGCTATCTAAGGAACTAGCCAGAGGTGACGGTTGAGAGATGACGAGCAGAAGAAACCTTCGAAACAAACCAGACTCAAAAGGGTATTTCCAGGTGACACCGGATAGTCTGATTATAAATCATTACATGGCTGGTGTAGAAGAGTTATGTGTGTGGAAAGGATGTTCAGTATGAACAAACGGTGTACAAGTGTCCAGGACAGGCTGTACGATTACATTAGAATTTGATCAACACCTTGGTTATAGTTACATTTATATAGCGCTTTCCTACACACTCGAAGCGCTTTACAATGTATGGAGGGGAGATGAGGAGACATAGCCGATTTTGTACATTTGCACAAATACATCTATTTTATTTAGGATAGTTATGAATGGTGGTACATTACTTTTATTGCTTACAAAAGAAACAAAACATGAACATACTTAGTTCAACCCACTGAAATTCTTTGCTGGGTCCACATCTGGATCACACTCCATCAGCTCAAGAGACTCTGTTCAATGGTTGGAACTGCTTATGAAATACATCGGCTACATTTACACGCACACCCATATTTTCATATTAAATCAGAATTTGGCAATATTCTAATTAGCATTGAGTCACATTAACGCCACAAACCGATTGCCCGATTCTGATATTACTCTGATTTCGAATTCCCAATCCTGGAGTCCATCCATCCATCTTCAACCGCTTATCCCTGCTTCAGGGTCACGGGGAACCTGGAGCCTATCCCAGGAAGCATTGAGCACAAGAAGTGCGCCTGTTAATTGGAGATTTGTTGCATGTAAAACACCTTACTCAGAAAATTTACTGAAAGGAGATACATGTGCATGCTCAGCCAACAAAGACTTGTGGGTGCTAACCACAGATCAACTGTTAATCAGTTTTCCCAATACTTAAGCATTTTCCCCATAATCTGTTATCGGTTTTTTTTTAAATATCAGATCTTGTGGGCACTTTGAGAATTGCACAAGACCACAATAACCACCATTAATGTATAAATTAGATGTGTTCCATAAATTCTTGATCTGTAGTTTAAGCAGCTTGGTGCTGAGAAATAGAGGCAGTCACTTAAATCTATTTACCTCAAAGCTTTGAAGAACATTTTAACAATACACTTTATTTGTAATTAGGAGTACAAATAAGTGAGGAGTGTTGGGAACATGCTATAGGGAGGGTACAGACTACCACTTCTTGTGTTTGTCTTGGACTTATACAGTTCAAAGTTTTAAATAGAGTCCATTTGTCCAAGTCGAGATTGTCTGTGATGTATCCAGATGTAGAGGACAAGTGTGATAAATGCCATGGCTCTCCCGGTCATCTTGGCCATATGTTTTTCTTCTGCCCTGAACTCCATGGTTTTTGGTCTGGCTTTTTTTACCATCATGTCCACTATTCTCAGGGCAGATTTAAAGCCTTGTCCACTGATTGCGATATTTGGAATCCCTGAAGCTTCAATTCCTTTGAGTTTGATACAAAAGGATGTTATTGCTTTCACATCCCTTATAGCAAGACGTTCCCTACTGTTACATTGGAAGTCTGCTAAATACCCATCCATCTCCACTGGGATAAAGGACGTGATGTTTTCTCTGAAACTCGAGAAAATACGATATACGATGAATGGTTGTACAGATAAGTTTTTTCATAAATGGCATCCCTTTATTGCCTTTATAGAGTTACAGACACTACCCACTTAAAGGTTGGTGCCTGTTGTTGAATTTTATATCTCTATAACCAGCGACAGTTAATGGGTAGCCATGATGAGCCGGAGGTGCGGGTTGTGGGTTCAATTTTGTTTTTCTTTGTATAACAAGAAAAAAAAATAAATCTGTGAATATTTACTGCTTTTGCTCATTTTGTATTTTTGGGAAATGGTGGGGAGGACAGAACAGAAAAGGCGATTTAGATAGGCTTAGCAGTTCAACAGAAATATTCATCAGAAATGTTTAATTAAAAAAAAAAAAAAAGCAATGTTTTGCAGAAATGTATAGCAGAGCTGGTTTAGCAAAAATTGTTCAGTAGAAATGTTCAGCAGAAATGTTCAATAAAAATGAAACAAAAAAAAACAATGCACTTAATTTTTTTGCACTCTTTCAGACTTCTTTATTGGTGTATAAATAAGAGTTGTCTTGTATGTGAGGAGGAAGTGATCTGGACAAAATCGTTATAAATAAAATGGCTTGATTAGGTCTGTGGCATTAGTGTCAAAAACAGCAGTAAAAACAATAACTAAATAGGTTTGGCATATTGTTTATCTGGCACAAACATGCAAATATCGGTATTGGTTTAATATATAGCTAATCTACACTTAAGCTAGGAATTTAGGAATAGCAACTCTGGCATACCAACCACCATGTATAGAGGAATATTCCGATGCATGCATATAAACGTCATATTCAGAATATGTCTGCAACCTGAATACAGACCTTAAATGGAATTTGAGGTGCATGTAAAATAATTAGCATTGTTTTCAATTTACTTATAAAAAATAAGGATTATGTAACCCTTAAAATAAATAAATAGCAACCCGAAGGCAGTACCACAATGTAAGAGGGATTACGTAGAGTCGAGACAACACTTAGCAATCTCAATGTTTATTGTGCAGATGAAAATGTAAGACACTTGCACTGAGAGAAGACAGCAGCAACAGGCGAGATGAGCATCCACCTCACACTACGTGGACAGACTAATGCAGACATTCACAATGCGCAGAACTAAAGACTTTAAGTGCATGAAAGCTCAGACTTTACTGTGATCGACCGTAAACACTGGGCGAAACCAAGGCAACAGTTTGTGACCAAGCACAAGAAAAAAAAAAAACAAGTCCAAGTGCTTTCTATTTAAAGTGCTTGAACAGATGTCACTACTGAGCGATGACGAGAGCGAGTCATGTGATGGGCGTCATGCTTAAAGACTTCTCATTGGTGTGTGTGAGAATTAAAACAACGCCATCTCGGAAAAATCAGTGCTATTAAAGCGTCACCTCCTCCGTGTAAACAGCAGAATTCAGCTCCACTTATAAACATGACTACCTGGAATATAAAGAAAAAGTTTATCTAGGGTTTTTTTTGGTGAAGAGCATGAAGTCAAAAATTAATACCAGTTTCAGAGCGTACAAAAGTTTGAAGAAAGAAAATTGGTGTCGAGATTGGCACGCTGCAGTGACCGTTCTGCATAGCTGAAGGAAAACCAGTCAGGGTGACTCTGTAGCCATGGGATCTACTCATTTCAAAACCATCACTCAAAAACGGTAAAGAACCCAGTTACAATGTCACTCCCCCACCCCCTCTTCTCTTATTTAAGGAAAGCAGCAAGCTTTTTCTCGATGTTCTCAAAAGAGTCCATTCCCATGTAGTCGGCTTGGCCCTGTTCCCAGCGCTGTTTACGCTCGGCTGAGGAGAGAGGATGCGGGATGGGCAGGGCCTGAGGCTGGAACTCCTCCTGCTAGGAAAGAATGAGTAATGAAGTGTGAAAACACACTCATGTGCACAGACAAAAACATACGGAACACATGCATCCATTTCTATTTGATGTGTGCGTGAGTTCTTGCGGTCCCAAATTTGCTGCTTTGTGTTTTGCACGGGAGCAAAGAAATAAAGTAAGCAAACAAATAAATACATAAATAAAAAGTACAGGACCTCAGCTTTTTATGCTTGAATTAAAGCAGCTTATTAAATGAATTTGCGATGCAATTTGTAGAGTTCGTGCTTATAGCAATCACACGAAATTGTTCTTTACAGTGATGTTTGTTGGTCAATGAGACCTTTTTAGCTGTACTCCTGTTCAGTCACAGGACGCGTCTAGGGCCAAATCTGTGGAAAACCTGCAGTAATTTGAAAAAAATAAAATAAAATTGCACACCTCTCTGAATATTGTGGAGTTTGCTTGATTGACAAAAGATCATGTTACTGAGAAACTGCATCATCAAGTTTTAAGCCACCGATACTGGAGACTCCTTCCACAAGATAAAATACTGTAAATGTATTGAATTGTGGTGTTTTCACATTTTTCACATGTATATCAACATTTATAAGGTTCGCTTTCCTAAATAAGGTACTTAAATCCATCGATTATTAGTCATCGTTTATGTGGAGCATCTGCCATACAAGTCTGTGTAAGGTGTTACTATAGAAACGACAAGGGCATATTCATATACAGTAAACCCTGCATTGGATACATAATGCCTTTCGAGGGAAGTGTAATCCAGACATGTTTAACTGCTAGCTACAGGCTTTCTGTAAAAAGAAAAAGGACATTAGCTTCATAACTTCAGTGTGAAACTCAAACTTCAAATATGAAGCATGTTTTGGTTCATCATATGCAGCTGGTGGGGGAATTGTATAAATTTTTTGGCCAAATTGAGCACCATGTTCCTAGTTTTCTAAGAAGTAAACCTTCCATCATTTGTTGGAAATCTGCAGACTTGCATTATTGTGAGAGCAGTGTTCTGCATAATTGATGCCTTTAAATTTAGTGGTCTCTCTTTACAGAAAGAAAAACGTACAAAACAGAGCTTGCCGTGTTCGGTCACGAAAACGTCAATGCAATGTCATAAAACGTCTTTTGTAAAGCCCCAGTGGATCAGCCGTGTCATCCAGCGAGTGATTGCTGATGTTTAAAGCTCACCTCCTGAATGCTGAACTCAAAAGGCTGGTCACCCAGTTCTTGCTGCTTCAGGGGAAGCACACAACTGCTGTAAAGACTCCACCACTCCAGGAGATAGCCGGGGTGCGACGAGGCCTCCTGCACGTTCCCCCGCACTCTCCTCTGATTAGTGTCGTAGGTGTAGCTCCATGGCTTCGTCTTTCCAAGGAAGTGCACCACCTTGGCGTTTGTGCCATACCTGAGGAATGGATATGGTGAACGCTGTGGAGTTTAACTAGATCCTGACTAGGGAGATACTAAAAGATGTACCATATGAATGAACACTATACATGAACATATTGGTTTCTCCTGCCAGCATCATATTAAAAACACTCACGTATGCAAAAGTGAGGTTTTCACTTGTAGGATTGTTGCATTCCTTTGGATCACAATCCCAAAAGGAGATCTCTAGTCTCAACCAGATGCCCGGTGAACCTTTCTGGCATGCCTTCTATATATATTCAATTACATCTCCAATACACTCCATGTGAATGAAGTAGGCAGCTTGTACTGGACACGTTCTCAAGTGGTGAATCCGATATGCAATACCGAGTCATAACACGAGCATAGTAACAACCAAACAGTTTACTGAGCCACAAAATCACCAGCCAACCAACACTTGGACATTCCTTTACTAAAGCTTTAATCAGTTTGCCAGGTTGGGATCAGTTACTTTTAAACACTAGGACAAAATTCCCCCCAGTCCAAATCCATGGCATAAGGAATACAAAACCCAGACCAGTCATGGAGTAAAACCAGACCATCTGTAATTTGATTGGCTGCAAGTGGATACATGTTTCCGTGAGAGACAAGGTGATGGACTTTTAAATAGAAATTAGACTAAGCCCTTGATCTCTGGTCATTAAAAGGGTTGTCCCGCTTCCTCAAGCCCACACAGCTGCGGTTCTTTAATCAGCAACGCTATTTTCAGCTGGTGGAGTCAGTCCTACACCATGGACATTTAATCTCTCCATCCAGTCGTCTGACCGAGCACGTGGCTCTACCTGAAACCTGATGATCCTGCCGAGATGTCGTCACAGGGTAGCGTTCATGTGACCCGTATTTCTTGTAACTCTGCACTCAAGAGCTGGTCATGCTGATCCTCAAACTCCACAGAAACAAAGTCATATACTGTAGCGTTATAAATAATCCAGGACATGAAACTTACTGTTTAAAGGCAGGAAGGTAAGTGTAGATCGCTATGCTGCTCATATTGTAGATAAACGGGAGGTGTTTTCTGATGTCTGCTGTGGCCCAGTCACTGAAGTACCCATTGAGAACTCCCTGATCTCCACCTGCAGAGCAGATAAGAACACAATTAGCAACCTGGCCTTTTCACACAGCCCTGGAGTTCAAATTGTGCCGAACGTTTAAAGAAAAGTTAATGAAGTAACAGTGGAGGGGGGGAGAAATGATCAAGATGACCGGCATATCTGGTATCAGGGAGCCAAAATTCCAATTCAATCAAAGCTTGCTCCAACGACACGTCTGGTGTTTGCCAGGCCACAGAAACATAAATCGCTACAGAGGCAGTGTAGTGCAAATACCAGAACAGGAATAAACGTGTTTAATGGTTATTAGAACATTAAAAAACCTGGCAACATTGACCAAGCCTGGCGGCGAGGCTTAGCACTCTCAACCTTTACAAATGTAGACAGGATCTGGAATTTCTACAAGTCGGACATACAGCTACAACAAATCCCCACACGTAGCTTTTTAAAGAAACGCGACCAAGAAAGAAGGATTGTGAATGGCTAGGTCAGTACAGGCCAGTACTGATAGTAGGAATGTTTTCCTGGCCCATGTAGTCAAATCCCCGCTGACTTCATCCCTTCATGGCCACGGTTTATCCTCACTGACGCACACGTCGAGCATGCCAATGCATCACATCTCAAAAGCATGAAGTGCTGTAATGGTCCTGGAATTATTTGGCGATCTGGGTTTATTGCTTTAGTGAACCGAGTCCATGGGTTACAACCATATCACGCATCCTTGAAGTTAGGTGAACAGTGTTTGAAGCTACACTGCACCTGTAGAACACATGGAACTAGTAAGATGTACTTAAAACTAGGAAACTGTTGATGGTAGATTAAAAATAAATACATTTAAAAAAATTTAAAATGGGAGATGGTCACCCCCACACCTAAACCATCACACTCAAGTGTCTTGCTCTCAAATGAGGTTTACTAACACGTCTACATCAGCAGTTTCCTCTGGTTCCTGCTACTCACCAAAAGCCCATTGTATCTAGTCAACATGCTCAGAAATTACTCATCCACTTTGTATAGTCGCTGTGCATCACCAGAGCTCAGGTCAGAGAAACGGACATGTTCAGCGACGAAGAATAAAAACCTGGTACACAAGTGCATGTGCCCACAGCTGAACAGACATTGAACAAGCTGCTGAAATCCCTTTAAGAACGATGAACACATTTGGCAAACGACAAGAGGGAAAACTAGCACAACGTTACAGTCACAAAATTAGAGCCTTACCATCACAGCAACTGATGTTGGGAGTTAAATTAGCATAGAGGCAATCGTACCAATCTAGTGTAAGCTGCATTTTACTGAATACTGTGCTTTAGCAAAACTTCTAGATGTTCTTGCCTCAAAAGTCAACTCTTAAGGAAAGGACTCAAAACTGAGCAACAATTTGTTGATCAATTATTCTTTCCTATAGCAATTATGAAGCCCAACATCTAGACTTATGACTCAAACTACACCTTTCATTTTAACTTCAAAATAAATACTCTTAGTATTCTTTCTCCCCCTCTTAAAAAACACTATTACCAACATCCTGTCCTCAATACTGACACCACATTCACTCAGACACGACCTACTGATTCCATTTTAAAATAGTCACATACATTTAGAATGGCTCGCTGCACATGTGCTATACAGGGAATAGTATGACATACTGTACAGGTCAGACAGCTGTACATTAGGTCACAACCTTGTGTAGGCTACAAAAGGAGTATAATGGTTAACATGTCAACAGCTTGTGTTCTAAAAAAAAAAAAAAAAAAAATATATATATATATATATATATATTATAGCACAAGAGTAAAGAAATAATGGAATTCTAAAGCCTAAAACTGAACTACTAAAGGCCAGTAAGAATACTGCAAATATGAGGAGACTATTGTGTACTAGCATTAATTATTTGCTTTTTAGTGTAAAGTTTTGAGTCCTACTTGAGGCTATGCCCCAAAAACATCCAGGCCCACAAATTATGTTTCCAAGTAAATTTTTATTTAATTGTTTAGTTTAAAGTCAGTCCTGCCAAACTGGGGGCCTATAGTCCAACATTGACTACTGGAGGCTAGTTAGTACACAGCAAGCAACATTAGACTGGCTATTCTCTACTTTACACAAACCCTCCAGACATCAATCCCCCACCGTTTCCAAAACCCTAGGTCTAAAGCTTTCCAGACCCCCAAACACTGTTTTTTGAACTGTCTAAAACCTTCCTACCCCCAAAACCTGTTTTTGAACTTCCAGACCTAAAAACCTACAGGCTCAAATTATTCATGCCAGCAAATTGTCTGGGCATACGAAGTCTGCTACTAACCACCCCTCAACCACATGTCTAGAAGCCTTCACACCCCCAAAACCTACAGACCCAAAACCAGCAGCCCATCAAAAACATCTTTTAAACACCACCTCTAAAAAGCCTCGAGCCTGCCCCACAAACACCCACAATCAATAAAATGATCAGCACTGCTATGTTCTGCAGCAGGAGTCAACAACTTCAACAAGGAGGCCATGACTATACATATTCAACAAACCTCTTGTACAAACCACTCACACAAGGCTTCAACTGTAAGGAGAGCCTTTTCCAGAGGCCATACCACTAGCACTCAAGAGGAATGCCCATGTACAACAGCTATATCTGTGTATGTTTGCTCTACTTAAGCTAATCATTCACTCAGTGAAGTGTACCCTGCAGTTTAAAATAGGCACGCTATCATCAGATTTACACAGCTCAGAAAATCCCCTCTGGATAACAGAGGCCTTAGAATGTTGCACTCGTTTCAGTCTTCATTTTGAGAGGATGAACAGGCCTCTGGAAGAATATACCATGCCAACTGCTGCTTTAGTCTGGCAAAGGATGAGAGCAAGAGCTTGTGTACACATGCAAATGGAGGAAATATAAAAAATAAATAAATAAAGCCCCTCCAGTTCACATTTACATGGATTTAACTTTTATTTCTACCCTGTATTAGAGGAGTCCCCATGCCCAAGCCAACAAGACACCTTCTCATCTCTCCTAAAATATTTAAAAATGCACATCTGCTTTGTTTTTGGGGATTCTTACGCAACAGATCCATAGACCTAGAATAATCCAGTTGCATTTTATACCCACTTCCATAGAATATTGTATGATTCCCTTCAAACAAGCTATAAGCTTCATGCTATACACCAAGTAAAAGGGAACAATAGAGAAAGTTAAACGTTTAAAATGGACATCTTGCATACCACAGACCAATCCTACTAAAAACACCATTACAATAGCTTACATGCCTTCAGGCTGTTTGGGAATGGGATGTTACCAGATGCTTCAAAACTCCTCCAGCAAGTATCAAGTTCTTCTGCTACAGCGACAAAAAAAATAAAAAATACATTACATTTCTGCTATGCCTACTTTCAAGTAGCTTAGTTCATTCATTGGGTACCACACTTGGCTACACATGCTGGGTGCCATATTTGCTTGCAATAAGGTAGAGTCAAGGAATTTGGATGTCTTGACAATAAAGTGATTGAGCATCTAGAACTACACCAATCATAATGTCACCGAGTCATATGTGGTCATATTTTACCTGAGAAACCCAGCATTCTTTCATAAACATTAGCCCGGACTACTGTGAGGTGTTGCTGGCTGTCTGTTTTATCCAACTACGCCAACTGTAACCAAGGTGAAACTTAAGAAGCAAATTCCTGCTCATGCAGTAAAAGCTCTGTATGGTTATGTACCCATGTTGCTCACCTCCAGAAGCAGTACAGCCCATCACTAGAACTTCACTAAGCTGAGGTAGGCCTGAGAAACTCCAATACAAATTTAAATAAAATGGCATGAAAAGGTTTGTCTACACATGGCCCCTGTGCCAAATTCCTTGTGAGGAGTATGAACACTCAAGTGTGTCAGACACAAAACAAAAAGGCTGCAACACACAGTGAGAAAAACAACCTTCACACATTTGACATAAAACATGACCGTGAAATTACACCTGTCCGCGTTAGAAAGCACAAACGCATCAGGTCGCCAAGCGTAAAAGTCGCCTATCTGAGAGATTTCTGCTCGAACAGATCACAGGAATGTAGAACACAGTTTGAGAAACCAGTCCACAGGGAGAATGGGCCCATTCAGAACCGCCACACCCAGGCCGATAGATCTGGAGGGAAAAGATGGCCACGGGCCAAGACTGGGCATGGGCACAGCAAAGCTGGGCAGAAGAGACTGGATTCAACACGGGAAAACGTTTGGGAATTTTAACTTCTAACGTCTGTACACAAATGTATACAACAAATGTGTGTACCAAGAGTTTTTCTCTCTTTTTTTTTTTCAAACATACAAACACCATCACATACTTGTGAAGCCATGTTCACGCTGCTCTCCAAGTGTTTCCAGGACATTTTGTAACACTAAATAAATGCAACTCCAATTCCCTTTCACATCCTTGTTTTATCTTTTTTTGCCATTCAGTCCATGTAGATCTGACCCATTACTGAGTAAAAAATTCGATTGGTTGAAAGGTTTTGTTGGTGCACAAGTGTAGAATTGTACAAAGAACTCAGAACAGCAAAAGAATAAATCTACAAAACCTCGTGCCAAATATATAGACACACGCACCTTCCACCAAATATTTTACCACCAGTGACTGGTGAACTTTAACCATAGTCAAATTAAAATTTGTAAATCCTGAATCTAACAAATTCTAGCCTCTTCCACAGATCTCTTCTAAAGATTTCCCCTCACAATATCCATGCTTACATGCACAACAAATTCCACTAAAGGTCTATATTCAGGTTGCAGCCATATCCCAAATACCATATTTATATGCGTACATGTGTCGAAATATTCCTGTATACATCGTTGTAGATATGCTGATCCACACATGCACTTTCCCTTTCCTGCGGTCATTTCCCGCGAGATTCAATATGCTGCCGTCGCTACCCAGAATTCCTTGCAGACCGAGCTTGCGCATATACCTCCTTTCAAATGATTTTCTGAATAAAAAGGTGCTTACATGCAACACATTTCTAATAAATAAAAAAAAGAAAAAAAAAGGGCATATTTCAGGGGTGGGAATCAGAACACTGTCTTAATCAGCAATCCAACTGTGGTATTTACATGTGCATTTACTCTGATCAAAATCCAGGAAGAAACGATGGGAAAACATGCAAAAATCAAACCTTAATAGTATTTCTAAGACACTGTCACTTTCAGGTGTTTTCCATGACTGGAAACCTGGAACCTTCCAGAAACCCTGGAAACCTCCCCCTCCCCTCTGCTTTGACTCAATAGTGTGAATGCAAACTACCACCATCTACATTTCACTGCAAACATTTTATATTCTAGTTAACCTGAACCTGGGCTCCTACAGCTTTAGGACTGGAATCAAACCTTAAGTAGGTTAACCTCGCTCAGCCCCCCCCCCAGAGTAATAAAGCACATAAAAGCAAGATAAACTGAGGCTCTCTGGAGCTCATGTTCTAACCCATATTTACAACCCGCAAAGAGCAAGTTCATTCCTGAGCAGACCAGCTCACAGTAAATACAGGCAATGTAATGGATCAAACTTTAAACCCAAGCTTTTCTTCCTATCACACACACAAAAAAGCAGATAGTTACTCACCGTCGAAGCTGCCATGCTCTGTACAGTACTCGAGGAGTTTGCCATAGGTCTCGTTGGAGGGGCGGAAGACGAACACCCCGGAGTTGAAGCAGTCGGGCCATCCGGGATCTGGAGCTGCAGAGAACTCCTCTCGGTCAAACAGCTCATCGATGTTCGCTACCACCTAAACACATTACACAGTAACTACGAACACTGGTGGATAACAGCATTTTTTTAACAGCACAATAATCATCTCTTACTCAGAGCTTTCCAATTCCATTACCTTTAATAGTCAAAGACGTTAATGTTCTGATAAGAACAACCTATGTATTGAGCAAATAAAGAAAAGTATTCCCCTGAAAATGAGTAAGTGGTAGAGATAACACGCTTTCTTTTCTGATACGGATCATGAAACCGAGTAATCAGCCATTAACAAAGTGTTTATTTTACAAGAAAATAAATACATTACACCAGAACCGCGAGGCTCAGAGGGCCACACTTCACCATCCGACTCTCACCATCGTGTCTGCGTCCATAAACACACATTTGGAGTAGTGTGTGAGCGTCCAGCAGTGGAGCTTAGTGAAGGTCACTCCCAGGTCTGGTCTCTTCATCATGACCAAGTGTGCGGTGTCCCCACTGTCCAACACGTCCACCAGCCTGACCTCATCATACAGCGTCTGAAGCACTGCCCTGAACAGGATGAGAAACTCTGGGTCAACTCCTTGGTATCCTTCTCTTGTTCATTTGACATGGTTAGGAAAACCTGATCATCCACCACTGTGTGCAAGTACTTTACTCACACTTAAGTTAAGGTCACAGACCAACTAATACCGGAACCATGCACTAGGTTTGTGTGAAATTGATCTTTTTGCTCATGAGTTAAAAAATGAGCATTCCCACCATTTCAGGTGAAAGGAGAGCATAAATGATCCTACAGCAATGCAGTCAACAGTTTATAAAAAATAAATCAAGTGAAAAGGCACATTGATCAACACTTTTACAAAAAGGATATATTGTAATCGCAAGCAGTCAAGCTAACCGTTTAATTACTTTATAATTAGCATCACTATTACTCTTATAGACAAACTAAACCAGTGGAAAATTCTATTGGATTTTTGTCGAGGGTGATGCGAACTTCTGGGTTGGCCTACAAAAATATGTCATCCCTGCTGCACTCTACAATCTAGTGTCAACCAAGGTGAACATACACCCATAGATTTTATTTCACATTAATGAACTGAACACATTCTGCATTTACCGCGACCGTAAGCGAGGAAGCCTGCGTGTATCGAGAGCACGAGATCATTTAAAGATTCATATGTCGACGGGCTTGTCTCCCACTTTACTGGGATACCATCATGCACAAATGAGTAAAGGTTAGCAGGTGTGGTAATACAATATCACACTTATTAGTGCCTACTCAGTGTGGCTCAAGGTCCCTTTCAGAACATTCCCACTAACTGTCCCTCAGTGGTGGAATGAACTTCAAAAAACGGCTAAAAGACCCAACTCTTCCATGAACATAAACCTAACCCCTAAAATTTTTTTTTTTTTTTTTTTTTTAAAAACCTCCACACACACACCTTACTCTAGCTCTTTACACCACAACTCGGCACGCTTTGCTTTTTCTAGAACCCAGTTAAAGATCTTGTATAGTAGCACTACCTGTACTGTTCTCTGCTTGATGTATCGCTTTGCTAGTATTTCCTCATTTGTAAGTCGCACTGGATAAAAGCATCTGCCAAGTGAGTAGATGTAATGCAACAAAGACCACTTATATCGTAGAAGTGTAAAACTGAACAGGGACGAGAATATCGCCCTCACAAGCCTATTACGTACTACAGAACTACTCAAACTAAGCACGTGTGAAATCACTTGAGAGGCATGATTTGATTGCGTATGTTGACTATGGACAACTCTCCCACACACACCTTATGTCCAAATATTCGCCCACATTTCCTGCATGTTAAATCATGTCAAAGACCATGCGTCATCACAAGGCACAACAGTCGTACATGTTGGAGCCAAGATGGTGATGTTGGAAGAGGAATGAGCACACGTACGTCTGCCTCTCAGCTTTAACACATTCAGGTTCAGAAGGAGAAGATGCAGGAAGTTGCACAACCCATAGTCAACATTTAACTTGCTGCTACTGTAGTGTGATGTCTGCAGTTTGTTTTGTGGGGACACAAATGGGTCCTAGAGAAAGAGCTGCACATTGGACAAGTACAAGAAGGATCAAAACTATCAGTTTTCCTGGAAATAACGAACGATAAACAATCAGCAGATACATGCTGGCTTGTGTGTCTACAACACCAAGAGATTTGTCCAAGCCACTTCAAAAATCTGGACCCTGCAGAAAAATCCATTTAGATGCAGAATACATAAGTAAGATCTTTGCAGGAAAGGTTCTACTTATTCACGCTACACAGGTGTGTAATTATTGGCATCAACTTGGTGTCTCGGCCCAAACTGCCAACCAAACCAGTAGAGCCAACCTTTCTTCAGACTGTCCCGTTCATTCCAGCATTCACAATCTGCTCATCCTCGAGGTCCTTTCCACACAGATATTTTCCCATAAATAAAAACACATTTAGTACACACCAAGAAATGCAGGATACCAAGAAGAGAGAGATTCAGCTACTGAGAAACAGTAAGTCAATGCAATAAAATAAGAATTACAGCTCATACCTACAATATTGTAAGAAATGCAATACATCAATACTAACACGGACCCATTTCCCTTGACCTTAATACTGAAATAATCATAGCCCAGATCAAATCCCAGAGAAATATTTAGGTTTCTGTCTCTAGCTTGAAGTGCTGTACCTTGTGCAGAATGGTGAAGTTAGGATACTCAGCTCTTACAAAAACACAGAAAAACAGTAAATTTCAAAGAACCCCCCCCACACACACAGTTACTGTTCCTCCCTACAAATGTTTTCGCAATTGTAAAGCAAAAAGTAAAAAAAAAAAAAAAAAAAAAAAAAAACAGACCCCACAATATTCTGTAGAGGAGGCAATTTATCAAAAAATACAGCAGATTTGGTGAATCAAGATGGGTCATGTGACAACACATTCAGCCAAAGCCCTCTTCAATTCATGTGTAGAATATTAATTGCAAAAAACTGCAAAAACAATCACTTTTCAAGTAGCTTATCACAAAAAACAACTCCAATCGCAAATTTTGGAATGCAAATTCAGTGGACAAGACAAAAAAAATATTATATATATATATATATATATATATATATATATAATATTTTTTTTTTTTTTCTTCATGAATATCACTTTACTTTATAAAATAACCCAAGCTCATCAGATAAAGGTGAAAAGGACAAAGGGACAGCAACTTTACCAGAAACACCTTTAAACAGGAACGTACAAGTCACGTGTGAGCCGGCCAGCCAACGGGGATGAAAGAGAGCGTTGTACCTTCAGGATGCTGAATATTAGCACAGCTGTGAAGGTGTAGACACGAACGCTCAGGCTATGGCTTCTAGCTAATCACAGCGGTGCCAATTAGGAGTTTAACCACAACTGAAAGTGCAATAAATGCTTAAATACAACACTGAAGCATTTCTGTGATCACAAAATCCCGGAGGGACTGACGTGAAGACTACACAACAGCTACTGTATTTAACCAAAGCATTGTTTCCACAGTGCATTAGTGAAGAATCTGAGGTTTAACCAGGGATTCGAGAGAACGTTTCCTACACTACACTTGAACGTTCCAATCTTCCTAAATATTAATAAAAAGTGAAGTTCTTGTCCTCAAGAATTCCCTTTAAAACATCTCTAGTTTATTGATAGAAAATTACTAGCTAGCCATGTAGTCAGTTTAAAAATAAATCCATGTTAAGTAAATCCACTATGCAAAAATACACGAATAAATGCTCAGTAATCCTCAGATCATGTTCTCAAAGTTTAAGATGATCAGTTTATAGACATCCAGATGAATATTCTAGCTTAGCTGCAGTTAAACGCAGATTAAGTCATTAAATACAGATTAGTCGGTGTGAAACCAAGCCAAGCTGGGTAAAGGTAGATGTGTTAACATTGGCAAACCCCACATTGCAACAACCTTCTTTGGTTCCTGTCAAACCCAACAGCGGTAAACCATAATTCACCAAGAGAACGGACAGGAAACAGATTATGAAATGTTACACAGGAATCAGCTCAGCAACCTAAAAAGCAGAAAACTTTATTTAAAAAAATAAAAACAAACATCTCAATACAGGTGATAAAAGCTGCTAATTATCAGTGTGCACTAAAAGCTGAAACAGACCAAAATCCTGACTCAGCATTGTAGCAGAACTGGCTCTCAGGACAGAGTACCACTGCAGACAGAAAGGTGACACTGGACACTCACCAGAACTGGCTCTCACATGCACTAATGTTGGCCTGGTGTCAATGCTCTTTTTATCACACCCTCCCTTGAGGGACTCCCTGACGCCAAGGGCAAGTAGACTTCCCAAGAGTGGTTTTATAACTACTAGCTCAAGTGAATTTGGATAGATAGCCACTTACAGGGGCGAGGGAATGAGTCAAGGGAGACATGGAATTTATGAGCAGAACCTACCCTTAAATCATTGCAATCCTGGTGCATATTCATTAAAAAAAAGCTGTTTGAGCAATAAAATGTCATTTTAAAAATGTACAATTAGATTTACTACTTTCAAACTGGGCTTTATGCTCAACCACTCCATTTGTTTAGACTCCACATACATTTGTTTACTTAGCTAGTTAGCGTTAGTAACAAGTAACTAGCGAGTACCGTGTCTTTAGCAATTGCGACTTGAATTATTTCAGAGTAAGTGTACTGTGCAAGTCACAAAGGAATGAATAATGAAGTGAGAAACGATCATCATATGTGTACTACAAAGGGCAAGTGTGACAGTTTTAAAATCCATTCCTCATTGTTCACCTCCCCCTCTTGTTTGGCAAAGTGGCCAATTCTGGAACTTCGGGGTTACACACCTGGGTTGTGAGGAGAAGACATGGGAGTGTTGAACAGAATCGAAACTGAGCACACACTGGCTCGAATTACAAAAATGAGCATGAAATGCACTTCCTCACACACCCAGATACTGAGATCGCGAGTTCAAATCCCACCGATGCCACAGCCAACTGTGGCCAGGAGTCCAATAAAGAAAAACTGTCCATGCTATCCGGGTGGGTAGGAAGGCATTACTCTCACCCCTGTCAAACAGTACAACACTAGCCAACCGTGTGGGCATCAGTGAGCTCATGTACGTGGAAGAGGACGGATAGCGCTCGAGTGCATTACACTGCCCTGTGACGCGGAATGATTAAATGCAGTTGGCTGGCTTCACGTGTCACGGCAGAAGCGTGTTAGCCTTCACCCTGGTTTCTAGAAGTTGTATGAGGGGAGAATTATATAGAAGGTGGGAATTGCCAAGTGACCAAATTGGAACAAAACAGTGTTACAAAAACAAAAAACTAGAAAAAGGCACCAGAAGATCCTATAACTGCATGATACTGTATGCAGAGATCTTGGAGTACTGCATTGCTTCTCTTACGATAAAATGGACAGAATTTCGGAGCAAATCTACATTTAATATGAAACTCATGATCGAAATTTTTTTTTTTTTTTTTCCAAAAGCCTGTGATCACCAAGTGCAAAATTACAGGACGGATTTAAGACTTGTCCTTATTGACAGACCAGACATGGAAAAGCCTCAAGCTTCCAATATATGATAACAGTTGATTTCAGAGTCTGCTTCAGTACCTGGACTCATTGGATTACAAGGCCCAAAAGCTAATATTCCATGTAAAGGCTTTAGCTCAGAACTTATATCTACTACTAAGCAGACCATCCCCAAATATAGGCCAAAACATGCAAGCTGAGCAATATGCAAAGTGGAACATTCCAGCACAATAGCTTACAAAAGTCACATCTTGATAATCGTACACGATGACATGTAATTTCCAACCAATTGCTCAATACTAGCTTACACATTCAGTCTCGAAACATTGATCTTGCACAAGTGGTAAAATCAGCACCGACACCCAATTATACTCAATGTTCACTATACAGTACTTAGTGTAAGTTTAGGACCATCAAGTTCTCCTATTGGACCTTATACTGCCTCACTGCTGTATGGGCATTTCTACACACCAGTGCAACATTGTTAACACCATACACAGGCAAGTATACACACCTGAAGTTACACTTGCTAAACTACACGTGCAGTTAATGCATCCGGAACAGGTCAGTTGTATTTAATCTTAAAAAATAAATAAATAAAAGTGAAATGTTTCTGCTCCAATATTAGGAAAACATTCCTAGGTAATGTAGGTAGCAGAATTTGCATCATTAATCCACCCCAAAACGTGGGTCATAGCTTTACATTTGGAGGACGTCTATAATATGACCGATACCCACGTTCCCCTCAACAATTGTGTTACTATACTAAACCAGGTTTCCCCAAAGCCTACTCTGCCTCAGGAATAATTAGATTACTTCACGAATTGTCTCAAACCACCATTATGAATTATGTAACACTCTTACACGCGTGTGTCAATGCTCCTTGTGGTTATATGGTTGGGTTTTCTGTGTCCTTCCACAACTGAACTGTATGTGATGCAGCATTGGTCAACAGGTCACTGTGCATATGGGAGATGTTAAAGGTCTGGAGACATGACCCGGAAGTAACTTGACCAAACCAACACTTCGAGTCAACGGCTGTAGTTTTTCATCTCTTGAAGTATCGTTGAATCACTAGCCATTTTGTAGTTAACAATATGTTGTATTTTACACAAGTGATTAATTGCGTGAAATATTTAGAGGACAAAAACTATTTTCAGATTCTGAGGCAGAACACAGTTTTTCTTTTTTGCTTCAAGTTAGCCAGCCAATTTGAACTCATTTGTATGGGTTATTTTGGCATATGTTTGTAAATACTGTAAATAAGTCCCCATGAAATGAAAATTGACATCTTGTGGGTTTTAGCATGGACGTTAGCCTTAAGGTTCTCTATAAGCTAGTGTGAGCCAAAACAGTGACTACATTTGAATTTAGAAGATATATGCATTCAAAATGTAGTTTCTCTCGACCTCAAATACAGATAAATTTTGATTAAATCATTCTGCTAGCTTCTTAACAGGATTTTCTGTCCAATTAAATGCACTCTAGAATTTGAAGTGTCCCACCCACAACAGTATAAAAACCAATTGTACCAACTGTCGAGTTCAGCTTAGCCTGGGCTGTGAGGTTAGGTAAACACTATTGGCTATTCACAAAGAAGGAGTAGCCACTCGATAGGTCCCTCCCTGACTTCCAGTTACAGCGGAAATTACGCCAAATGCTGCGCATTTAAGATTTTAAAGGGAGAACAACCATCAATTAACTGGCCGAATTATTCTGTCCTTCACAAATATTTTGGAGGTGCGACATTCATGCTCCAACTTCTCATAATTTCCAGCTTTATTGATGCGTACCTGGACGGTTCTGACACTTGGGCTCCGATGAGCACCACCAGCTTCTTGGAGGTCTTATGGTTCCTCAGGGACTTCCCCAGTACCATAGCTCCTTTAGCATATTTATCATTCGTGGCCAAGGTGACGAATGCCTGGTCTGCAAAGAGAGAGATGAATTTAGTCCAACACAACTTTTAGAACAGAAGACTTTTTATAAGGTCTCATTTCAGTTAACTGCATGTTGCAGCCTGCGCTAAAGATTTATGGTGTGAACGTTTTCCATGAAGTAAGGGAGTCCAAATGCGTCTGAAATGTGCCAGTTTTCTGTACACATCAACACCACATGCTGAGAATTAAACAAGGCTCACTTGTATCTAATACAAAGCTTAGTAACAGCTGAAGGAGAGAAAGTTTTATATTTAAAAAAAAAGAAAAAAAAAAAAAGAAAAAAGGTATTACTCAAATTTCAATGTTCTTGCTAAAACAATATTAGACCATGTATGGGGAAAGAAACCATATGCATGGTTGAGAGTTTACAGAGTGCTAGTAAATTCAGCAACACTCCAGTACAGTTATAGTTAAGACAAACCCTGCAGCTCATGTTTCTCATGTTCCTGAGAAACCTCAACGTTCATTATTATATACCCATTTACCAGTATATACGGTCGTCTCATCATATATACATTGTTAGGATTTGCAATCTTCAGGTTATATTCTTAAGTGAAAGCGAAGCCTGTGCCCCCACACACTTCCCACACCAAGGCCTTAGGAGAGCTGCTAAATGACAGCAACAATTCAAATGGCAAGATCTTGGATTTATTCAAATAAAGGCAGAGTATTATGCACCATGCCTGAAAGAGACAATGGGTTAACAATTGATTGGCAAGCAATTTTGCAGAAGACAGGAAGCATCAGTGTAAGAGAGGAACAACTCCATATACAGTATTCAGGCAGTCATAGGAATGTGAGCAAACAGTATTGGGGAAGAGGCTTTATCTGTCTGTCCCTGGTTGAAACTGATTACACGCAGTGGTGGAAGTGTTAAAGGAACAAAGAGGAAAAGTGAATTGACAAAGATACAGCTTTACCCCTGACTTACAAAGCACCGACACTGGAGACTCCTTCCATAAATAAGTGTCAAGTTTCTAATCCATTTGTTATTGGTCAGATTATGTAGAGCACCCAAATTACAAGCCCTGCGAATCATCCACTGCCATGGAAATACTAACATTAATATAAACATGCGAGGTGCTTTGCAGCCGGAACGGTCGGAGGTACAGTTATAGAAAACTAATCAATGCCTTCTGAACAATCAGAAGCCAGAAGTTAATAGCTCTTTGGTATAAAAAAGAAAAATTCATTATGTACTACATTACTGTCTAAATGTGACAATGACTCCACAACCCAAGGCAGGAGTTGTGTGTTAACACCAGAAGGCTCTAGAGGCTCTCAGTGTTGCCATGGTGTGTTGTGTCGTCTAGGCGACCATAGAAGTGACTTTCACTACAATAGACCAGTGCGAGTTGAGCACAGAGTAAAAACTCCAAAAAGAAGAGAAAGCACGATTTGAATTCACCGCTACAGTGTGCCCAGTTACCCCGGATCCTCACCTGCAGTGTGACTAAACGGAGAAATCACAAACTGGAGTACAACTCTGCAAAATTTATCTACTGTAAGGGTTTTAACACCAGTCTGGGACAGTAAAGTTTTCCCCTACTACATAAAAGAAGGCAACCGCCATATTAAAATGAGAGACTTCATATGCCTAGTCTGATTTATAGACCAATTACAATAAGAGTTTCATCTATACACAGACCTTTAAAGTTAAGTGATCTCACTCGGATTATGAATGCTGTGTAATCCACTTAATCCACTCAACTAAAGAACAGATCAGTGGATTGGTTAGGAATCTTCTTAAATCAGATTACTTTCACAGTCAGAACCTTGCGCAATGATCAGGGGAGGAAAGAGTACCAAAGCTTCAACCAAGTACAAGTAATGCAACTTCCCAAAATAATATACTGCAAGGAGGGGAGAAAGAAAAAAGTAAAAATAATAAATGATAAGTGAATTATTGCAAATATTCAATCATAATCGGGCTTCAACTAACATACTTTCATAATCAATTAATCTGCAGATTATTTCTCAATTAATCAGATGGGGGGGGTCAACATGACAATTTGTATACTAGTTTACACATTTTACAAGATTCAGCTAATAATTTGCAGCAGACTGACATGAGGTGTTATTTTCACCACACAAATACACTCAAATTCATTAAGGAGCTTTGTATCTATACTCTGAGCATTTTATCAGACCCACTGACCAAATACATACACGACACTAACATACGACACTGAGGATGTTACTGAAATGATCCAGCAGTCTGAGGACAGCAGTGACATGAAAACGATATCATGTGGACGAGTGGACCAAGACCACGAGTGTTGCTGAGGATTTTAAACACTGTTCTCTTAAGAAGGGATGTACAGGGTATGCTTTTCATCCACATTCATACACTGTATATCATAAAATAATTGTACTGGGAAGGTCTGAAATTTTCTAGATCCGCTGCTCTGACAGTAGTGCAGGCTGAAAGACAAAAGTCACAGGTTCATACGTTACTATACGTTCTATAGCAACGACTCATTCACCAGGATTTCTGTGGCAGATCTACATTATCCAATAGTGTACCGATTAAAACATGTTTAACATGGAAAAAGTCATCAACATGGTGAAGTTTTCATTAAGGAGACATTTATCCATCATTTATGGAAGGAGTTGTCAGTGTGAAGTTTTAAACCAGAGCACGAGAGCGAGAATTACCTGCGTCTGCACCGCGTCTCTACTAACAGTGAAGCTGTAAGTGCAACTACGACTACGTTACTATGGTTACAGTGGTTTAAAAGGCATTTAGAACAGTGATTAAACTGACTGGAAATACCGGTGCATTATACAGTTGGAGTACACCTTCCAGCCAATCAGAAGAGGATATACATATACAGACCCTGGTATGAGAGGGACACACTTGGGAAGGTGTCGTGGATTAGTTTCCTATAGCAGCACATCATGTTTTATTCCTTACTTAACATTCGTTGCAAGTGGATATGAAGTTGAGAAAACCTCGGGACATAACGATTTCTGAGAAAGTGCCACCCCCCTTAATAATCAGGGGGAGTGTGTGTGTTGTGGCGCGCGCGCGGGGGGGGGTTGTAGTATATAATTATTTGCATTGTTTATTCAGGGGAAAATTGACTGAACATAAAAGCTCTTACAGCAGTGCCTTGAGAGCTCATTCATACGAGCCGAAATTCAGGAAAAGGACATCCCATATACAATAAATAGATAAATAAAACACACAATATAAATGACTGGCAGGACAGCCAATAAACAAACATGCGCTCCGGACCGGAAGCACTTTTCCAAACGGGTTCCCTCACATCCATGTAACACTCCCCCCGCCCCTAACCCGAGCTCAGCTTAAACTACATGTCTTTACAGACGTAAAGAATGTTTTCCAGCTTATCCGTGTCGTAAATAAGAAGACAAAAATCCGCAATCACACCTTTAAAGCTTGGCGTAAACTCTACGTGCAAAATAACGCGTACCACTGGCAAAATGTCACTTCCGGATCTGACGCACATCCATCTTTGCCTTAATTCTACAAACCATAAAGCTCCAAATACTATTTATAAGTGCACGAGCGTGCAGTTTGGGGAAACAATTCGGTGCAGGATAAACCGTTTCCGTTTCAGTGTGTAGAGCAGGCCCAGCTCGCCGGAAAACACCGGAACAACAACAACAAACCCAGAACTCCCAGCGCGCGCATGCACTTCAAGTGTGCTTTCCAGTCTACAGACACTGCAGCGGTAACCGGCAAAGGCACTGCAGTGACAGCGTGTCGCGGCTGCACACTTCCTCTCCTTGCACCTACCTGCCATGTCTCTTCCTCCGCACTGATTAAAGCCACACTGCCGCCGAGCTCTTGACCCTCAGCACGCGCTCACATGTACACACGCTACACGGGAGGAGATACCGCGCGCGCACAAGCGCATTTATACACCCCGCACGCGCGTGCCCTGATGTAACCCCTCCCTCAGTCACGTGACCGGTCCGGCTCCTTCCTCTCGCGCACGCCTACTTGCTCTCTGTTTACGCGCTCGTCGATGCGCTGAACTCACACGTTGTGTCATCACACACCCCACTGTGTTTACTGTCATTTAAATAGATAGACGGTCCTCTCTGAAACTGTTCGAACTACAAGACTGGTTCTTCTGTGCTGTCCATTAAAGACATTGCGGTTTAAGATCAAAAGCTGGACATGAAACCAGAGTTTAGGATCTCAGCTTTTATTTCCTGCTATTTACATCTAGATGTGTTAAACGACAAGCCATGAAGTATAATAACACGTGATATTTAGTCGCATATCCCTCGCGTGCAATATGATAACCACATCGAGTCTGCGACACAGTGAAATCACCAGACTGTTGGTTTCTTCTTCATTGTCGCTTTTCCAGGTTTTCTACTGCAGATTATTTCAGTTGTTGTTTGTTTCGGCGGGGTTTCTCAGTCCAGTCTCCTCTCCAGGAGGTGAAATGTTGCTCAGTTGGTTGAAGGTCTGGTGATTGACTTGACCAGTCTAAATCCTTCCACTTTTCCCCCTTGATGAAGGTCTTTATTGAGTCTGTAAGTGTGTTTTGGATCGTTGTCTCGACTTCAGATCAGATCAGATCAGAGTTCCTACTGATTAATTTGGATGCATTTCTTTATAAACTATCAGACAAAATGTACCTGTTAACTTCTGAATTCATTCTGCGGCTACCAGCATGAGTTCCATCATCAATAAAGATTAGTGTGAATGTTCCAGAAGCAGCCATGCAACCCCAAGCCATTATATTATTGAGAACGCTTGGTTCTTTTAAAGAGTAGTTTCCGAGGCGAGCTGTGTTTTGGCTCTCCCTGGCGGCCAGTTTGCTTAATTACAAGTAGAATTGTTCAGTGAAGGCACTGACCCACATTATAGTGGACTATTATACAACAGTGTGCTGATTCTGTCTCTTTCTGTCCTGCTGATGTTTGTGTATTTCACAGTGTGTTGCTCCAAAACACTTCCTGCTGCCTGACAGCTGTCGTAGCAGGCATCTTTAACAGACAACAAGCAAGCACCATTCCCATATGTTTAGACACTGATATAAAGAAAAGTGTGTGTGTGTGTGTGTGTGTGTGGAGTGTGTACGATGCTACTGTCACGTAGCAGGACCACAGAGCACAGAGCACACACACACACACACACACACACACACACACACACACACACACACACACACACACACACACACACACACACACACACACACACACACACACACACACACACACACATAAACAACAAGAGACATTACACACTGAGACACACTGAGACATTACTGTTCAGTCCAAAGACAGACGTTCACACAGAAATGCTGCTATTTCCTGACTACTTTTCACTCCAGTCTTAGGAACTCTAGTTTTAGTCTATGAACCTAATTGGATTACTTGATTATGCTGGAAACAAATCTAGGATCATTCAAACATTCTAGATATTTTCTAAGTTCAAAATTGTGAAATTGTCCTATTTTATTAGCAGATAATTTTTCTTACAGCATTTCACAATTTTTTTTCTAGAAATAGTTTCATTATGATTTTTAGCCAAATGACTCACATCTACTGGCGGTGTAAATAAATATGTTGCATATAAATAAGATTTTTATTTGAATCATATTGCTTTTGTAAGATATTACAGTCTACAGACATAGGCCAAGTATATCCAGTGGGGGAAATAGATATTCAATGTGTAAATATTTTTTTCAGTAATTTTTTTTCCAATGAGGTTATTCACATGACATTTTCACCAGACTTTGGTATTAATTCATGAAATCCACACATAAAAAGAAATCCAAACATTAAACTCCATAAATGAAGTTATGTGTAATAAAACGGAATGACACAGGAAAAAAGTATTGAGCACGGTAACTGAAATGTATTTAATGCTTAGTGGAGAAGACTTTATTTGTAATGACAGCTTCAAGACGCTTCCTGAATGAAGAAATGAATAGGATTTTGGTCCATTCTTCTAAACATGTTGTCTTTAAATCTTGTTCAGTTGGATTCGAGTCAGGTGATGGACTAGGCCATTCTAACACTTTGATTTATTTTCTCTGAAACCAATTGAGAGTTTCCTTTGCTGTATGCTTTGGATCGTTGTCTTGCTGGAAGGTCCATCTACGTCTCATCTTCATCATCCTTGTGGATGACAACAGATTCTTCTCAAGAATCTCCTGGTAAAAGGCTCCATTCATAATTCCTTCAATTATATGAAGTCTGCCAGTACCATGTGATGAAAAACAGCCCCCCACCATTATGCTATACCTCCAAACTTCACTGTTGGTGTAGTGTTTTAGAGTGATGTGCAGCGCCATTTCTTCTCCAAACATGGCGTGTAGTATGACAGCCAAAAAGTTCAATTTTCCTCTCGTCTGACCAGACTACACACTCCCAGTATTTCATAGGCTTGTGCAAATGAGTTGTAGCCAACTTTAAACGAGCTTCAACATGCCTTTAGTTTAGTAAAGGAGTCTTGCGTAGTGACCGTGAGCAGTGGAGTGCATTGAATATTATTTTCTCTGTGACGATGGCACCTGCTGCCTCCAAGTGTTTCTGGAGCTCTTTCCGAGTGGTCCTTGGCTCTTGGGCTACTCTTCTGACTATTCTTCTGACTCCCTAGTCAGAATTCTTGTGAGGAGCTCCTGTGCGTGGCCGGTTGATGGAGTCATGTTGCTTCCACTTGTGGATAATGGCCTCAGTGGTGCTTACTGGAAGATTCAGAAGTTTTGAAACTCGTCTGTATCTGATTCCATCAATATGTTTCACAACAATAAGGTTGTGAAGGTCTTAGAAGATCTCTTTGCTTTTACCCATCATGAGATGTTTCTTGTGTGACACCTTGGTAACGAAAAGCCTTTTTATAGACCATCAATTTATTAACTCAGCTGATATTAATCTGCACATATAGGGGATATAATTACTTGTGGATTTCAGCTGATTCCTTGCCTTACCTTGCCTTAGAGAACTGCTTTTTATTAGCGTATTCAAAACTTTTTCCCCGTGTCATTCCACTTTATTACACATAACTTTATTTATGGACTTTACTGTTGTGAATTTTTTATATTTCCGGATTTATTGAGTTAATACCGATGTCTGGTGAATTTCATGTGAATAACCTCATTGGAAATATATTTACTGAATACATAATTACATATATTATGTCCACACATATATTTCTCATTTGTTAGACATTCCTGATCAGATCTTCCCAGTACAAATGGAAAGAACCAAGTAAAATATGCAAAAAAGTCAATAAATGCAATGTTACTCTTTCGATTTTTATTGTAATTATTCTCATGCATGCACTTCTTTCACATTTTTCTCTCACTACAGATTCTTCAGCACGTGTGCAGCAATGGACTTGACGGCCAGCATGGTCTCCTCACATGTGGGCTTGATCTGAGACTCGGGCAGCAGGAAGCCGTAGCGGCCGGTATCACGGAGCTCAAACGTGAATGAGTATTTCACACCCAGATCATACGCCCAATCATCAGAACCTCCAGCAGCAGGGTCTACAGGAAAGAAACACACACACACACACACACACACACACACACACACACACACGGATAATCACGATTGTGTATTAACAGTAAGAGTCAAGAGTTGCTCAGATTTGAATGAGTATCTCGAACAGGACTCACTATTCACATGATTCACTGCCAGCAAGGCATGATGGGAAATGGATTGTCCGCTTATGTGCAGTTTAATCATGCAGAATGAATAAGATAACATTTACCAAACACTTAGAAGAATCACACTGATGGAAAGCATTTTGTATTATATATATATATATATATATATATATATATATATATATATATATATATATATATATATATATATATATATATATATATATACACATCAGGGTTGCTTCTTGTTAGAAGTGGTATAAGTGGTCACTCAGGGACACCAGACCACCAGGGGGTGCCATGCATTTTTGAAAAAGCACACTTTGCTATCATTTCGTTTGTTGATCAGGCAATCATTGCGGTGTGAAAAGAGTAGCAATGACATGAACCATTTACATAACTAAATGAGGTGACTAATATCAGAATATCAGGAACAAGTCGTGATCAGGAAGCGCTCATATCTCTCTGGGCTGGAAAACACAAAAAGAACGCTCTGATAAGGTCTAACTTAGCAAAAGATGACTGATTAACCTCTTAAACTCTTCTTAAACACTGGTTTAGTTGAGTTTTACATAAAAAGAAAGAAAGAAAGAAAGAAAGAAAGAAAGAAAGAAAGGAAAGAACATGCTGAGATAATGGTATTAAATGAGGTTAATTGAGTGTAATTGAATTTCATTAAAGAACAGGACAGGAGGTTCCTGAAATATTCCTTTTCTCCTAGTCCTTTAATCTCTGAGGACCCAGCCCTGTGTCCAAACTTATAATCTACACTCTTGTACATCCACACGACATTTCTGTTTCACTGTAGATACTGGATCATTTACAATATGTGTTGTATAATATCCTTTAAGATGCACAATAACTAATAAACCACAAGTCTAAGGGTTAATGATCCCCATTCATGGAATCACACACACATCTGCAGCTAATGTAACCTGTAACGATGGGCTCTTTTAACATGTTTGACACTCCACTGGAAATAAGCTTCGGGTGGAACTGGATACTCCTTTATGGAAAATAGAAACAATAAAATCAAATCAAAATAAAAAAGGACTCCAGTAATGAAGGTGGATTTGTTCTCTATGCCCCAAAACATACAGACAAGAAGAAACTCATGATTACGCACTTCTTATATAATATGGACGGATGGAGAAGTGTGTGTGTGTGTGTGTGTGTGTGTGCGCGAGGTACTTACAGATAGTGGTTGCTCCAGGACCGCTGGTGTATTTAGTGCCATACAGACTGCGCAGAGCCTCTGATGCGGCCACGGCCACACTCATCTTACACACACACACACACACACACACACACACACACACACAAAAAAAAAAAAAAAAAAAAAAAAAGAGAGAGAGAGAAAAAAAAAAAAAAAAAAAGCATTTCATTACAAGAGCAATTCCACAAATGATAATATTCGCAAATTAAAATGTAATATTCCAATAATATTACATTTAAGTGATAATTTAACAGAGATAAATCATTCATACTTATTAATATTATACCTATAATCTAAAAAAAATGCATGCAGTATGTATATTTAATAAATAAAAATGTAAATTCTTCTGCACTTTGTGTTCCAACATGGAACCGAAATGGACTTAATGAGGATTCGGACTAAATCCGGGGGAAAAATCAGTAGAGTCTGCAAAAATTATTTAGAAATAATTAGAAAACATACAAGTTTACATACAAGTATTCATCTTTCTTTTTTAGACGTCAGCAACGTTTCAGCGTGTGCTTCAGTGTTTGTTTGCAAATGTCCTAGTTACTAAGCAGTGACAATACGTATTTTAATCCTGCCTGAAAATGAAATTCAGTAAGTGCATCAGTGGTGGTACAGGACAGTGCTGCGTGCGCACCATGACAGTGTAATGCAGGGAGAGACTACAGGAAGAATTGCGAGCGAACCTGGAAATATTGCAAGGGAACGCATGAGTATTTTGAGGTGGTGGTAACTCAAAACTCCATCAATTTGTTGTGGCTATGACGTTGGACTTCTGATCAGAGTTCAAATCTCAGCACCACCAAACTGCCACTGTTGGGCCCTTGAGCAAGGCCCTTAACCCTCAACTGCTCATTTTTTATAAATGTGGAGATATAAATAATAAAAAAAGGTCGATCTGGATAAGGACGTTAGCCAAATGCCGTACATGTAAATTATTGGGAGGGAACATCATTATTTTGTCACCTTGAAAATATTGCTCTATTTTGCCCCCTAGTGGAATAAAAGAGACTTTTTATTTTCATGGGTGGTATATTTGACACCTGTATTCTAACCTGTAAACCTGTGTGAACTGACTGAAGTTATATGTGTGCTGTAGGTAGTCAGGACAGCTGGAATCAGCCTCGACACTTTCTGCCTCGCTGAACACGTCTATTTTCAGGAGCACAGGTGAGTTTGCACATGACTGAAAGTTTTCAGGTCAAAATTTCATTATTGTGTGTGTGTGCATGTGTGTGAGGAGCACTACCAGCTCAGTATCGTCTTTGGCCTTATCGTATTTGTAGGAGTACGGGAACAGGAGGAGCTGAGAGTACGAGTGGATGGTGAGGTAAGCCTTGATGATGGACTTGTTATTGCGGATGAAGTTTGCCACGTTCTGCACCTCGATCTCCGACTCGACAGAAGGTCCACAGTAAGTGTCACTGCAGGGGTTACTGGAGGCTCCCAATGCTGTGTGTGTGTGTGTGTAAGAGAGAGAGAGAGAGAGAGAGAGAGAGAGAGAGAGAGAGAGAGAGAGAGAGAGAGAGGAGAAACAAAATCATATTATTCCAAACTGTTCCTCCTTCTCATCTTCCTCTTACTAGTAATAACATTACCTCTATATACATAATTTATTTTAATATGTTAAAAGTCAGCTTTAATATAAAATAATAATAATAATAATAATAATAATAATAATAATAATAATAATAATAATAAATTAAATAAATTAAATGTTCTATTATTCCCTCATTTTCAGAGTTATTTCAGAGTTAAAAATGTTATGACAAAATGCACAAATAAATAAATAAAAACAACAAGAAACAATTTAGCAAATAAACATACACATAAACAAACAAATGAACAAACCCCAAAGAGTAAAAAAAAGCAAAATTAGATAAATAAAAATGAATTATTCCATGAAGTACAATAATGAAAATAAAAAATAAAAGTAAGCATAATCTTTCATTTATTATACTACAGCAACAACATTAATAATTTGCTTATTATAATTAGTACTTAAAAATGTAAAAAATCTATTATTACCTTGGTGTCAAAAAAGATAATTAAATGAATAAAAATGACAACGTATAAATGTGCAAATAAAATAAATAAACAAATAAAAATATATTTAATTGATGCAACATGAATAAAAGTAAGGATAATCATACACAGCAGCATCTACAATAATGCTTTTTTTCATTATAATTCTTATTAAAATTGTTTTACAAATATCTATTTATCTGATTTATCTAGTAAATATATATAGCCTACAGTATGAAAATATCTAATTACATAAATTGGCTCAATAAATCCTCAAGAATAAAAAAAAGCAGAAATAAAAAGGATTTTTTTTTTTTTACTAGTGAAGTACAATAGTAAGGAGGATGGTGTTTACCAACATGATTAAATATTAGGAAAAATATTTACTAAAATAAAGAAATTAAATGCTGCTACAAATTACTATAAACTGCAACAATAAACAGTAATAAATGAAACAAAGGCAATATTTGGTGTGACGACCCTTTACTTAACTAAACTAATGTTTGAGAATCTAAAATGTTTTTGTACTGACTCGATAACGTAGAAGTCATAAAATAAAAATTTATAACAAAGTTTGTACTAAAATAAATAAATAAATAAATAAATAGGGTGGCTAAAACTTTTTCACAGTACTGTATATCTGAGCTGTACTCACTGCACCAGCCAGCGTTGAAGTTCCTGTTGGGATCGGTACCGATGCAGTTGGATCCAGACTTGCGAGAGCGAGTCTTCCTCCACATCCTGTCCTGCAAGAAACACATCGCAATACCGCATTTTATTTCTTAACCTCATATCAAAAAGTTTCCAGGTCATCAGTTAACACAAAGAAATAGACAAGCGCGCTCCATTGTTAATTGATGAACCATAGTTTCAGTTATTGGTATTGTTCTGAATTTTGAACCCTGGTGGAGGTGTAAGACACGTACGCTCTTCCACGTGTGCTCGTAACCGTCCACGTTAAACACAGGCAGCACGAAGATATCCATCGTGTTCAGCAGGCTGGTCATCTGAGGGTCATTTCCGTAGCTGGTCACGGCCTAACCACAAAGAAAACGACAGTGTCACAGATGACTTCTAACCATGTGACATACAGTAATGAAGTAATAAAATAACATTCCCGCAAGTACTGTGACTAAAAAGCATGGTTAGAATGGAGTGAGGGAGTGATTGTAATGCGTAATGAGGTGAAAGAAACCCGAAGTGTTTGTTACAAGTGTGTACAAACGGGTGTATGATGTGTAGTTATAAATTGCGAATTGCTGTAGTATAATAGCAATAAAACACTACAGAATGTGCTGCTATTAGCAAATAATCAACTTCTTCTATGGTCACAGTACGTGCGCTTCGCATTAAGATGCATCACACCACTCCATCGATGATTATTGTCTAATCACGGCATGTTCCATCTGGAATGCTTTATGTCTTACTGAGCACCCCTTGATAAATATTAGGCTCTGAAGATCTGTGAGTGAGTTTGGCTTCACCTCCTGGACGAACCACTGGCAGAAAGCGGGGCTGATCCACTCACGGGCGTGGATTCCACAGTCCATGAAGATGGCAGGCTTGGTGGAGCCATTGCTTTTTCCGATCTGTGAGAAAAAAGTGAATTCAGATTGTTAGCCAATGTAAAGGTGCTTAAGACTCTGGGTTACTGATCGGAAGGTCGGGGGTTCAAACCCCAGCGCTGCCAAGCTGCCATTGTTGGGCCCTTGAGCAAGGTCCTTAACCCTCTATGCTCCAGGGGGCACTGTATCACGTCTGACCCTGCGCTCTGACCCCAACTTCCTAACATGCTAAGGTATGCAAAGAAAAGGATTTCACTGTGGTTTAATGTATATGTGACCAATAATGTCTCATTATCATTATCGCTATGTATGGCTGCACTGACCATTTTAAGAAACTCATTCTTAAACATCATTAAATTATATGTAAAATGTATTTTTTTTGGGGATAAACTGTGAATGTGAACCTAAATACGAGCATGCGAGAGTGAAAAAAAATACTTTTTGACCTTAACATCAGCTTCATGTAGGGTTTGTATACAGCACCTTACACAAAATAGCCCCTACAGTAATATTAATGTGGGCGATATTGATAATATATGCATAAGTTGCATAAGTATTCACCCCATTGAACGTTTTTTGATTGACATTTTCTTTTCCATATTAGTCAATTCTCTCCCCAACACACAGGTGAAGAACGAGTCTAATGTGCTTCCTCTGAGACACATGAAGCCAGCCAACTGCATCGTTTCACCTACGATTGGTGAGTGACACTCTTATTGACAGGGGAGACCAAGTACTGCATCCCTCCCACTTAGACGGCATGGCCGAGTTTGATCCTTAGACTCCAGGTCATGGTTGGTTGTGTCTTTGAATCTTTGGGATTCAAACTCGTGATGTCTAGAGTATAGGGCAAAAGCTTTTTCATTCAAAGTCCATGTTTCAACAATGAATTTAATGACACTCTGTGAGATGTTAAAAGTTTAGGAGTTCCTCCACTCTAATGGCGTTACCCAGAACCTTTGGCGTTTTTGATAGCTCCATGATCTTCATGATGCTTTATGTTTAGGTATGTTCGCTAACAAACTCTGGGCTCTTCCAGAGATACACAGTATTGAAATCACAGACATTTAATTGTATGCAGGTCGAGTACCAATGTATACAATCCTATGAAATTTGTTAAGTTTGTTGATTCTCACGTAGAACTTTCACAAAGTGTGGATATTAACCAAAGCCAGAGCACGCACTTTTGCAGTAGGCTACAGTCTGGACTATAACTCATGAGCTGTTTATTAGATTATTATGTTTTATTGTACAGCATGCAAAACATACGCTTGCCCTGCTCTGGACACATTTCATGACACATGATGGTGTAAAATGGGTCTAAGAGGAGCTCCATTCTGAATGAAGGCTAATAAAAACTGAAGAACAACAACAAGACTAATAATTTAAATATTAATATAAATTATTCTATAATAATGTAAAACTGCATAATAAATAATGCTTAATAAAAATCTCCTCTGACCCCTTCTGCATATCAGGTGTCCCAAAGTTTATGAAGCTATGACATAATACTGTATATCATGTGCATCTAGGGAGTGTAGTTGCAATGTTGTCTCACAATATTCTGCCAGATTTACGCTGTGGTCTGTTCATCTAATCGCTAAAAACAAAAAAGTCCAATTTCTGATTCTGATCTGAAACTCAATATCCACCTTTTCAAAAGCAGAGAACTTACCTTGAGCAGGTGCATGCTACGGCCTTCGTATGAATTCCCAAGCGTGGACTTGCTGATCAGTGCAGGGTTGCCCGAGGTCATGGAGCTGACCCAGGCCTCGATCTGTCCATCACACCAGTATGCAATTAGAACACACACTGTACTGTACACAAACTGAGAACATCAGCTAGGTGTGAAGGGAAAAAATACACACATCTGCCCAGCTGTTGTACTTTATATAGCTGTGGGCTTTGGTCTGCTTGTTGTTGTCAAACTGTTGTCTCACAGCCGTCTGCATATCCTCAATCAGCACTCTGCAGTACACACACACACCACACACACACACACACACACACACACACACACACACACACACACACACACACACACGCACACACACATAAACGCCACTCTACAACGTGCTCATAGCATTATTAATGAAGCTTGTCCTCAAAATCCAAATCTCTTTATTTCTCCAAGTATGTTACGTATACAACGAATTTGACATGGTGTGTGCATACATGTAATATACTAAACAGACCAGACAAGTTCATGGACTTTTACCAGAGACATATCTCCCTGCAGTTCTCACCTGGTTTCCCACTGAAACTAAGCAAGGTTGTGTCTGGTCAGTACCTGGAAGGTTGCTGCTGGACATGGTATTAGTGAGGCCAGCAGGGGGCGCTCACCCCGTGGTCTGTTTGGGACCTCATGCCCCAGTATAGTGACGGGGACACTATACTGTAAAAACAGCACTGTCTTTTGGATGATACATTAAACCGAGGTCCTGACTCTCTGTGGATTAAAAATCCCAGGACACTTATCGTAAAAGTCCTGGTGAATTTCCCCCATTGGTCCTTATCGATCATGGCCCCCTAATAATCTCCATCTCTGAATTGGTTACATCACTAACTAACTAACTATTAAGAATATACAAAAATAGACATTTAATGAAGGGAATTTTTTTTGTATGAACGATTGGATGTAAAGGAGCAATTGTGAAAATAACCAGAAGTCACCAAAAGATAAAGATGTGAAAATATATACATGTACATGTTTTGTATATATTTGGCATTGTGAGAAACGATTGTAACGCTGTAAATGCAGGATTTATCAGTGTATAGTCTGATAGAATAGTTAGTATAGTCTAGAAGCATTTACTGTCAATGTTCAACACTACCCTGAATCTACCAGTAAGGAATGTTTCTGTTTCTAAATTGAAATGTAATCTATTTTTGCCTACGTTTACTTTCAGATCCATTTTGCTATCTCTGATGATAGGTAATGATCGTCGCTTTCTCAGTCAGACTCACCGGTAGTCCATGCCACTCTGTTGCAGCATGACGGAAACCATGTCAGTGTGAGACGCAGGGATATGGACATCGACTTCGGTGAAAACTGTGACCAAGTCATCGCTGTCAGGGCTCCAGAAGTCCACCTGCCGAGGGCATAACACACACCACACTGTCATAACGCTCTCATTCATGTCTCTTCCGAAGAGATCTAGCTAAACATGCTAAAGAAGGACCGCTCCTGAGAGTGTGATCGTTTCAGACCTGAGGGCTAACTTAGAAAAACAATTACGCACCTACTGACAGCCTTATCATTTCAGAGCCTTGATTGTGACGTTAATTATGTGTCATGGCTGTTGTCAAATTGCAGTGTATATATACAGAATGAAAGCATGTCTTGTATGGAATTCAATTTGTGTCCAAAGTATTAAACAGAACTTTTCAAGAAACGAACAAAAATATACGATGAAAAAGAAGAAAAACCTCTCTGAACTGACTAATTAAGTGAGTCGTTTCCACTACAAAATATTCTGGTATTCAGAAGCATTTCACTACGAATTCTTTAAATGACAAGAATCATGTTATTTTTCATCAGAGATAATATAATTGTGTTTTTCGACATTACTCGGCTTGGATCTAATGGCAATCACTTAAAGATGAAGATGAAATGAACCTGACTTCTGAATATGAGGTACAGATCGTCTTAATGAGTGCTTTTATAGCTTCTAATCAGGAATAACTACAACTCCACTTTAGAATATGGGGCATGTATTGTAGTATCGGTGACATATTTAGCTTTAATAAGCTCTTACACTGATACTACTGTAGTATCTCAGTGTACAAGCAATATCACAGGAAACCATACCTCATTGAATCCTCACTCAGCAGACACTGAGGAGCCACTTCATTAATGATGGTGTGCACCTGCCTTATCCCAGCTCTCTTGCAACAATAGGGCAAATGTTAGATACATCCCTGACCCAGGGTGAACCAGGCAGTGAGGAAAGAAACAGGAGAAATAAGGACAGTGAGCCACATTCCACCTTGGGGACCTAAACCTATATGCTTGAACCAATACAAGCTATAAATCCAAGATTTTGTACCAGCTAGTCTGGGTTGTGAATAAACAAGAAACACTTTTGAGTAACACTAATGGCCTTGGGAGAAGGCATCTGGCTGAAGAAGTCACACTAAAGCTATAATTCACGCCCTGGAGAAGCAAACCAATACTGGACTGCAGTGCAGGATCACTAGACTGTGAGATCATTTCACACCATATAAGACACAGACCTTTCTTGACCTTATTTCTCTGGATCACCTACTGGAGTACGTGCCACCACCACTTCAGATTAACTACACACCTTAATGGTAAGTTAGACAAAGTACCAGGACAAAATGGCCGGACAAAAGGATAGCTCATGATGACCCTGTTTTAACCCTCATGGACTAAAACAGAGAGAGGAGAAGGAGGGGGGAAACCCCTGACTGTGAAATGGAACAGGCCTCCTTTCTTGAAGCAGCTCTTCAGAACACCAACAGGGCAGAGGGCAGAAACAGTTATCTTTTGGTTACATGAAGTCAAATGCAATGTATCATGCTTTTATCCAAGGGTTTTCTGGATGAGGAATGAATGGAATACTATGATATTCATTGGTCCTGGATCAGAACCTTGGTATTTGCTTCTTCATCATACATAATGGTTAGTCATAATAAATAAAGCTAATAAATACCTCCACTTTGCTGGCAAGCTCCTTGATGAATGATACGTGTGTATCACTCACAGGCCAAAGACGGAAAACTTTATCCCTGTAAGAAAAAGGCAAAAGAGATGTTATTGGGTTTTTTTTTCATTTCCTTTGTTTTAAAATCAATGAATTAAATGTATAAAAAATCCCTACGATTACCCAACATAGCGGTTTGGCTCACAGAGAGCCACTGCTACCAATCCCAAAAACAGAAGAACCTTCATCATGCCTGATTGACCGTCAGTGGCGTTCCATCGCTTGCTTTTATAAGATGGGATCACCAGGAGCTGTCCAATCCCTGAGGACCTTTTCACCAATGTATCAGGTCATTTTAAGCTGTGAGCTCGTACAGTTTAAACAAGAGTCATCATTCAATGATTAACATGTAAACGAGTATATTTATAGATGCTCTAAAAAAGACAGATAGAGAGACGGGGTTTTAAGCCAAGGACATGTGTTTGATAGCGAGAGAACTGTAGAGGTAGATTTCAAGCTGTTCGTTTGAAAAAGATTTGAAGATGTTATGTTTTTTTTTAAATTGTTGTTAAAATGATGTCCATAAGAAGCAGAGTAATAGGAGAAGAACTTTCATAAAACATCAATGTTATTTATTTGCCTCAATATTACAATATGTACACTGATTTATTTATCACTTTGTTCAACAAACTCTTCTAATGTACAGTGCCCTCCACTAATATTGGCATCCTTGGTTAATATGAGCAAACAAGTCAAAATGCATTGAAAATGCCCACCATCAGGGCAATAATTAAGAAGTTCCAGTCAATTGGAAATGTTATGAATCAGCCTGGAATTGGACGTGTGTCTATGTCGTCTCAGCACACTGTGAAGAGGACGGTTTGAGTGGACAAAAAATCTCCAAGGATCACAGCTGGAGAATTGCTGAAGTTAGTTGTGTTTTTGGGTCTGAAAGTCTCCAAAACTACAATCCGAAGTCACCTACATCACCACAAGTTGTTTGGAAGGGTTTCAAGAAAAAAGCCTCTACTCTCATCCAAAAACAAACTCAAGCGTCTTCAGTTTGTCAGACACTACGGGAACTTAAAATGTGAACGGGTTCTATGGTCAGATGAAACCAAAATAGAGCTTTTTGGTAATAAACAGGACCTGGATATTTTGTTAGGACACATGGACTTTATCAAATATCAACACATATTAAATGAAAAACATGATTGCCTCTGCCTGAAAGATTAAACTGGGCCATGGTTGGATCTTCCAGCAGGACAATGATCCAAATATACATCACAATCAACACAACAATGATTTACTGACCACACAATCAAGATCCTGCCATGGCCATCCCAGTCCCCTGACCTGAACCCCATAGAAAACCTGTGTGGTGAACTGAGGAGGAGAGTCCACCAGCGTGGACCTTTGACATGTGAAGGATCTGGAGAGATTCTGTATAGAGGAACAGTCTCAAATCCCTTGCCATGTATTCTCCAACCTCATCAGGCATTATAGGATTAGACTCAGAGCTGTTATTATGGCAAAGGGAGGTAGCACAAAGTATTGACTAAAAGGGTGACAATAATTGTTGCATACCTATAGTTAACAAATATCTATAACAATAATAATAATAATAATAATAATAATAATAATAATAAAAAGTCAAAATCAGGTTTCTGCCTGTAACATACCTTAACTTCTTAAATAACAAGGCCTTAACAAAGCATTAATTTGCACATTATCACAATTAATAATGGATTTATTAGTCATTTTCACACAGCAGACCCCTGATTATGACCCAATACATGTGGTTATGAATACAATCTAATTCATAGTGAAAACTAATAAACCCCTAATAAATAAATACAAGTGTCTTATTTGGTTTTTAACAATGAACAAGACCTCACTTAACCCCTAATAAATATTCCTTAAAATAAAAGTGTAGCAGTCTGAGAAAGCTTCAGGTTTCTTCCTGTAGCATACTTTGTCTTCTCAGATTATAGAAACGTGGACATATTTCCAGAAATGACAAAAATATTTATCTTTAAAAAAATAAATTTGTCTTGGCATCTTCCTGCTAAGATCATATTGGGTAAAGGGACAATGGTGGCATAAACAGTGTAATTAGTACAATGTACACACGTAGTGGTTTGTTGGATAAGTGCAACAATAAATTCAGTTTGAAATAAAAAAAAATAAATCAGCTGTCAAAATGTCCTGTGTGATGCTCCTGCGAAATCTTTCAGTGCAATTTTCTCCCTTTTCACCTGTTAGAACTTCAGTTGTCGTTGAGATACATGCAAAAGACAAACACATTTAAGTTCAAGAAACTCTATAGTATTCAGAACTATAGTGAAAAAAATGTCAGAATTTCACCATGTGTATGGTTTTCCCAGCCTGCCACAAAAAAAAAAAGAAGCTCAACTAATGTAGTCATTGAGCACATTCATCATCAACATAGTCCATTTAATGACTGAAACAGAGATATAAAAATGCCCACTAAATGTTATACAGATGTTTCTAAGAAGGCAAATTTCACATACAAATACAAATATTAAACCATTTACGCATGTGATAAATATAGAACATCTACTAAAACAATTCGTTGTACCACCGAAAATGTTTAACAGCCACATAGTACAGTCTCGATCACATCACAATTTTATTAGTAGGAAAAAGAGAACAGGTCAGCGGCCTTAAATACGGCCTTAAATCTTAAATAAAGATGTTTCACTTCCAGATGTCTACATGCTCAGTTCCTTCTCAGTTTCTTCTATGTGTTGAGTTTCTTCTTATATTCAGTTCAGTTCACTTCTCAAGATCTGAAATGTCCTTTTAGATTTGAAACACTATGTAATATTTCAGATGCTGGAATGTGTGTGTGTGTGTGTGTGGTCCAGAAATGACTGTAAATTGTTAACTATTATGCATCTATATACAAGTCAAGAATCACAATTATATCATAATAGAGGCTATTAATTGAGATGGAATTATTTTTAATCATGAGAGATCTCCTGGAGATTGCTAAAGCCATAATGTAGATACTATAATCTACGCATAATCGTATGTTTAATAATCATCAAATATTTGCATGTTAAGAACAATAAAAAATATTGATCAGGGGAAATGTGGTATTTCTATTAAAATGCATCTGAATTGCATATCAGCTATTAATATTTGATCGTCATATCATAATTCTATAAGTTAACACAGATATTAGTGCATGTTATTGAACTACTTTATAATTGCTGTACTGTTGTATTTGCTTGCACCAGAGAGAACAGTGAGAAAAAACAAAACGAAAAACTTTTCATTATGCTGAAAAGTATAATAAATATAAAATAAAAGCTGAGTGAAATTTTTAGAATGATTCGATCGAGCTGACGAAATGGCAAGTGTATCGTGCGCCTGAGAGAAAAGAAATAATGCCTGAAATAAAACACACTTTAGTGCCAGAGTCTTTAGTTGTTATTATGTCCCACCTGTCAGTTATAGACGTCCTCGTATTTACTGCTTAATAATGTAAACGTAGCAGAATCCAGTGCAGCATCGCCAGATGATATCACTTTGGGGGACAAAACATGATCTCTAGCAATAAATAAATAAATAAATAATATAAGGGAGCTGCTTTTCCAAGATGCACTGCAACAAGGAGTTTCTTATTTAATAAAACTTTGACTTCTGATCGTTAGGTCATGAGTTCAGATCCCAGCACTGTCAAGCTGCTACTGTTGGGCCCTCGAGCAAGGCTCTTAACTGCTCAGTTGTATAAATGAATGCTTACAATTTAAAACTATATATATATATATATATATATATATATATATATACATATATATATATATATATATATATATATATATATATATATATATATATATATATATATAAAGTTATTTATCAAATTGAAACCTAATTTTTTCAAATGATTGGTTATTGTAAATATGTGTCACAAACGTGTATCCGATTTAAGGTTGAAGTAGAAGGGGCTACTGAGAACAACTACAGCTTTAACATCTACGAATTCTACATACCCCTCACTTTTAAGGTTTTCATTTGACTTGTCCTCATAGCTAACAATTTCTGGCCCGATTTTGCTGTCGCTTAGGAGGTTGAGGTTCATGGTATTTGATGACATGCCGAACAGAGCTGTTCAATGAAGATACAATGCTGAACAAGTCAGTAGGTTATTTTTGTTTGTTTGTTTATAGCTAAATTAGTTCTAGTTGAATGACAATGGAAGGTTATCTAGCTACCGAAATAAGGTGGATAAACTCCATAAAGCTTCAAAGAAACAATGGAAATACAGGCTATCCATTTGGTGCTTATAATGCTGGAATAAATTTTTTAATAGTTCCAAGCAAGAAAGCTAACATAACAAAAATATATTTGAGATCCTTTTATGAGAACTCAGGAAACACTCTAGGCCCATTTTCTCAACCACAACCCACATTTATGAAAGTAATTATGCCTATGAATCCTATCCAAAGGAATTTAATAATAATTTTGAGAAAATTGGGTCGTATGGGTGGAAATAAAAAACTCTCTGGCTTCTAAATAATATTGTACCCCTTTAAATAATGTGCCTAAATATTTTGAGTAGTTTTGTTTGTAAAAGCAGTCCCTGGCTGTAAAACGTTTGAGAACCCTTGCACTAGGCAACTGCTTGCTTACATATCTAGAATGTGATGTTTGGATGTTGCAAACATTTTTTGCAAAACTGATCGCAAAAAGTTAGTAATATACAACCGATCGATGCACAGTTATTATAAACTTGGATTTAAAAAAAACTTTTATCTGGTATTAACTATCTCAGTTTTTATGAAGACCATGTTGCTATGAACACAGGTCAAGGAATGTGTAAGATGTTATGAGTATGACTAGAGTGAGATAGATGTGACTTTGGAGTGGGAGTGGGTTAGGAGCTCAAGTCAGCCGAAGGGACGTTTGAAATGAATGTTCAATTACTTGAAGCTGTAGCTTAATTATCATGCTGCAAACAGAATTTTTCTTGTGGATACATATAGCATTTAGAAAGGTGGTGATGTCACAAAAGCCTTGTTTAATATTTTTAATTTCTTAGATGTGGGTCAGTGTTAGCTTTGTGATTAAGCTACTGGACTTCTGATTGGAAGGTCTTGAGTTCAAATTCCTGCACTGCCAAACTACCACTGCGCGTAGTGAACCCTCAACTGCTCGGTTGTATAGATGAGATAATGGATGTCTGTCCAATGTAATAATGTGAATGTGAGGAAAACTGATGTGTGTGACTTATGTACTGTGACCAGGGTTGCCAGAAATCAAAAAATGACAAGCATTATTGAAACATGTTGCTTCCCTTAAATTTTTTTTCTTATTTTTCTCACCAACATAACATAATCAGCAACATATGCTGGCAGTTCAGTAAGTTCAGAGCAACACATGAAATTTAGACATGATTTTGGCCGAAAAAAAAAAAAAAGACTGGCCTTCTTCTAACTGCCTAAAGCATAGTACATCAGAACATGGATGGATCAGAACATCTTGATGGAGCTCTCTTCTACTTCAATTCCAGATTGCTGGGACTACGGCTGCTTCTAAGGCCAAACAGACTTCATATAAATCCATAATGAACTTTTTCACATTATCTGTTGTTACCCAGATGAGGACGGGTTCCCTTCTGAGTATGGTTCCTCTCAAGGTTTCGTCCTCTTAACATCTTAGGGAGTTTTTCCTTGCCACCATCGTCACCGGCTCAATTGGGATAAATTCGCACTTTTAAAATCTATATACCATGTTTATCTGTTTCTATAAAGCTGCTTTGAGACCATGTCTATTGTAAAAAGCGCTATACAAATAAAATTTAATTGAACTGAATTAAATTTTCTATTTCTCACAATTTTTTGCATGAATGCATCTGAAATATGAGGAAAAAATACTTTGTATGTTGCCAGTGAGTACGGCACTTAAAAGCGTGTGTTTAGTCTTGTACACCAGTTTCATATATAACTAACAAAGTTTTGTTGCAGAGTATGGATTCCTAAAACCAGGCACAAGCAACTCAGTACATCTGCCCCTCAGTGCAATACAATTAACTTTCAATAAAGACTTCCATTCATTCCCCAAGGCATGTGCCTGATTGTGTCTCATTTCTGGATTGAAGCGGGATGGAAAAAACCAACACTTCATTTGAAATGATTCAGTTACACTTTTCTTGTAACTTTTCTGCTAAAGTATGTATTAATTGTATGATGAAGTTTGAAATCAAAGACCTTCCCATTGCAAATTAGATAAAACAAGAAAGATGACATTTCCAGTGATCTGATTGTGTTAGGTCTTTGGCTCTTCTACTCAATTAGTGTTATACTCAGAGTCTTTCTTACTGGACAGACGTAGCACTTAAGAAGGTCTGTTGGACAGAGCAGTCATCTTGGTGCTGATACTGGAGTTTCTCATAACATGATTTGACTCACAGTGTAGCAGCCTCCGGAGGTTCTTGCGAAAGTTGCGGCCCACGAAGCTGTATAGAATGGGGTTGACGCAACTGTTAAAGTAAGCCAGGCATATGCTGAAGGGCATGGCCGTGTCGATGACATCCAGAACTTGGCAGTCTGTCACCACCCCCAGCATTACCAGAAGCTCCATGAAGTGGAAGAGCTGGTGAGGAGCCCAGCATACAAAGAAGGCCAGGACAGCAGCAGCTAGCATACACAGAGTTTCGTCTTCCTGAGAATGTGCACTCTTTCTCAGCAAACCTTTGGCTTTCAGCAGGGCGCAACCCATCAGGCAGTCACAGGTGATGATGATGAGGAAGGGCACAAGGAACCCTAGTACACTCTTCAGAATGCTGAGAGACACCAGAAGATGGATCTGTTTGTTCTGCAAGATTCCACAGAGTGTGGAGGGATGATCCTCGACCCTGTAGATGTCCCTGCTTAGAGCAGTGGGCATGCTCAGAACAAAGGCGAATACCCACATTAGCACGCAGGTAATTCGGGCGTAGAGTAGCGTACGCCGTCGACGTGAGCCCATTGGGTGAACGATGGCCAAGTATCGATCCACAGTGAGCGCTGTCAGGAAGAACATACTAGTGTAGAGGTTGAAGATAGCCAGACCTGCGCTGACCTTGCATAGGAAACTTCCAAAGGGCCAGTGGTAGCCCAAGGCAGTGAACGTTGCCCACATGGGAAGCGTGACGAGGAAGGTGAGATCCGATACAGCCAAATTGAGCAGGAACACATTGGCCACAGTCTTCAGCTTCATGTAGCGGTAGATCACAGCCACCACCATGCTGTTACCCAAAATCCCAATAACGAAGTTGCAAGCGTAGACGACTGGTACAAAGGTGAAGATGAAATTGTGGCTGCCGGTCATGTTGCACTTTAGTGGCAAAGCCTTGTTCAGTTCCACCGTAAGGTTCTCCATTTCTGTGTTTATGGTCTTACGGTTTCAAAGGTTGAAAACTGGGTGCTGTGTCCATGGGGTGCTTCCGGCTGGTCACTTTTCTATGACGGTTCTGAGGCCTCACCATGTCCTATAAAAAAGTACAACAAAAATGCCAATCATTATCCAGGAGAAAGTAGAGCGATCATTACCACAGTCATGGGCTGTAAAAGCTGGCCCAGTAAGAAACCCTTTCAGGCTACGTCCTCTCATTAAACCTCTACATCTAGTCTTTATATCATTTTGGCGAAACTAGACACCATCAAAAGTTTATCCTTTATGATGTTTATGGTGAGAATAGGCTTTGAAACCATGATATACGAGCTGTCAAAGAACCTGCGGTTGGCCTTTCACATTCCCCCCCTCCAGGTAGTAAGAGGCAACAGTAAACATGTACAGTGTTTATGGAAGGGGCTGTCCATGTGGATGCAGCTGCCGGAATAAAGACGACAGTTTATTTATGGTGTTATGAGGTGCTCTAATGAAGTACAGCATGCTACAAGCGTGCTCGGATAACTGTGGCATGAAACGTTTTGAGGTTCAGGTGACGGGTAGAAGAGAGAAAAAGAGAGAGGAGAGACATGCACAGAGAGATGTTTGTCACATTTCAGACTCTGTGGAGGCTGGGACTCAGCATGTGAGCTTCTAATCAGCACACACCTAAACAAACAGTTCACCAGGGGTCCAGACTGTGGAAACTTGTGAGAAAATCCAACATGTTTACCGTGGAGAGCCAGCCTGCAGCTCTGCTTTAAAGACGTCTCATTAAAGGACACAGTATAAAACCTGGAAAAATGTGCAGCATCGTGTCACTTGAGGTGTAATGGGATGAAACATAGTGCTCATTGTGGCCTTGCCCTTTTCTCAAGGATTGTAATTTAGGTTTTAATTAGATCACTCAAATCAGCAAGCATTACGCTAGTGCCCTTTATAAGCTCAAGAATTGAGTTTTGGTTCATATATAAAGCCCTAAACTTTTGTTTTTTCCTTTTGAACACCATATGCTATGGTCTTCACAGCAGATCTCAACTCAGCTGAATACCTATGAGAGCTTTGGGAACAAAGTGTTAGACAGACATCTTCATAATGAGGGAGCATTATGTGGAACATTTTTTTTATCGCTCCAGTACAGTTCCTGAGACTTGTAGAGTCGACACGAGGCACATTAAAGCTGTTCTGGTGGCTTGTGGTGACTCAACACCTGACTAACACACTTTGCCTGCCTTTGTATGAAAAAAGTGTATTATATATATTTTTTTATTATTATTGCTTATTTAGCCTTTCTTTCTTTCTTTCTTTCTTTCTTTCTTTCTTTCTTTCTTTCTTCTTTTTTCTTTCTTTCTTTCTTTCTTTCTTTCTTTATCTTCTTCTTCTTGAAAATATAGTATAAAGTATAATATAAAGTAGTAAATATTAGATGTTTTCAAATTCTGTCTGATATATTTTCATATTAGTCTGTCTAATCTAATTTAACAAAGTAAAGACTCGGTTTAGAGCCAGTGTTCTCTGTGTTATTGATAAAGACCACAAGAGAGCAGACTTGAGCAGCTTTATGGAGAACCTGACCATCACTGAACACTAACAAAAGCCATAATATTAAAAAGACAATATTATTATTAATATTAATATTAGCATCCTCAACATTTTCCCTCTCCACCCTGCATACCAATGTCAGTCCCGCTCCATTCTCGCTACATATCAAGCTGCTGTTGCTGATCACATTTCAGGACGTGATCCATTTTAATTGCAACAATAATATGTTTCATTTTAACCAGTATAATATTTTCATTTTAAACCCTAGAGCGGTTTCATATGTGTTTGTGTCACATGCGGCCGTAGCTTTTCTCTGGTTTCACAGCTAAGGCCTCCCGGTGTAACAGAAACAGCTTTATTAGTTACAGATGTGGTGTTTGTTGCACGAGGGGAATGTTGGGGTGCCAAAAACAACAGAGAGATGAAATAACACCCTGAGTTTCCTGCACAAGTCCCGCACTCACTAAAGTGTCCCTGCAGATGGAGCAGACCTGCTCTTACTTATTAATGTGGAAAACATTCAGTTCCATACAGCAAGTGTACACAGCGTATGGCACAGACATGCCCTGGCGTCTGTCTGATATATTATTTCCACATGTTTCCGTGTTATTTGCCAAAATATACTTTTGCTCACTGGAAATGTAAAAAGTCTTTTGATTTTTGACATTTATAGCGAGCTGTAATTATTATTATTATTATTATTATTATTATTATTATTATTATTATTATTATTATTATTATTATTATTATTATTATTATTATTATTATTATTATGGAAGACTGTGTTTATAATTTCTCATGGTGATAAATAATCTATCTATCTATCTATCTATCTATCTATCTATCTACCTATCTATCTATCTATCTATCTATCTATCTATCTATCTATCTATCTATCTATCTATCTATCTATCCTTTGCCTTTGTCTATGGTTATTTGTCCTTTATTTTGTACCTTTATTTTTCTTTATTCTATCACATTAATTCTGATCCCTCTATGTTTGTTTTGCTTTGTTTGCACTTGAACCTCTTTGATAGACTTTGTAAAGTGACCATGAGTGTGAGATAGGCATTATTAAAAATAAATAAAATAAACAAAAGGAAATAATAATAATAATAATAATAATAATAATAATAATAATATTGCATCTTTCCCCACACTTGTGCAAGTAATAAAAGTAATGAAGTAATAAAAGAAAATTATAAAACATACAAGGGTGTAAAATAAAATATTAAATATTTAAGTATGAAGAGAATTAAGTGAGACATATATCTATATAGCAGAAATCAAAAGATACATTCAGTGTGAGTGTGAAGACTATACTATTTTCATCCTCATTAAACCTCATCAAATCAAGCCAGGGATGGTTCAGAGTTATCCTAGATGAGACCACGCCCATCAGGACAGAAATGTTTTATCATAGAATAAAGGTCAGCCAGTATTCAGAAATGACGTTCAGAACTTCAGTATGGATTTTCAGTCCTGCTTCCCTCTAATGGACTCAAACTAGGAGAGTAAAATAAATAAATGATGTGGCCCCCTACAGCCACATGTTTTTCATTTTAATTTGTCATCCTTCTGTTCAGACTCAATGTAAATATGTATATATATGTCCACGATGGTGGAAGTTATAAGCAACAAACAGAACAGAGCGTGAGAATTTCTTGTTTTCTCAGCATTTTCTCAGATGGGAAAGACCGTCAGTGGTTTGTGATTTAGGCACACGGGGTCACGGAAGGTCAAGAGGCCTGCTGTGGATGCATTGCCCATTTGGAACTCACAGAAATGAAATACAGGATAAGCGCTCGAGGGGAGGTGCTGTGCCACAGGAAACTCTGTGTTCTAGAACAGTCTACATCTAATTTCCTGAAAAAAATCTGACCAATGTCTGGCTAGTTGAGCTGAATTGTTGTTATGTTTACATGATAGTGTTACATAACGGACTTACTGACCGGGACACATTACACACAGACACATGTCAAGTGGGCAAATTCTCAACCGAGAAGGTGTTTTTGGTCCAGCTTTAAACAGTGACCAAACTATCTGTGCTCCTCATAAAAGCAGCGGTTGTTAACACCATCTGGCAGAGAGAAGCGCCAGGCACTTGAAAGTGCTCCGTGATCAAGTTAATGAGTCATTTAATCCTCCGTCTCCTGCTGCGCAGAGGGCTGGGCTGGAAATGCACCACATCAGCACAACTATGGCCACTAGAAAAACAATTATCCACTTCTGCGTCGCTCTGTGATGGCAGACTTGCTCCTCCTGAGCTCTGCTCAAAACGCACGTGCATTTAAGAGCAGATGCAATGCCGGACACTCTGCGAGGAAGAGCACATAAAGCTACACGATCTATATTATACAGTACATCTACAAGCAAAACTCCACTCTGGAACACATTCAATACATGCATATTAAAATATCTGAATTTACAGACCATGTTTCATCAACTGCATGATCCTGTAGCTTCATTCTGTATAACACCAAGAGAATCAGACCCTACCTCACCGAACAGGCTACACAGATACTAGTCCAGGCTCTTGTCATCTCAAAACTGGACTACTACAATGCACGACTCTCGGGCCTCCCGGCCAGCTCCATCAATCCACTTCAGATGATTCAGAATGCAGCAAAACACCTCGGCTTCAACCAGCCCAGAAGACCCCATGTCAGACCCCTCCTCATCTCTCTCCCTCCACTGGTTTCCTGTAGATGCCTGCATCAAATTCAAGACCTTGATGCTCACGTACAAGACCTTGTCTGGAACAGCACCCTCCTACCTGAACTCTCTCCTGAAGACTTACGTTCCCTCACGCAATCTGCGATCGATTAACGTCCGATGCTTAGTAGTTCGCACTGAGCGTGACTCAAGATCCCTTTCCAGAACCTTCACACTAACTGTTCCTCAGTGGTGGAATGAACTTCCAACCTCAATCCGGACTGCATAATCTGTCACTATCTTCAAAAAACATCTAAACACCCACCTCTTCCGTGAGCATGTAACTAACCCCTATCATGTCAACCCCACATTATTTTAACAAACAAACAAATAAACAAACAAACAAAAACCTACTCTGGCTCTTACGCCTCTACTCTGTGCATTTTGCTTCTCTAGAACTTGATTGTAACTTTTGTAGAGTAGCACTACTTGTATTGTTGTCCGCTTGATATATCGCTTTGCTCGTATTTCCTCATTTGTAAGTCTCTCTGGTTAAAAGCGTCTGCTAACTGAATAAATGTAAGTATAAATCCCTGATGTGCAAAGCAATTGCGGTGCAAATATGTTGGTTTGATATTTGATTTCTGTGAGAACTGAGCAGTTGAGTGTTGCGCTGATGTCACAAGGAGATGTTGTTATTGAGACACTTTTTCACTAGCAACAACAATCTCAAACACAAGGGATAACACTCAGGTCTTTCTCCAGCAATGAAAAAACAAATGCAAGAGGTTTTTTTCTCACTCACCATCTTCAACACCAAGCAGAAGTAGTGGAAATGTTAACGCAAACGTCGGACTTAAAGTCCCAGCTATATGAAGCAGCTATGTCGAGTTATGGCACAGACTCGGCTCGGATAGTTAGACGATCAACAGCATGACAGTGGAATTAGCATGAAAGTTGAAGCTTAGGAAGCCGATCTGTTTGAGCTGGACTAACTAAAGGAGTAAAGCTCTGCTGCATCACTCTGCTCACACAGAGATCCCACTACACCACTGTCACCAGGTAGTCTAACAGCATTGTGGGTAATGCAGGAAACTGTTAACCACAATTAAAAGTAAACTCGGAAATTTATTTAATTGCAAAATAAATCCATTATAAAGTTTTCCAATCATAAATATTAATATGCAAGTTTTGGATCCATTTAAGTAGACCTCAGTTTTAAACAAATTTCACACGCACACTGAATCTTACTTACGGTCTGATCTGTCCGTCAAACGTGTCCCCAAAGCAGCTTATGAAATGTAGTAACATGACTCCTCTCGATGTACTAACAAACACGCCAGGCTCTCTGTTAGGCTCTGTGTGCTATCACTCCCCCACTTACTCACTCCCTCTTGAAGAGCCAAAAATGAAACAGTGCCCTGAACAAAAGGTCTAACAACAGAGCAGTTTGAGCTACAAAACACTCCACAGACATACTGTCATCCATTCAGACAGGCTGCGCTTACAAAACGTAACCACCGAGCAAGAGAAAACCCCCGTCTGCAAATCAGGGTTCTACCATAGTTACTATGGTTTTGCTGATAATTTAAATTAGGAATGTTAAATAGTAAAACATGAAATAATTACCACAAAGCACCAGAGTAAATCTAAAACAGGAATAAATAAAGCATCTTGTTAAATTATGGTAATATTATGTTTCATAGTTTGTTAAATATAGTATAGTGGGATTCATAATTATTGGCATTGTTTAATAAACCGGGCAAAAATACTCGTATAAAAAAGTGAATAATTCACTTTGTGTATGTAGCATTTTGGTCTCATCCGACCACCAGAAGACAACTGGGTGAAAGTGTTGTGGTCAGATGAGACCAAAATGGAGCTCTTTGGCATCAACTCAACTCGCCATGTTTGGAGGAGAAGGAATGCTGCCTATGACTCCAAGAACACCATCCCCACCATCAAACATGGAGGTGAAAACATTATGCTTTGGGGGTGTTTTTCTGCTAAGGGGACAGGACAACTTCACCGCATCAAAGGGACGATGGACGGGGCCATGTACCATCATGACGGGGCCATTTTTTTTGTTGTTATTCTTCTCTCACTGTTCAAACAAACCTACCATTAAAATTATAGACTGATCGTTTCTTTGTTAGTGGGCAAACGTACAAAATCAGCAGGGAATCAAATACTTTTTTCCCTCACTGTAACTCTCTGTTGATCAATCATTCAACAAGTTTAATTTAAAGCCCTCATTTAAAGCTGTGCTCTGAACTGAATAAGGCATCCAAATACACACATGTATAGACGATATAGGCTCTACGCATCTCCAGCACTAAATACACGTGATCGTACGTGTCTTGGAAACTCATTGTGACCTGTTCAACTAAACCACATTAATATCTGAGCACAGAGGCATAGGATTAAACTATATTCGTGCTGTGTTTCAGACATCTTCGAGCTGCTTTTACACAGCGTATCTACTCGTCTGTGTCTGACCCACACAACGGTTTGTGTTTCTCTGCCAAAGCATTAACCGTTTTGTAAATATCATATCAGTTAGATCACTACAGGACATTAAGACATGCTCTACCTGTTCTTCTCCGATATAAAAGCTTCGGGTTAAAAATGTGGTTGTGTTAGTAAAACTGTTTTTATTTGTAGCAATATTCTGGAGGTTAATAAAATAGAATTTTAGCAACGAGATGAAACTATTTAAGGAATGATGTATGGTTAAGAAATCCTCCATGATGTTACTTGCAAAAATTATCCTTATATCAGACTTTAAAATGGTATAAATGTTTCAATGAGTTGTATTTGGAGCTTGGCATCGTACTAGATTGTTATAGGTGAAGTTATTATGGGAAGTGGTGGCTTGGAGGTTAAGACTCTGGGTTACTGACCGGAAGGTTGGGGTTCAAGCCCTGGCGCTGGCAAGCTGCCACTTTTGGGCCCTTGAGCAAGTTCCTTAACACTCTCTGCTCCAGGGGGCGCTGTATCATGGCTGACCCTGCGCTCTGACTTCCTGACAAAAAAAGGAATTTCACAGTGCTGGAATGTATATGTGATCATCCATCCATCCACCTTCAACCACTTACTCCTTCTACAAGGTCGCGGGGAACCTGGAGCCAATCCCAGGGAGCATTGGGCACAAGGCAGGGTACACCCTGGACAGGGTGCCAGTCCATCACAGGGCACAATCACATACACACTATGGACAATTTAGACACGCCAATCAGCCTACCATGCATGTCTTTGGACTGGGGAAGGAAACCGGAGTACCCGGAGGAAACCCCTGCAGCACGGGGAGAACATGCAAACTCCGTATATGTGATCAATAAAGACTAATTATTGTTATTATACGCATTATATAAGGCAAAAGGGAACTACGTTGCACTAAATGATCAGAAAGCTCACTACAGAACAAATGACCAGGCCGCTCGCTACCTGAACTTGAAATTTCTGTCTGTTTGATATGTATATTCATCTAAAATCTTTGATAAAAATAACAATGTTTCCCTATTGAGAAAATCTGAAGAAAACTCTGGAAGATTATCAGAAGATACGAACGCTTAACTAGCCAATGAACGCTTGAAGAACCGATGTTTTTCGAATAGTACAAAGGTAAGACGCAATTCAGGGACACTGCTATCACTATGTCTGGACTAGCTCAAGCTCCAGACTATATGACATGTGGGATCTTTATTACAGCTGAATGAAATGCACATTAATGGGATTCATACACTGCAAATAAAAGGAGATCCAATTCAAATTCAAGAAATTTAAACACTCGTGAAAAGTAACATTAGGAGCCTTGTGTACTGTTGTCAGGTTAATTAGAACTGTGTGTGTGTGTGTGTGTGAGAGAGAGAGAAATGTTCAAAAATGGACATCAATCCCACCTAAAACTAAAATTGGGTCTGCAAGTCATGTTTGACTTTTATTTTGAATTTTATTTTTTAGTCGCAAGCTCCTTTCATGTTCATGGGATTAATGAATAAAGCACATGAAGTGAGCAAAAGCTTGAGAAAAGTGCCACACAGTCACCATAGTGATGAGGAAGACATACAAACCAGACAGATAGCCCGGGTCAGGGAATGGATATAAAAACACATGCAGCTAAAATACTATTAAACATGATCAAGGCGACAATAAACATATCCTAATAAAAAGTCTGGAAAAGACGGAAACTTGCCAGGAATTATTCCCATGTGCATACGGTTTTCCTTAAAACCTCAGAAACATATTATATTATGGTTTTTCCTTCATACAGTGCAGTTGATTCAATGAATGAATAGATGCTACATCCATTAGAAGAAGCTGATTGGAAGATAAGAGTCCTTCCTGAGGGCAGGGGGTAACCTGGCCTGGTCATTGGGGTCTGTAGACATGGAGTATTTTCCCTTTAGCCCTAAATAATTATCCACTTGGGGTGGTTTGTCACTGAACATTGGGAAAAGAAGACGGCGATGTTGTAGTTTTATCATCAGTGAACGGAGGTGAGAACGATCAATGTTTACAGGAAAATACGTGGAAATACTCGTGTCTTATTGGCTCTCAATTCCTTAATACGCTAGCTCACACGGTCAGTGGGTTTGAGGGGAAAATGAATATACAGCGATTGTTTTTAAGCCAGGAAAGGGAAGTCACATGCTGGCTACTATGTATGTGGTTAGAACTTTCGCCTCAGTCCAAGGACAAGCATGGTAGGCTGATTGGCATGTCCAGCATGTCTGTAGTGTATGAATGGGTGTATGAATGTGTATGTGCTCTGTGATTGATTTGCGCCCCATCCAGGGTGTACCCCACCTTGTTCCCTGTGCTCTCTGGGAAAGGCTCCAGGTACCCCATGACCTGTAGGGTAAGTGGTATAGAAAATGGATGGATGGACCAGTAAAAAGTTTGAAACTGAAACAACAACATCCTCTGATGCTGAGCAGGAAAACATGGTGTGCACGTCTATATGAGTTCCAGTTTACGTGAACATGATATAAGGACAGCGAACGTACTTTTCATGGCACTGTAGCAGCTAAACCCATAAACTGATAGCTTAGTTGTGCCTCCACTTGGCTAGCGACACCAAACTAACTTAGTCTTGTTAGATCGCCAAAAAGTTTTACAAATTATCGCTCTGGTGCATACTGCACTGAGGTACAGTGATAACACAGAGGTAAGTTAAATGATAAATCCAAATTTTTGTCCAATTTTCAGATTTTTTATTGACAGTCCAGCTCACACCCCTGCCTGAGGGCAACCTACAAAATGTTGTACCTGAACTTCAGCCAGCATCACTGGAACTGCAGTGATAACTAGGACTAAAAAAAGCTCCAGTGAATTCCATATAGTCTTTCATTGATACGACAGTCCACTCCACCTCTCTGAGTGCCTTCATCAGGAAGGTAAATATATGCACGTCCGTATTTAAGGTGTGATATTAAGCTTGTAGAGTTGGAACTGTTTTAGAAGTGACCTCATGTTGCTTTTTAGTAAATTTGGCAACATTTTCCAACACACAGTCATGAAATGTGACCAATGAACTTTTGAGCACGTTTGAGACACGTGAAAAGGCCAGATGTGAATGTTGTCCTCGCTGGTCATTAGAGGAAGTGACTCAGTGCTCGTAAAACAATTCCACTCCTTCAGAGAACAACTTATTCATTCATTTATCTTTAGTAGGCGCTTTACCCTGATCCGGGCTCTGCTGGTTCTGGAGTCATACATCCTGAATTCTCAGGATGCGCGCGTACACACACACACACACACACACACACACACACACACACACACACACACACACACACACACACACAGGCTGTTTAGTCTAGGGGCAGTTTAGTGTAGACAATCCTATGGGAGAATGGGCATGTTTATGCGAAGAAACTGGGAGGAACCAGGAGGAAACATACACACACAAACACACACACACACACACACACACACACACACACACTGGGAGAAAATGCACTTCAGAAACTCGAGAACATCCTATTTTGTAAATATATTGTAATAGTAATATAATACAGTGTTGCCATAGGTTAAGGCTCAATGCATGGAGGGTGCCAATAGTTATGGTGCATGGTGCTAAAAACACAGTAAATTAATTTTTGTACGTGGTCGCACACTTCATTGTGTGCCTCAAAGACACGCACACACACACACACACACACACACAAAGAATTTAATTTTCAATTAAAGTTGAAAGCTGCATCTTGCATTTAAAATAGAACTTTAACCCTAAACACATTTAAATATATATAACAGATTAAACTCTCCACATGTTAAAAACCATAACCAAATTTATATACAGTACGTCCTCTTCTGCATCTATTCCTGTACCTGTACCGACAGGTTTGGTTTTGATAAATGCCGAAAAAAAAGTAGCATAATATAATGAAGTTCCACAGTACACACCATCTATGGCAACAATAAACTAGAACGAAATTTAGTGCATATAAGATAAAGCTATTTACAGAAAATCGTTCTGAAGTGTACAGAGTGTAAGAGCCGAAAAGATGAAGAGCTCATACCTGATTAGACGAGGAGCTGGAGTGTGAGAGCATCCACGTGAAGGAGCTTCAGATAAATAGGGGTCCTTAACCTACACTGGAACACGAAGTCCAGATGAGCAACAAAACCACCTGTACACACACACACACACACACACACACACACACACACACACACACACACACACACTGAACTTAATCCCCCCAAACAACACGCTTCAATCTGTTCCCCTGAGGCATCAGATTCTAAACCACACCACCACCACAACCACCACCCTCGCATCTCTCTCTCTCCCTCTCTCTCTCTCTCTCTCTCTCTCTTTCTCTGGTCATCTCTGGTCACTTGTTTCCTGTCTTCTCTCCACCCCACTGCATTTCTAAAGGAGCTGGCTTTTCTCACAAGTCTTATTAGTGAATTCATCAATGTCAAGATCAGAGACTGTGGTGGAGCTCGTAATAAGAAATTCAGTCAAGTGGTTGCGGGTCGAGAGAGAAATGCTTAAATACACAGCAATAAATCCGCTACTCCACGGATGAAAAATGAATCAAATTAAAAATAAATATTGTTCCTCCTAACCTCCTAAAATTCATCTCATTTCCTTTTCTTGAAATCACGATACAATGTTTGCTAATAGATACAGTGCCCTCCACTAATATTGGCAACCTTGGTAAATATGAGCAGAGAAGGCTGTGAAAAATTGTCTTTATTGTTTAAACTTTTGATCTTTTGTTTAAAAAAAAACAACAAAAATACTCTGCTCTCATGGATATCAAACAATTGCAAACACAACACAGGTTTATTAAAAATAAAAAAAATAAAAAAAACAAAATAAAAAAACCCAATATATATATATATATATATATATATATATATATATATATATATATATATATATATATATATATATATATATATATATATATATTTGTTAAATACAGGTATGCAACAATTATTGGCTTCCTTTAAATCAATACTTTGTGCTACTTCCCTTTGCCATAATAACAGCTCTGAGTCTTCTCCTATAATGCCTGATGAGAATACATGGCAAGGGATCTGAGACCGTTAATCCATACAGAATCTCTCCAGATCCTCTAAATTTCAAGGTCCATGCTGGTGGACTCTGCTCTTCTGTTCACCCCACAGGTTTTCTACTGGTTTCAGGTCAGGGGACTGGGGTGGCCATTGCAGGACCTTGATTTTGTGGTCAGGAAACCATTTTTGGATCATTGTCCTGCTGGAAGATCCAACCATGGCCCATTTGAATCTTTCTGGCAGAGGCAATCAGGTTTCATTTAATATCTGTTGATATTTGATCGAGTCCATGATGCCTTGTATCCTAACAAAATGTCCAAGTCCTCTGGCAGAAAAACAGCCCCAAAACATTAAAGAGTCACCACCATGTTTAACCGTGGGCATGAGGTACTTTTCCAAATGGCTACCTCTCTTTTGGTTTCATCTGACCATAGAAACCGAGCCCATCAGTCATGGCCACGTTCAAGGTCACCGAACTTCTAATAGCACACACCACCGGACTCCATTTCCCCTTAGCCAATATCACTGGCACGTTCAAGGTCACCGAACTTCTAAATGCACAAACCTGAACCCACCAACTCTTACAGCATAAATAACCTGTAAATTTCTAGAAGACTTTGCATAGACTCTTGCTGAGAACATTCTTGAAACAGGCTTTGTTTATTCCCGGGGTTGAGTTATGGTTCTGACGTTTGCCATTTCAGTTTTTTTTTCTTCGGTCAAGTTGTTTGTAGAGCGCTTGACCTTGGCTACATCTTTGTTTTGCAACTTGGATCTCTCTGCCTCTTATAAAATAAAGTTCGCCTGAACTTGCATCCATCTCTGCTGCCTTCTTGAGAGAAATATTGAAACAAGCCATGGTAAATAACGAACCCGGGTTCAAGTTCTAGGTTTGTAGCGCAGTTACGTCGTAAATAAAATGGAAGAACTGACTTTACCGTATCAGTTTTATACTGCATTTCCTATACAAGAAATGAAGCAATTTATTTAAAAAATAATGACAAAAAATATTTATAAAGAAGAGTTACAAATAAATATGTGTCAACGGAGCTCTCTTACACACACAACATTCAGACTAATTGTCGCTAATTCCTCGTGTTGTTGCAGTCAGTCATGTGACCAAAGCTGAGCGCTACAATGTCTAGTTCCAAGATGATCATAACAAGATGATATGATGTTTTACTGGCATTTCCTCTTTCAAATCAGTAGATGGGAAACACACACACACACACACACACACACACACACACACACACACACACACACACACACACACACACACACACACACTATTAGTACAAAAGTAAACATTTGATATCCTATTCCAGTACAACACTCCACCAGCTTCAACCAGATGTTTAATTAGCTTTACTGTCAAGCATAATTACACGAAGTTTATTTTAGAGTTTAGATAGCACATTCCAAAGTCTTAAGGAAAGATATCAAGCACAACCACATTGTCATTTCGGCAGCGGATTCGGCCATGGACCCTGATTTCCAGAACCTACCACAGCATCACAACAAGGCCGACCCGTCCGGACTCCATTTCCCATCACCCACATCAACCGCCATCATGTTCATGCATGACGCGAAGTCTTGCTCTGCGTTTACTTGTTCTGTTTGATTTCTTTTCTTCTCGTTTTTTAAGTATGGTTTTGTCTGAAATGCTGATTGTTTGTGACCTGACCCAAGCCTGTATATTTTAATTTTTCTCTGTCTTTTGATTGGACACATTTGACACAGAACTAGGACAAACACTAAATAAAAAAAATAGCTGACAAAATTAACACTACCAGGCATATATATATATATATATATATATATATATATATATATATATATATATATATATATATATATATACACACACACACATATATATATATATATATATATATATATATATTGTCGCTGCGGACCAACACCCGACGCAAAATTCGGAGGTTCGCCTCCTTCCCCGACTGCCGCCCGGCACGAGGCGGGCAGCCTGCGCCGGTCCTAACGCTTACGGAAGGGACGCCATGCCGGGGAGGACCCACTGATGCCGTACCGTCCCGGGGATTGGAGGATCGGACGGAGGAAGTCCACCACTCTCTACCCGGATGGGGAAAATAAAAGGACGCCCTTCCGCCCGGGAGGGGAGTACCGACTTACTGAAACGGTCCGCGTCCGAACGCATCCGCGCCCAGGATTCACCTGCATTCCTTTTTTTAAAGCTGGCTAATCGCTCTCTCTCTCTCTCTCCCTGTATATACTTGGCGGAAGGCTCCGACACGGACAAGGAGGCGGCCGGCCGGAGACGACGCGCAGCACTGAGGGACGACTCAAAACCCCGAGGCTTCTTCCGGGATTCCCCCGACACGCCCCCACGAGCATCACGCGGCCCGCCCGGCCCCGCTGGACCCACACACACACCCCCGAACTACACTCACTAAAACCCCGAATAAAGCCTGAGCCTTTACTCCACTCCCGCCTCCGTGTCTCTGTGCATCGCCCCCCCTTTTCCCGCTACACTGGTGGAGGATGCAGGCATGAGCACAGAACCGCCCGGCCCCAAAAAAAAAAATAGAGGGAAAAAAATATATATTACTTTTTTTCTTTATTGTTTTTTTTTTTTTTTTCTCCCTCAACAAGGAGAGAAAATGGAGCAGACGTTACAGCAGCTGTTGCAGATCTGTCTACAGCAACAGGCCGTCACCCAGCAACTCACAAAAAACCTCCAGGCGGTGACAGAGACTCTGGTGGCGCTACAGTCCCGCGCGGCCTCCACTCCTCTCCCGGACCCGGGACGTGAGCTCTGCCGCCTACTCCCCCCCCTGGCTCCTGATGACGACCCGGAGGCGTACTTTGAAACCTTTGAAACCATTGCCCGCCGCGAGGGATGGGATAAGGACGACTGGCCCGGCGCCGTAGGTCCCCTGCTCACAGGAGAGGCCCGCGAGGCCTATTACAGTCTTGAGCCGGAGGACGCGGCGGACTACGTCACTATGAAGGAGGGCGTCCTGGCGTTTTGCGGCCGAAGCTCTCTCCAAGCGGCCGCCGAGTTTCATCGCTGGGTCTATCAGCCGGGGGCGCGGCCCCGCCGGCAGCTAAACGCCCTCATCCGGCTCACCAAAAGGTGGCTCCGGCCAGACCAGCATACGGCCCTCGAGGTGGCGGAAGAGGTGGCGATGGACCGGTTCCTGAGGGCGTTACCCAGGATGGCACGGCAGGCCGTGGGGGTCCAAGCACCGCGAACGCCCCAGGAACTCCTAACGGCCCTGGAGCGCACCACCGCCACCCTCGAGCTCGACCCGCGGGACCCACAGCCCTCGGACCTACCCCCGGGGGCCTCGAGAGTCCGGTCTGACCGGCCACGCCCCGCCGACACTTGGCGAACCCGCCGGAGGTCGGCCGCCCAAGTAGCTCCCACGGACGAGCCCATGCCCACGGAGCCGGAACTGGGGCCTCCCGGACCGACCCAGAAACCGTGGCTGGCCGGCTGCGCCCTCCATGCGCGACAGTGGCCGGAGGGGCTCACCCAGAAGGTGTGGATTGCAGGGAGGCCGATCACCGCACTGCTGGACACCGGGAGCACGGTGACCGCTCGACCGGCCCGTCCTCCCCAGGGGACTCCGGCCAGGGGAAGCCTCACTGTAACCCGCGTTCATGGGGACACCCGGGAAGTCCCGACAGCAGAGGTGGCGATCAAGAGCGGTACCGGAGAGCTGGTCTCTCCACGGGGCGTGATCCCTGACCTCCCGTGCACCGTTACTCCTGGGAGAGGGACTGGCCAGGAGGCCTGCCGGGGCGGGACGCCGGAGAGGGGCCACGCGCGAAGCGGAGGACCGGGGCCCGGACCGCTTACCTGGCCCAGGACAACGGGGACGCCACTCCCGGTGACTTCTGTTGCCGGGTCCAACACCGGGGGACCCTACATGGGAATGCAGACGGGCCCTCCACGAGACACGCTCTGGGCCCACCTCTCAGCGGCAGTAGGCTCGGAGCTGAGGGGGTACTGTTGCGGCGGACCAACACCACGCGCATCGGAGGTTCGGCCTCCTTCCCCGACTACGCCCGGCACGAGGCGGCGCCGCTTCTTCGCGCCGTCCTAACGCTACCGGAAGGGACGCCATGCCGGGGAGGACCCACTGATGCCGTTCCGTCCGGGGATTGGAGGATCGGACGGAGGAAGTCCACCACTCTCTACCCGGATGGGGAAAATAAAAGGACGCCCTTCCGCCCGGAGGGGAGGTACCGACTTACTGAAACGGTCCAGCGTCCGAAACGCATCCGCGCCCAGGGATTCACCCGTACTCCCTTTTTTTAAAGCTGGCTAATCGCTCTCTCTCTCTCTCCCCTGTATATACTTCGGGCGGAAGGCTCGGCGACACGGACAGGACGGCGCCGGGCCGAGACGACGCAGCACTGAGGGACGACTCAAGAACCCCGAGGCTTCTTCCGGGATTCCCCCCGACACGCCCCCGAGCATCACGGCGTCCGGCCCGGGCCCCGCTGACCTACACACACACCCCCGAACTACACTCTACCAAAACCCCGAATAAAGCCTGAGCCTTTACTCCACTCCCGCTCCGCGTGTCTCTGTGCATCGCCCTTTTCCCGCTACAATATATATATATATATATATATATATATATATATATATACACACACACACACAGACATTCACACTTAGGGATCATTTACATTCATGTTATAGTGAGCTGGGAAGAAACCAGAGGACCCCGAGAAAACCCATGCAGACACATAGAAAACATGCACAAAAGCTCTACACAGAGTAACTTGAGCTCAAACCTGTCAAGGCATTAGAGATACAGGAAACACACACCCACACACACTCACAAATAACAGCTGACACCTGCGTTAATATAACACAGAGTTTGTAAGACAGGCATTAGAGGTTATTAGCCATTAGAGGCATTGGAGACATTAGAGGCATTAGAGAAACAAACACATCTGGTGAATTTAAAGTCAGTGACACCATACAAGTCTGCTGAGATAGTGCTGAGGAACTAAATTGACTTTTAAACGTCCGCAGCTCTTACTCTAGGGGTTGTTTCTCATTTCTGAAAGGTTGAACCTAATCCACTAATCGACTGAGCATTGAGCATTAACAATAAAACGTGTTTTGCCTCCGATTAATTTGACACGAAGAAATCCAGATATTACTTCTATAAATCTCAAATATGGATAGAATTACTGTTTTAATATGAGGAACAACAGTTATACAGTTGACGTGGAAGTAACTTTCTTTATCTGATTTGTGATGTAAGACTTTGCTTGAATATTAGTGCGATTTATCCGTTTTTAGCCCATAACTGAGAAACACAAAACTGAATTATTAATGCCGGTCGTGTTATTAAAGTGCACAGGTTCGTCTGTTAGAGAAAACATCCGTCGCTTACAGTAAAGACTCTCATGGTGTCAGATTATGGAATATGCTTTCATCACAGAGCTAAACATTGCTACGTCACTTCATTATCAGGTCAAAATGCAGCAGTGTGTTTAATAAGGTGATTCTGCAGCTGGTGAGTAAATACTTCAATAATTTAGGAATAAAGCACAAATACAGGGTCATATAAAGCAGCCCGAGGCAAAACCTAGCTGATTGTTTTCCAGTAACAGCACGGTATGATGTGTTTTATTCCATTTGCCAATGATTGCAATTTTATCATTAATTAAAGATTATCTACAGTGAGGGAAAAAAAGTATTTGATCCCCTGCTGATTTTGTACGTTTGCCAACTGACAAAGAAACGATCAGTCTATAATTTTAATGGTAGGTTTATTTGAGCAGTGAGAGACAGAATAACAACAAGAAAATCCAGAAAAACGCATGTCAGAAATGTTCTAAATTTATTTGCATTTTAATGAGGGAAATATGTATTTGACCCCTCTGTAAAACATGACTTAGTACTTGGTGGCAAAACCCTTGTTGGCAATCACAGAGGTCAGACGTGTCTTGTAGTTTGCCACCAGGTTTGCACACACCTCAGGAGGGATTTTGTCCCACTCCTATTTGCAGATCTTCTCCAAGTCATTAAGGTTTCGAGGCTGACGGTTGGACCTTCAGCTCCCTCCACATATTTTCTATGGGATTAAGGTCTGGAGACTGGCTAGGCCACTCCAGGACCTTAATGTGCTTCTTCTTGAGCCACTCCTTTGTTGCCTTGGCCGTGTGTTTTGGGTCATTGGGTCATTGAATACCCATCCACGACCCATTTTCAATGCCCTGGCTGAGGGAAGGAGGATCTCACCCAAGAATTCCACTTCCACGTTTGACGGTGGGGATGGTGCTCTTGGGGTCATAGGCAGCATTCCTCCTCCTCCAAACACGGCGAGTTGAGTTGATGCCAAAGAGCTCCATTTTGGTCTCCTCTGACCACAACACTTTCACCCAGTTGTCGAATCACTCAGATGTTCATTGGCAAACTTCAGACGGGCATGTATATGTGCTTTCTTGAGCAGGGGGACCTTGCAGGTGCTGCAGGATTTCACTCCTTTTACGGCGTAGTGTGCTACCAATTGTTTTCTTGGTGACTATGGTCCCAGCTGCCTTGAGATCATTGACAAGATCCTCCCATGTAGTTCTGGGCTGATTCCACACTGTTCTCATGATCATTGCAACTCCACGAGGTGAGATCTTGCATGGAGCCCCAAGCCGAGGGAGATTGAGAGTTCTTTTGTCTTTCTTCCATTTGTGAGTAATCGCACCAACTGTTGTCACCTTCTCACCAAGCTGCTTGGCAATGGTCTTGTAGCCCATTCCAGACTTGTGTAGGTCTACAATCTTGTCCCTGACATCATTGGAGAGCTCTTTGGTCTTGGCCATGGTGGAGAGTTTGGAATCTGATTGATTGATTGCTTCTGTGGACAGGAGTCTTTTATACAGGTAACACAAGCTGAGATTAGGAGCACTCCCTCTAAGAGTGTGCTCCTAATCTCAGCTCGTTCCCTGTATAAAAGATACCTGGGAGCCAGAAATCTTTCTGATTGAGAGGAGGTCAAATGCATATTTCCCTCATTAAAATGCAAATAAATTTATAACATTTTTCACATGCGTTTTTCTGGATTTTTTTGTTGTTATTCTGTCTCTCACTGTTCGAATAAATCTACCATTAGTGGGCAAACGTACAAAATCAACAGGGGATCAAATATTTCTTTTCCTTCACTGTACTTTTTAAAAAATTACTTTCAATAAACATTTAATGTTGTAGAATATCAGCGAAACAAGTTCATTGCTGTTATTACTGATTTTGTAGTAGCTATAACAAGTAATTTCTGCACCAGAATCCCTTTTGTCGTACACAGATACTAATACGTACACAGATACTAATAAAGTTTAATTTCATCCCAAGTGCATTATAACTTCAGGAATATTCCCCCTTCCCAGAACAACTGGAGCTAAAATTGCCTCACTCTAGACAACTGTGACATTTCCCACCAGAATGAGAACTGTGCTCATTGCCATTCATGTATATAAACTTCCTGTGTATCATTGGGGACTGCCTCGTGGGAATCTGACACCGTGAATAAAGAGGTTTATTAGCCATTTGTGAACAGAACTACATAATAAACCAAGGGCACACATTTTTATCTCCACCATTAACTGGCTATCAAGGTTCCCAAAATATTTACAGGTCACTGTTAACATAGCCTCCTTGTGCCCAGATTTTATTCTTCAAAGAGACAGCCTTATTCTCTCACAAGGCCGCAAGAGCGACATGCTCACTACGTTCACTTTTTTTCATGCCATTCTGAGTGTTATGATCCGTCAGATAATATAGAAGTCCATTAGGGATGAGAAGGTCGTTTGACAGACTGACACTGGAGAGCATGAGAGTCACTGCTGTTGGTGGAAGTTTTTGCTGCTTTGATCAGTGTGTAAGTAAGGAATAAAAGAATTAATGATGTGCAGTTATAGTGAATTGTTCAACGTTGTTGTGCTGTAATGAAGCAGAGTCACTGTTACCACCTAGAAACTCATTATTTTCAAATAACAACACATACCACAGTGATTTTCCCAACTATTTTTAATTTATTAATGAACTTCATACACTGATCAGCCATAACAGTAAAACTAGTGACAGGTGACGTGAATGACATTAATTATCTCGGTACAATCTCACCTGTCAAGAGTGCAGCAAGTGAGCAGTCAGTTCTCAATGTTGAGGTGCTGGACGCTGGAAAAATGGGCAAATGTAAGGATCTGAGTGACTTTGACAAAGTTCAAATTGAGATGGCTAGACGACTGGCTCAGAGCATCTCCAAAACAGCAGGTTTTACGATGTGTTCCCGGTATGCAGTGGTTAGTACCTACCAAAAGTGATCCAGGGAAGGACAACCGGTGAAACAGTGAGAGGGTCATGGGTGCCCAAGGCTCATTGATGAGTGTGACGAGAGAAGACTAGAACATCTGGTCTCATCCCACAGAAGAGCTACTGTAGTCCAAATTGCTGAAAAATTTTGTGCCCATTTTGACCCCTGTCCATCGCTGTTAACACCTACAATGGGCACATGAGCATCAGAACTGGACCATGGAGCAATGGAAGAAGGTAGCTTAGTCTGATGTATCATGTTTTCTTTTACATCATGTGGAGAGCCGTGTGTGTGCGTCGCTTACCTGGGCAAGAGATGGCAACAGGACGCACTATGGGAACCACAGCACACCCGTGCTGCCTCAATGGGTCCGAGCTATTCTGGCAGCACAAGAGGGACCTACACAATATTAGGAAGTTGATTTTTAATGAAATGGCTGATCAGTGTTTTGTGTTGCGCTGTTTTGTCGAACATCTGCGTAACCTCTAATGGCTCACGTGATATCAGCTATAAACAGTCCTTCCCTCACTAGCCTCACTTTTTTTCTCTCTTGAAGCGGATAAAAGAAATAAACAAGAAGGATAAAAGAAATAAACACATACTGTATGAACATGCTACCAAGTAAACTGAAAGTGCAAACTCCTCCATCCTGAAGACTTTCCCATTACAAATCACTGACATTGAATTTTAAATTTGTTTATTAGGTTTGTACGATGCACATTATCCCCCTGTGTAAGTGGTTACTACTAGGGGGGCAGCTGTGGCACAGTTGGTAGAGTGGGTTGTCCACTAATCGTAGGGTTGGCGGTTTGATTCCCGGCGCGGGTGACTCCACGCACTAATGCCGAAGTGTCCTTGAGCAAGACACTGAACCCCAAGTTGCTCCCGATGGCAAGCTAGTGCCTTGTATGACAGCTCTGCTACCATTGGTGTGTGTGTGAGTGTGTGTGTGTGAATGGGTGAATGAGACACAGTATAAAAGTGCTATATAAGTGCACATTTACTATAGAAACGATAACGTATTAGAATGAGAGCATTAATAAAAACCATAACTACTGTCACAGCAGCTGTTCTGATGGATCAGATTCAAATATTCGACAAATATGTGGTATGACTGAATTTAAGACACTTTCTTTAAGATTTATTAAGATGAAGTAGAGTAATTCCACTTCTTGTGACTTAGTTTTTTGTGGAAAAAGCTGACCGGAGACTTTTAACTAACCCGTGTATGTTTCTTCATCAGGAACAGCCATCGCAAAAACATACCAGTCGAACAGGAAGTCATAAGAGATGGGGGATGAGCACGGGAAGGAAAACAGCAGATGGGAGCTCAATGGATCTAGTGTCACCATGTTTTGATTTATAAGCCAGTCTAAAAGGGGCTTAGAGTGGATTCTATATTCGGAAAGAGAGTCCAGAGGTGAGGCTGAGATCGGGTTTGACGTCAGGGGTGTAAGAACATGAGCCATGGGTTTAAGGAACAGGGTGAATGTAGACACTAACTTTTAGTTTTCTGTGAACTACCATCAGGTCCATAAGTATCTGGACAGCGACACAATTTTCATTATTTTGCCACTGTATACCATCCCTAAGGATTTGAAAAGAAGCAATCAACCATGAACAGCTACCAAATGCAAATTCAATGCTTGGAAATTGCACATGTTTAAGCTCCTTAAATTTTCGTGAAATAATGAGGAAACCATAGCACTGCTTATCAGTCAATTGTACAATTAGTTTTGAGTCTGTAATTCCTAAAAGGTTAATGCAATATTTTTGTTAAACCCCTTGAATTAAAGCTGGACATCTACACAATTCACATCTTGATTGCTTAATTTCTAATCCACTTCGGTAGTGTACGGAGACAACATTCTGTGTGACTGTCCAAATACTTATGGACCGTTCTGTATATAATGTTAAAATATTTCTCATAAAATACTGTATATAGATCATCAATGATTTCAAAGATTTCAAACATTTACTATATAGTTTCATAAACGTCTTCCTAAAGCATAATAATCGCACTATCCGATGTCACCCAGATGAGGATGGGTTCCCTTCAGAGTCTTTTTCCTCTCAAGGTTTCTTCTTCATTCTACTTTCATTCTTTTCAAGTTATGCTGTGGAACATCCATGAAAAGAAGATCATCACAATCTGACCAATCAGAATCAAGAATTCAATAGCGATTTGATAAAAATGTGATTATACAATACCATGCCACTGGACATGCTTCTTTCTGATTGGCTGGCGGGTTCTGTATAGACATGGTATAAAAACATTTCATTAAGTGTTCCTAAAGCATTGCTCCTGATATTGAAATGTAACCATGACAACAACCATAAATAATGGTTTATACCAGGCCTATTGTAAGTATGCGTTGCTATTCAGTCACTAAATGGAAACAGGAAAAATGTAGGCATTTATAGGCATAAACAGAAAGCAAGTATTTACAGGTTACGGTGTGTGGAAATGTTTCAGTTCAACAAAACAACAAGAGAGCAAGCTATAACCGTGGCAACGATCATATAATGAGTTAACAAAATAAATTGAATTTTACCTTTCCATATCACATGGAAAATTTTATAGACAAACCTTGAGCCACAGCATGAAAAGATCACGCCCCTGAAATCAGAAAATAACTAGTGTCCAGGTAAAATGGTTGAAATTAAGAAAGGATAAAAGTGAGTATTGCTTTATGGTTAAGAGGGTAATTAAAAACGTAACGGTCACAATCAGTATTTGACAGTTAGTTGCAAATGTTGCAAATTTAAAAAAAAAAAAAAAATTTCATACTGAATAAAAACAAAAATGTAGCCTTTATACACTAAATCATGTCTTTATTGTTTAACCAAGAAAATGATGCACTGTTATTGGCATGACGGATGGATGTGCAGATAAGAGCTTTTAATAAAGAGAGGCAGGTAGGCAAATCAAAATCATGAGACAATAGCGTTGTCAAAAACAGACGATGGGTCAGGCGATCAGCAAACAGGCATAAACAGGGCAAGGCAAGAATTGAGAATGAGAAACAAGAAACAAGATCAAAGAACATGAAACAAAATGAGGAACAGTGTACAAACGCTTGGTACGGTGATAACACTCAATACTTCGCAAAGTATTCACTGTATTCTTTATACTGTGGTTGTGTGTGCTGTGAATTTGATGCAGGTGTGTGTGATTAGAATGAATGTGAGTGTTCTGGGAATTGCAGTTCACGGCGGCCATGTTTGTAGGCCGCAGTGCAGGATGGGAAATGTAGTCACTGGTTTGCTGTGATATGACCATTATATAAAATATGTCACTTTTCAGTATAGAAATTGAATCCAACAATAATCATCAACAATTATCATCATTTTCGGAAATTCCACTCTAATAAAATTCTTCACTTAGGGATATGAATGAACATTTCATGAATACTGGTCATGTAGAATTTCTTTTGGTTCTGAAACTACAATAAAAATATCATGGTGATGCTAAATGCACTCTTGTTTAATACGTTTCCACTCTGGTTTGTGTGGTTTCAAAAGGAACTTGAAATGTATTTAAAATTTACATTCACATTTAGAGCAGTTGGCAGACGCCGTCATCCAGAGCACAGCTTACAGAAGTGCTTTGAAGTCTCTATCAATAAATACATCCTGATACCGGATGTCACATGGCGTGATGGCAGGAAGCAGGCGGGATGCATTCGCAGTTCAAACGGTGAGGTTTATTTACAAGTGATGAATTCAAACAGAATATTTACAAGTGATGAAATCAAACCAAAACGGAAACAGAAACAAGGCTCTCTCTACAACTAAGGTAAACTAGACTAGGACTTTGGCTAAAGCTAAAGCTAATTCTAAGGCTATGGCATAAACCGGACATAAAACAAATATTCGTTGAAATTGCACTGCATGGGAACGGTGCAACGTCCTCAGTTAAGCAGGGAGGCTGGGCGGCGTCCTCAGCTGAGTGGGGGGGCTGGGCGCAGAGGCTTGGCCGGAACAGGGCTCAGAGGCGTGGCTTGGCCTAGATACATGACATGAGCGAGAGACGTGGCCTGAGCAAGAGACGTGGCTTGAGCGAGGGACGTGGCCTGAGCGAGAGACGTGGCCTGAGCGAGAGACGTGGCTTGAGCGAGGGACGTGGCTCAAGCAAGGGACGTGGCTTTGGTGTCCGGAACGTGAGGCATGGCTGTGGTGTCGGGAAAGTGAGCCGGGGCGGTGACCGGGGCCTGAGCCGGGGCTGTGACCGGGACTTGGACCTGGGACTTGGATGTCGTGAGCTTGAGACTGGGTCTGGACTTGGATGTCGTGAGCTTGAGACTGAGTCTGGACGTGGACGTCTTGGACTTGGGTCTGGACTTGGGCATCGCAGACTTGGGACTGAGTCTGGACTTGGGCGTCGTGGACCCTAGACGAGCGAGCGAGCCTTCCAGCTCCTGCACTTTGGCAGTCAGATCCTTATTCTGTCTCTCCAGCTGCTGCTGAGCAGTCTCACTCCCCTGAGCCTTGCTACGATCACCCGCTAGCTCGGTGGTCAGCGTGTTCACTTGGGCATTTGCCTTCTTCAATCGGTCATTAACGAGTTCAACATTGCCCTGTTTCTCCTCAGGTTCCTCCTCCAGCTGTGAAATACGAGCTTCCAACCTCCGCTTCTCCTCATTCAAGGCAGATATCTTGGAGTTACTGCTGGTCACTTCATCATGCAGCTCATTTCTCTCCTGAAGAACCTGCCTCTGACTGCAATCAGCTGCAGACAGATCCTCAAATAACTGCACCTTTCCATCCTCCAGACTCTTGACATTGCGTTCACTCTCTTCGGCGCTGCTCCGTGCAGCATCGCAAGATTTAATGGCTTGGGTAGAAATGTCAGGAATCTGAAACGTGGTAGGCACTTGGGTGTCATATACCTTTGAAAATTATAGACTGATCATTTCTTTGTTAGTGGGCAAACGTACAAAATCAGCAGGCGATCAAATACTTTTTTCCCTCACTGTATATACATATATACACACATATATATATATATATATGGTAAGTGGGCGGAGAATACAGTCTTCTTAAAAGTTGCTAAATTTCAGTTAACGAGTGGACCAAAACAGCTAAACAAACATTGATTCTCGATATTCGTTACGACATTTTAACCCGAACACATTATAGATTAAATTTGAAATCAGAAAAATGACTGTTGTGACCAAATTTGTAATTTCTACCTGTAGTATCTTGGCAGGTAATGGGCTAGATGCACTCAGGTCTATGATGCATGTAGTAGTCTTTTGAACTCATGCTGTTCTCACACTTCCAGTAGCACTGTTTACATTCGTCAGTACTGTTTGCCGTTTGCAATGCATTCAAAATGAGTGTCTGGCATAAGGTATTTAAGATTAACATTTACAAACATTTAATATTAATTAACATTTAACATTAGCATTACTTGTATTGTTCTCTGCTTGATATATCACTTTGATTGTATTTTCTCATTTGTAAGTCGCTTCGGATAAAAGCGTCTGCTAAATGAATAAATAAATGAAATGAAAAGTACAAACATAAATGATGAAATATCATGAGCCCTGCTGTATCCCTCTCAGCACATCGTCTTCGACTCAATTTTCCAGTTTGAAGCTTTCACAGCTTCCCTTCTCAGAGCGATCTCAGGAGACAACAGTTAGCAAACCTACGCTGTGATCATTTCAGCGTTTCCACCCATATGAAGGTCTGTGGCAGACAATTCACACCAGGTCAGCTTGCAGAAACTAAAACCACCGACCAAAAGGCCGAAGAAAAAAGTGCAGTGCCATTGCTCTTTGAATAGTATGGGTCCAAATATATAGACGGAATGATGCGATAAATTGTTCAAGAAAATCCTATGTAACAATGTCTAGAAACTAATAACATTGGAATTGAGGTGCACCATTAGCAGTGTGGGCTAATTGCTTTCATGTTTGTTTCTTACCTTCATAGTAGTGTATTTATGATAAAACATACAGTTTAAAGTCTTTCTAAGCGTCTTTACAAGTGCTCTTACATATCCAATGAACGTCATTGGGCTTTCGTAGACACCGACCTTAAAATACTGCAATACTTAAAATACTGCAAAAAACTACACCGACCTTTGTAAGCTACTAATAGCCATTTAACCTCATATTGGTTTTATACCATAGCTATCTTTGTGTGCACACTATTATCCACTAAAAGACAGAGATCAGTAATTGCCTCAGACACGTTCTCTCAAGATTTTTGCTCTATCTAAGAGAGAGTACTTTTGCTTTTAGAGATCCATGTGCTCCCACTCCTTCAACTTATTTCCATTCCCTTCAACCTTTGCTTGTCCCAACTGGCCATGTAACAAGGTCAAGGGTCACAAATAAGTGAAATATGATTCACCCCTTCACCTTGTGGTTGCTCAAGACTCATGAATCAGCAAGCCAAACATAAGTAGTAGAAAGTGTTCTTCATTTTCAGTGTTTTGTTTTTTCTTCTTCTTTCAAACCTCTCCAGAGGCTTTAAATGTGAACATGAGACACAGCTGATGCCGAAGTACGAACAGTGAAAACTCTGTGACTGGAACACGTTCATCACAGAGGTACAAACAGCGTTCGGTCTCTTCGGCAGATGCCCTTAGGATGACATGATTGCTCTGCTCCGTGACTGACAGTAAACAGTCACCCTTTCCTCAAGCTGAACAAAGAGAGAATAAAAGAACTTATACCAGCCTGCTGAGAGAACATGGTTGCTTAATTTACACTGAAGGATAAACATTCATCACTAGGATTAATAAATATAAGCAAATACAAATTGGGCTCATTTGAAAAAAAAAAAAAAAAACAACAACCAAAAAACAAAGCAACAACAACAAAAAAAACGTATACAATAATATTCTGATTATTTATTAGAGCCACAGAGCTAGCCCTGTACTCCTAAACTCTCAACTGACAGAACCGATTAGATCCATTATTTATAGGTGAACGTGTAGGTTATTGCGTTATTGAGATTAGGGTCAAACAGGTCAAACCAGTCAAACCAGTCAAACAGGCCAATTACTATAAGACATCAATCAGAAATATAGTAACTTTGATTTGCACAGTTATAAAAAGCCTACTAAGACTACTAGCATTTAAGTTTTGAATACATTTCCTGCTATATGATGAAGCTTTTCTGTCTGTGAGCACTGTTCTGTTTTTTCTGTTCTCTCTCTCTCCCTCTCTCTCTCTCTCTCTCTCTCTCTCTCTCTCGAGTGTGTATGTGTTGTGTATGAGCTGCTGCTTGTTTTCTTGGTCAGAGTGAGCTGATCTTTTCCCCAGTTGACGTCACACAGATTTATGTGTACATGTCCTTGGACTGACTGCTAACACAATGGGTTAAAAAGTCAGAATAGGATAAGAAAAACAAAAAAAACAAAAAGAAATAAAACAAAACAAGACACCCACCAACCCTCATTTAGCTTTAGTGAAACCTTAGTGATCTAATCGTTTCTTTTGTTTCCGTGTGTGTGAGCTTTGTTCTTGCTATCTGAACAGTCTCAGAGAGACTCCCGAAAAAGGAAATCTGAAACAAGCCACACAAATATGTTCTTAAAGCAATTAAAGATGGAGGCATCACAGAAACGATTTCAAATACAATATGAATGCATTTAGGTTGGTGACACAGTGAGTGCTGGAGAAACAGACGTGAAGCTGGACTGAGATATGACTGAGATAATTTGAAAAAAAAAAAGTACAATGTTAGACTTTAGCCTGTTTTCTTTTAAATAGATGTTAATTTGGGGGCGGAGCTTCACTTGAGTGTCTCAGTTAATATTTTAGAATTTAAATCAGTTATACTGTCAATCATTCCAGATTCACATGTCAATTGGCTCATTGTACAAAAAATACATTGAGCCTGTCCAGATTTTCTACATGTTCTACACAATCAATTGGTTCACAACCATTAATATTAGCAAGCGTTCTCATCAAATCCATGACCACACGTCCTCAGACGGGATGCCTCAAGATCTGCATAGCTTAAATGTTGCCTGGGATCAGTATTAGACCATATTGGAAAATGATTAAATCTTTAACTTACGTGAGAGAATAATCAGCATAACAGCAGAGATAAGGGGTAAAAATGCATTGAAGTCTGTTCAAACAGCTGTCAAAGAAAATGCATTTAGAATGTAAACAGTGTAGTGCTGTGGCTTTTAATTGTTTGATCTGGTCTTCAAGGTTGATAAAATAAAGCATTTATCATGTTTATAACCAGATAGAAGTCTTTGATCGCTAGGCATTTTCAAATGTGGATTAATGCTTTGGATCCAGAAGGCAAAAACATGATCTGATTACTGTTCAAGTTGTGAGAACACTGTTTTAGTCAGCCACGGAGAACAACAACAGCTGATAACAAACATTGTAAGAGCTGTGAAGAAAACCCCCAAAACAACAGTCAGTGATATCACCAACAACTTCCACAGGACAGGGGTGAAGGTATCACAATCCACCGTTTGAAGAAGATTTTGAGAGCAGATATGTAGAGGCCACAACACAAGACGCAAATCATTCATCAGCAGTAATAATCAGAAAGCCAGACTGGAATTCACAAAGAAATACAGAGATGATCCACAAAAGTTCAGGAACCAAGATGAACCTCCGCCCAAGTGATGGAAAGCCCAAAGTGTGGTGAAAGAAAGGATCTCCTCATGATCCAAAACATGCTAAATTCATCTGTGAAACGTGGTGGAAGTAACACCATGGCTTGGGCTTGCTTCTGGAACATTCTCACTAATCTTTGTTGATGATGGAACTCATGATGGTAGCAGCAGAATGAATTCAGAAGTTTACAGGAACATTTTGTCTGATAATTTACAGAGAAATGCATCCAAATTGATCAGGACGAACTTCATCATGCAGCGAGACAATGATCCAAAACACACTGCAGACTCAATAAAGGGATTCATGACATGGTGCAATTTCATGCTGGAAGTAGCCATTACAAGCTGGATAAAATTGTGGCCATAAAGTCACGCACATGGTGAGCAACAATACTCAGATAGTCTGTGGCATTCATATGATGCTTGATTGGTATTAATGTGTGCCAAAAAACATTCCCCACACCATCACACCACCATCACCAGCCTAAACTGGTGAAATCGGGATTCAACAGACCAAGTGACATCCAGTGATCCCGTGCCCATTGTAGCTTCAGATTCCTGTTCTTGGGTGACAGGAATGTAACCTGATGTGGTCTTCTGCAAACAAGGTTTGGTAGATGAGGTACAACAGCAGAAGACCAGAGTGCTACCATGCTACTTGGGCTATGTTTTGTGTTTAGCAGAGCATGAACTGAACAGAGATATTATAAACTCACATATTACACTAACCCTATTTTAAAGTGTAAATAATATACATAAAAACCCAGTAAATGACAAAGCTTCTAAACAATGGGGGCCTAATATTATCTCCTGTACTGTCTTCCTGAGGATGAGGATGAAGAAGAGGGCTGTTTTCACATCTCCAGTAGCTGCGTGTATGCAGTGTTTATGAAGCTGGTGTAGTGTCTGTTAACTCCTGCAGAGGAGCGAGGATGTGGGAAGTATGAGAGGAAATCACAGAGCCGTGGGGCGTCATACGCCAATCACACAGCCCGTGAGGGTCATGACAATTGAGATAACATGTTAGTGTTGTTGGATGGGTTCACCTGTTTTGATGTTTGTCAGTGAATTTCACGAGTTTTCTCCCAAAGGTCTTTATGGGTTTCTGGCATACAAGTACGAAACTAGAGATGTTGTACATTATGGAAAATCTGTTCATTTACTTTGTTGGTTAACTCTCCCTCTCTCTTTCTCTCATTTTGTTATCTATGTACTGTATATGTGTGTTGATCTGCACTTGCATAAGCATTGGCCCACGTACTTTTTTGTAAGATTATCCTAATCTGTGAATTTATTTGAACAGAAACTCTGGTTATATATTGACTGCACTCATGCGAGTGCTGTATTAATTAGGTTCCTCAAGGTTTCTTTGAATATTCAAGAGTTCTCATCTACCTATATTCTGATATTCTCTGTACGGTTCTACCTTCAGGGATTCCTCCAGAAAAATGAACCAACAACACGGAGACTAAACCACAAGCTTTGCAGGCTTTGTCGTCTTTCTTAGCAGCCATTGTGCAGTTCAATTCTGTATTTTATAATACCACAGCTGCTACATGCGCAAGAGGTGAGCTACGATTAGAGTGACCAACAAATCTCATTTCAAGCGGCGTAAGCCCTACACGGAACTTCGGATTGGACTAGCAACCAACTTAATGTTTACACTTGTATGTGTGCATATACCCAGTGTGCATGAATGGTCATATGCTCATGTAGTTTGGACAGAGATCGTTTCTGAAACACGCCAGTGTGGTCAAGGATCGTTCCCTTATTAGTGTAAACAGGGCCTAAGAATAGGAGCATTGGGATGAGCACAGGACAGTAATCTTTGTGATTACAGCAGTAGTACTTAGGAACAAATCTACAGTATCCAGGTGATTAAACACTGAAGGAAGAGAGAAACTTAGTCATAAACTGTTTTTGGGAAGCTCAAATCTTTAGTTATGTATAACATTAGCTTAAACATTATACATCGTTTATAATAATTGTGTATACCTTTCTTTAAGGGGTGTATTGCAGACCCCGCCCACAGAGCAGCTGGATGGCTCACACTTCCTGACAGACACTTAATGAAATGCCAAGCTGAGAACCAATTATCCACCTCCCTACTGAAAGACACCACTCCACTCCAAAACCAACCTCTCCTCACTGTCTAATTAAAGATGGTGACACACAAACACACACATACACAATGCCCAACCAGCTAAGATAGGGCGCCAAGGGAGGATGTCTGCTGTCGGGATCGGCCTGCATCAACACACTCCTTCATACTTTACAGAGTTCTTTGTGACCTCTGAGTTGAATCTCTAACAGGAGGATAGCTGTTTTGTCTCAGAATCTTTAGATTACACCAAGATAAGTTTTTATTAACTTTGGACTCAACATCAATTGATGTTTCTCCAGCAGTTGGTGAGTGGAAGTTGGTGATATTAGATAGGAGGGTTAAAACTGTTAGGGTTTAGCAATGCATTCTTATATTACAAGGTGATCATATACAGTATATAATAGTGATAGTATCAGAGAAATGTATTACATATATAGTACTGTACCTTTATCGTGCACAGCTGCATTTGTAATTTCTACATATTTTCTTTAAAGTGGTTCATTTCTGAAATGCTCTACTGGGTCAACCAGCTCTGCTCTCCAAATCAAGCAACTACATTATTAACTAATATACCACAAACATACAAGGTTTTTATTAAATGTTAACCTTTATATACATGAGTGATGTCACAATACAAAGGCAGATGGATACATGTATACAATGTATTTCAACGTTGGGTCAAAAAATAACAGGGGAATCAAATTCACAGAAACCATAACCATAACATGCAAAGAAAACAAAGAAATGAAACACACACCAGAATGACAAACCCTCGCAAAGATATGTGGTGAATGAAGTGACATAAATAGGCAGAAGTAAATGAGGGTCAACAGGAAACAGGTGAGTTCAACAGGTAAGTTCATCAAGATTTAGGTGAGTTCAACAGTAAATAGGTGAGTTCAACAGGAAACAGGTGAGTTAAACAGGTAAGTTCATCAAGATTTAGGTGAGTTCAACAGTAAATAGGTGAGTTCAACAGGAAACAGGTGAGTTCAACAGGTAAGTTCATCAAGATTTAGGTGAGTTCAACAGTAAATAGGTGAGTTCAACAGGAAACAGGTGAGTTAAACAGGTGAGTTCAACAGGAAACAGGTGAGTTCAAAAGGAAATAGATGAGTTCAACAAGTAAGTTCAACAGAAAACAGGTGAGTTCAACAGATAACAGTTGAGTTCAACAGGTGAGTTCAACAGGTGAGTTCAACAGGAGAGTTCAACAGGAGAGTTCAACAGGAAACAGGTGAGTTCAACAGGTGAGTTCAACAGGTGAGTTCAACAGGTGAGTTCAACAGGTGAGTTAAACAGGAAACAGGTGAGTTCAACAGGAAATAGATGAGTTCAACAGGTAAGTTCAACAGAAAACAGGTGAGTTCAACAGATAACAGGTGAGTTCAACAGGTGAGTTCAACAGGTGAGTTCAACAGGAAACAGGTGAGTCCAACAGGTGAGTTCAACAGGAGAGTTCAACAGGAGAGTTCAAAAGGTGAGTTCAACAGGTGAGTACAACAGGAAACAGGTGAGTTCAACAGGTGAGTTAAACAGGAAACAGGTGAGTTCAACAGGAAACAGGTGAGTCCAACAGGTGAGTTCAACAGGAGAGTTCAACAGGAGAGTTCAAAAGGTGAGTTCAACAGGTGAGTACAACAGGAAACAGGTGAGTTCAACAGGTGAGTTAAACAGGAAACAGGTGAGTTCAACAGGTGAGTTCAACAGGAAACAGGTGAGTTCAACAGGTGAGTTCATCAGGAAATAGTTGACTTCAACAGGAAACAGGTGAGTTCAAAAGGAAATAGTTGAGTTCAACAGGAAACAGGTGAGTTAAACAGGAAATAGGTGAGTTCAACAGGTGAGTTCAACAGGTGAGTTCAACAGGAGAGTTCAACAGGAAACAGGTGAGTTTAACAGGTGAGTTCAACAGGTGAGTTCAACAGGAAATAGGTGAGTTCAACAGGTGAGTTCAACAGGAAATGGTTGAGTTCAACAGGAAACAGGTGAGTTCAACAGGCGAGTTCAACAGGAAATAGGTGAGTTCAACAGGAAACAGGTGAGTTCAACAGGAAACAGGTGAGTTCAACAGGTGAGTTCAACAGGAAATAGGTGAGTTCAACAGGAAATAGGTGAGTTCAACAAGAAACAGGTGAGTTCAACAGGAAATATGTGAGTTCAACAGGAAACAGGTGAGTTCAATAGGTGAGTTCAACAGGTGAGTTCAACAGGAAACAGGTGAGTTCAACAGGTGAGTTCAACAGGAAACAGGTGAGTTCAACAGGAAACAGGTGAGTTCAACAGGTGAGTTAAACAGGTGAGTTCAACAGGAAACAGGTGAGTTCAAAAGGAAATAGATGAGTTCAACAGGTAAGTTCAACAGATAACAGGTGAGTTCAACAGGTGAGTTCAACAGGTGATTTCAACAGGAAACAGGTGAGTTCAACAGGAAACAGGTGAGTTCAACAGGAAATAGGTGAGTTCAACAGGAAACAGGTGAGTGAAACAGGTGAGTTCAAAAGGAAATAATTGAGTTCAGCAGGAAACAGGCGGGTTCAGCAGGAAACAGTTGAGTTCAACAGGAAACAGGTGAGTTCAGCAGGAAACAGTTGAGTTCAACAGGAAAAAGGTGAGTTCAGCAGGAAACAGTTGAGTTCAACAGGAAACAGGTGAGTTCAGTAGGAAACAGTTGAGTTCAGCAGGAAACAGGTGGGTTCAACAGGAAACAGGCGGGTTCAACAGGAAACAGGTGAGTTCAGGAGTTCAGCAGGAAACAGTTGAGTTCAACAGGAAACAAGTGAGTTCAACAGGAAACAGTTGAGTTCAACAGGAAACAAGTGAGTTCAGCAGGAAACAGTTGAGTTCAACAGGAAACAAGTGAGTTCAACAGGAAACAGGCGAGTTCAACAGGAAACAGGTGAGTTCAGCAGGAAACAGTTGAGTTGAACAGGAAACAGGTGAGTTCAGCAGGAAACAGTTGAGTTGAACAGGAAACAAGTGAGTTGAACAGGAAACAGTTGAGTTCAACAGGAAACAGTTGAGTTCAACAGGAAACAGGTGAGTTCAGAGGGAAACAGTTGAGTTCAACAGGAAACAGGTGAGTTCAGCAGGAAACAGTTGAGTTCAACAGGAAACAAGTGAGTTCAACAGGAAACAGTTGAGTTCAACAGGAAACAAGTGAGTTCAACAGGAAACAGTTGAGTTCAACAGGAAACAGGTGAGTTCAGCAGGAAACAGTTGAGTTCAACAGGAAACAAGTGAGTTCAACAGGAAACAGTTGAGTTCAACAGGAAACAAGTGAGTTCAACAGGAAACAGTTGAGTTCAACAGGAAACAGTTGAGTTCAACAGGAAACAAGTGAGTTCAACAGGAAACAGGTGAGTTCAACAGGAAAGAGGTGAGTGAAACAGGTGAGTTCAGCAGGAAACAGTTGAGTTCAACAGGAAACAGTTGAGTTCAACAGGAAACAAGTGAGTTCAACAGGAAACAGTTGAGTTCAACAGGAAACACGTGAGTTCAACAGGAAACAGTTGAGTTCAACAGGAAACAAGTGAGTTCAACAGGAAACAGTTGAGTTCAACAGGAAACAGGTGAGTTCAGAGGGAAACAGTTGAGTTCAACAGGAAACAGGTGAGTTCAGAGGGAAACAGTTGAGTTCAACAGGAAACAGGTGAGTTCAGCAGGAAACAGTTGAGTTCAACAGGTGAGTTCAACAGGAAACAGGTGAGTTCAACAGGAAACAGGTGAGTTCTACAAGAAAGAGGTGAGTTCAACACGAAACAGGTGAGTTAAACAGGAAATAGGTGAGTTCAACAGGAAACATGTGAGTTCAACAGGAAACATGTGAGTTCAGCAGGAAACAGTTGAGTTCAACAGGAAACAGGTGAGTTCAACAGGAAACATGTGAGTTCAGCAGGAAACAGTTGAGTTCAACAGGAAACAGGTGAGTTCAACAGGAAACAGTTGAGTTCAACAGGAAACAGGTGAGTTCAACAGGAAACATGTGAGTTCAGCAGGAAACAGTTGAGTTCAACAGGAAACAGGTGAGTTCAGCAGGAAACAGTTGAGTTCAACAGGAAACAGGTGAGTTCAGCAGGAAACAGGTGGATTCAACAGGAAACAGGCGGGTTCAACAGGAAACAGGTGAGTTCAGGAGTTCAGCAGGAAACAGTTGAGTTCAACAGGAAACAGCTGAGTTCAACAGGAAACAGTTGAGTTCAACAGGAAACAAGTGAGTTCAACAGGAAACAGTTGAGTTCAACAGGAAACAGGTGAGTTCAGCAGGAAACAGTTGAGTCCTGCAGGAAACCGGTGAGTTCAGCAGGAAACAGTTGAGTTCAACAGGAAACAGTTGAGTTCAACAGGAAACAGTTGAGTTCAACAGGAAACAGGTGAGTTCAACAGGAAACAGGTGAGTGAGTGACTGAGTGAGTGTGTGCTAATATCCAAACTGGGTTGTGGATTGGTGACTGCTCCTGGATTGGTGTTGGAATCCGATATGGAAGATACTGTATGCTGTAATCCAATGCACATGCAATTAGCAGGAGAAGCAGAGTATACTGTACAATTTCACACAATGCTGTTCACATAAATGGGCAATTTATATCTATATTCACTCAGCCAGACATTCTTGAGTCCACTGTCCATTAATGTCTATGATTTATTTAGTCATTATTTGCTGGACAGACATAGTGGCAAAGGCCTATTAGTATTTGTGTTGTACAAAGCAATGATGGCTGATTTATGTCTTCTCATTATCTATTACTGGATTTGCATCCAAATCCTAATTGAGTAAATTATTTTCTGCTTCATAAACTCTTTAAGAAAATAAATGGACCTGTTTAGTATCATTCTAGCATTTTCTAGCAGCTTGAATTGGACAGAATTACATGTCCCTTTTTTCAGTTCACAAATGGTTGTGGGTTTGAACTGGTGATGGTTTTGTTCTAAGTAAAATTGAAGACACACACTATACACACACCTGCACTGTATAATGATTGAGTACATACACTCACCTGTAGTAATGTTTTGGTGATTGCAGGTGACTGTATGAAATAAATGTCAGTGATTTCTAAGGTGATTGATATCATACGCTCACGTCTTGCATTTTTTTCTGGTGATTAATACCATAGACTCACCAGTAGTATTTCCTTTGGTGATTGATACTATACACACCTGTAGTGCTTTCTCTGGTGATTTAAATCATACACACCTGTAGTGTTCTTTCTGGTGATTGATACATTACACTCACCTGTAGTATTTTTTCTGGTGATTGATACATTACATTCCCTGGTAGGCCGCTAGGGGGCCAATACATGTTGAGATATATAAAAACAAATAAATCTAATAAAATGTATTTTTTCATTAAAACCAGCCAACTATGAACAAACAAATATTTAAAACATGATACAAATATCACAAAGATTTCATTTTGAAAATAAATAATACCCCTCCATAATCTCCAGAAAGAGATGCAGAGCAGGTCGTGAGGAAAGAAGATAAAGATTCCACATTTTCCTATTATGAACATCCTCATCCAAGTGAGCTAGAATTGCTTTTGCAACATCATCCACGCCAAACATCTTGAAACACCGTACTCAACAAAGCCTGTTTCCAAAAAGATGCGACTAACGGAAAATGGCTTTCTTACTGTGAGAAAAAAAAAAATCTGTTTTGCACTGTGTGTCTGGCATTTTCAAAAAGTGACAGTTTATTTCTTAATGCACTGAAAAACAAGAAGCATGTACAAAAAAAGTAATGCTCACGGAGTTTGAGTTGATGCCTACCTTCTATGGTCAAGCAAATCAGGAACAACTGATTTGTTAAAGGATAATCAAATGTCTGTTAAGAAACAACTGGTGGTGGAGCACACTATAGACATTAGTAAAGTGATTGGGAAACGAGGGCTCAGTTACAGAGGGCGGCTTGACTCTGAAGCTGCATATACACTCAAACATATACATTATAACAGCAGACCACGGGACCTTTATAGAGTTAATTTTGCTGTGAAGCAAATATGAAATATGTCTAAAGGAACATTTGAACCATTACATTGAGAAAAGTAAAACCATGCACGAGGCAGGCGGAAAAGGCAGGGATTTGCTTGTCTCTATTGTCTCTAAAACGGCTTTTAATATGATAATTGATGCTATAATTGATTACCTCCAAGGATCAGTGCTCTGTCTCTCCGATATTGCAATATTTGACATATACTGTACATGCTTTAATAGATTGTGAATCATCATCTGGGCAGTTTTTTACTGACATGGTAATTAAAACATTATAAGCACTGTGACATCCATCCATCTTCTATACCGCTTATCCTACAGGGTCATGGGGAACCTGGAGCCTATCCCATGGAGCATGGGGCACAAGGCGGGATACACCCTGGACAGGGTGCCAATCAGCACACTCACACACACATTCACACACTACAGACACTTTGGACATATCAGACTACCATGCATGTCTTTGGACTGGGGGAGGAAACCGGTGTACCTGGACAAACATGCTAACCACTAAGCCACCGTGTGCCTTAGCACTAAGCTAACAGATGGGGCAGCAAATTTGCAAAGGAGTTACAAAGTACTCTCTACTCTATTTGCATCCCAATCCCTCAACATCCACGTTCATGTCTGGTGTTACTCATGTGTCCTGTGCTCTCTGACACATGCAGTGGTTGAAACTTGGTGCACAAAGGACGTATTAGAAAATCGTTTGGACCTTTTGACAAACCAGAAAATGCTGTCTACATCAATCTCAATGTGACTCTCGGAAAAACTGAGGAACATGTAAGCAACAAGCCACAAGATCATCCTGACTGCTCGAATATTTCTGCGGATGTTTAAACATACAAGTCCCCTATCAAAATGCCTCAGAAAAAACGGAATAGACGTGTTAACCACACACAGTCTGGTCGTTGAAACACAAGAGCAACTTAAAAACTGTGCAAGAGACTTTGATGCTGTAAAAACTGCGGCCTCTCCCTCTCAGTTAATGGATGATGAGCATGAAAGCCAGGCCCTTGCGGAAGTGTCCCTTCCAGAAAAAAGACAGCAATAAAACAAATGAGGAGTCACCTGGGAATGAGATGTTTTCAGATGCAGAGTCAGCTTTCAGAATTCAAGTACACAATATGATTTTCAACACAATAACATATAGTCTTAATTGTCGATTTTTGGAAAATGGAACACTGTACGTAGATGGACCCCTGGCACTTTTCTGAAATTCGTAACAAAGGACTTGACTCGTGCGCTCTTGAAGAACTGAGCAAAATGGTAAATGGTCTGCACTTATATAGCACTTTTTTTTTTACCCTTAGCAGTTGTCATTCACCCATTCACACACACTCACACACCAATGGTAGCAGAGCTGCCATGCAAGGTACTAACTTGCCATCGGGAGCAACCTGGGGTTCAGTGTCTTGCCCAAGGACATGTGGAGTCAAGTGGGCCGAGACAGCAGGGCTTTTACTGCAATTATTTGCAATTAGAATTGACCAATTTAGCAACTCACTGAGACACGCTGAAATCCACAGCTCTCGAGGAACCTCATCGGACACGGTCAACAACTGAAAAGGACAAAAGAAAAGTGGAAAAGAAATTGACGTCATTGACAAAAGCTGAAAAATCATGCAAGAACTGCACCTTGTGTTGCTATCGAGCTCTCCTGAAATACTCTGCCAGTCACCCAAGTGGCATGTGAGAGGAGTTTTCAACTCTTAAGTTTTTAAAAAACATACTTAGGAGTACACAGTCACAGGATAATATGGAGGCTTTTATGTTAATGTTAAAGGAAAAGGACTTTCTCTCCAGACGCGACACAGACCGAGTGATCAAGCGGCTCACTGAGAAAAGCGATCTATTAAGACGTCTGTTGACAGCTTAAAAGGAAAGGTTTTATTTTTTTTTCATGTCCGCCATGGTGCTATTTGTTTCTTTTCTATTGTATTTTAAATGTACAATGGTGTCTTATGGCAGCAGTTGCATGTCATATATGCTAATACGATTAATTAAAGAAAAACTAAAATGACTACATTTAAAAAATAATTTTCCCTAAAAATGTGTGAATAATTATCGTGAATATTAACACTCACAAATTATTTACTAGGCTGTATAATAATAAAAAAATACATGAACTGCAAGACAAAATGAGGTGTTTTTAAATAATATAATTAAAATTTGTCAGCAGTTATGTTAATCAGTTTTTGGAGCTTAAATATGTCTGGCTGCAGGAGTCTGTGAAAGTCCTTGTAAAACTTTCTCTCCCAATCCGACCCTGCGCATGCACATGCGTGCACACACACACACATATACACACACACACACACACACACACCCCTTTAGTGTTTGTTCTAATGATTGATACCATACACTGACCATCAGTATTTTTTTTCTTGTGATTGATATCAATAATATACACCTGTAGTCTGTCTGGAGATTGATACCATACACTTGTCTGTAGATAGTGTTTTCTCTGGTGATTGATGTCATGACGTCATGCACTCACCTGCATTGTTTTCTGTGGTGATTGATGTGGTGCACTCATCTGCTTTGTTTTTTGTGTTTTTTTTTTTTTTTTGGTTTTATCCATATATATTTTTTTTTTTTTGTTTTTTTTTTTTATTTTTTTTTTTTTTTTTTTTTTTTTTTTTTTTTTTATTTTATTAATTTATTTTTTTTTTTTTTTTTTTTTTTTTAATATTATAAAAAAATAAATTATTTTTTTTTTTTTTTTTGTAAATTATTAAATAAAATAAAATTTATTTTTTTTTTTTTTTTTTTTTTTTTTTTAATTATTTTTTTTTTTTTTTTTTTTTTTTTTTTTTTATAAATATAATAATTTTTTTTTTTTTTTTTTTTTTTTTTAAATGATTAAAAAAAAAAAAAATTTTTTTTTTATTTTTTTATTTTAAAAAATATTTTTTTTTATTATATTTTAAATTATATTATAATAAATAATGTAATTAAGTTTTATTTTTTTAGGAAATAGTTAAGACGAGAAACTGTAGTGTTTTCTCGTGGTGATTGATGTCATGCACTCACCTGTAGTGTTTTCTGTGGTGATTGATGTCATGACGTCATGCACTCACCTGTAGTGTTTTCTCTGGTGATTGATGTCATGACGTCATGCACTCACCTGCAGTGTTTTCTGTGGTGATTGATATCATGCACTCACCTGCAGTGTTTTCTGTGGTGATTGATGTCATGCACTCAACTGTAGTGTTTTCTGTTGTGATTGATATTATGCACTCACCTACAGTGTTTTCTCTGGTGATTGATGTCATGACGTCATGCACTCACCTGCAGTGTTTTCTCTGGTGATTGATGTCATGACGTCATGCACTCACCTGTAGTGTTTTCTCTGGTAATTGATGTCATGACATCATGCACTCACCTGCAGTGTTTTCTGTGGTGATTGATGTCATGACATCATGCACTCACCTGCAGTGTTTTCTGTGGTGATTGACATCATGCACTCACCTGCAGTGTTTTCTCTGGTAATTGATGTCATGACATCATGCACTCACCTGCACTGTTTTCTGTGGTGATTGACATCATGCACTCACCTGCAGTGTTTTCTCTGGTGATTGATGTCATGACGTCATGCACTCACCTGCAGTGTTTTCTGTGGTGATTGACGTCATGTACTCATCTGCAGTGTTTTCTGTGGTGATTGACGTCATGCACTCACCTGTAGTGTTTGTTGATTGATGCCATATGCTCATCCTCAGAGACCAGCAATGCTGGATGCATATGTTCCACAAAGACAAATATCGACCTTTTGCCTACGTCATGGTAAACGTCCTGACAGATAATGTCCACTCCTAATTCCTAATTAAAGCTAGCCATCCTGCTGAATGGCCCGCGGGGACACTGCTGTATCTGTGCAGACACAGATCGTTCGGAAATCTCATTACCTTACACTTCTGTGTGCCAAGAGCGTTACCAGCATCTTTCCAGTCATCGCGGCACTGCTGGGTTTAACCACATTTTCTGTGGTGATTGATGTCATGCACTCACCTGCAGTGTTTTCTCTGGTGATTGATGTCATGATGTCATGCACTCACCTGCAGTGTTTTCTGTGGTGATTGATGTCATGACGTCATGCACTCACCTGTAGTGTTTTCTGTGGTGATTGATGTCATGCACTCACCTGTAGTGTTTTCTGTGGTGATTGATGTCATGACGTCATGCACTCACCTGCAGTGTATTCTCTGGTGATTGATGTCATGACGTCATGCACTCACCTGCATTGTTTTCTCTGGTGATTGATGTCATGCACTCACCTGCAGTGTTTTCTCTGGTGATTGATGTCATGATGTCATGCACTCACCTGCATTGTTTTCTCTGGTGATTGATGTCATGCACTCACCTGCAGTGTTTTCTCTGGTGATTGATGTCATGACGTCATGCACTCACCTGTAGTGTTTTCTGTGGTGATTGATGTCATGCACTCACCTGCAGTGTTTTCTGTGGTGATTGATGTCATGACATCATGCACTCACCTGTAGTGTTTTCTGTGGTAATTGATGCCATGCACTCACCTGTAGTGTTTTCTCTGGTGATTGATGTCATGCACTCACCCTTAGTGTTTTCTCTGGTGATTGATGTCATGACGTCATGCACTCACCTGTAGTGTTTTCTCTGGTGATTGATGTCATGCACTCACCTGTAGTGTTTTCTCTGGTGATTGATGTCATGACGTCATGCACTCACCTGTAGTGTTTTCTCTGGTGATTGATGTCATGACGTCATGCACTCACCTGTAGTGTTTTCTCTGGTGATTGATGTCATGCACTCACCTGTAGTGTTTTCTGTGGTGATTGATGTCATGACGTCATGCACTCACCTGTAGTGTTTTCTCTGGTGATTGATGTCATGACGTTATGCACTCACCTGCAGTGTTTTCTGTGGTGATTGATATCATGCACTCACCTGCAGTGTTTTCTGTGGTGATTGATGTCATGCACTCAACTGTAGTGTTTTCTGTTGTGATTGATATCATGCACTCACCTACAGTGTTTTCTCTGGTGATTGATGTCATGACGTCATGCACTCACCTGCAGTGTTTTCTCTGGTGATTGATGTCATGACGTCATGCACTCACCTGTAGTGTTTTCTCTGGTGATTGACATCATGCACTCACCTGCAGTGTTTTCTCTGGTAATTGATGTCATGACATCATGCACTCACCTGCAGTGTTTTCTGTGGTGATTGACATCATGCACTCACCTGCAGTGTTTTCTCTGGTGATTGACGTCATGTACTCATCTGCAGTGTTTTCTGTGGTGATTGACGTCATGCACTCACCTGTAGTGTTTGTTGATTGATGCCATATGCTCATCCTCAGAGACCAGCAATGCTGGATGCATATGTTCCACAAAGACAAATATCGACCTTTTGCCTACGTCATGGTAAACGTCCTGACAGATAATGTCCACTCCTAATTCCTAATTAAAGCTAGCCATCCTGCTGAATGGCCCGCGGGGACACTGCTGTATCTGTGCAGACACAGATCGTTCGGAAATCTCATTACCTTACACTTCTGTGTGCCAAGAGCGTTACCAGCATCTTTCCAGTCATCGCGGCACTGCTGGGTTTAACCACATTAAAAAACAACATATTCATTTATCATACAGCTAAAGGGCCCATATGTTTTTTAAGCAGTGACATAACATGTCTGGATCAAAGATGAACCTGCACTTAAATGCTGTTCCAAAGCAGTTGCTATCTATCTTCTCTGCCCTCACTGCCACGGAGGTATTAAAAATGAGAAAGAATGCATTAATATTCTGTACTTTCGTGGCTTGGTTTAAATCAATTGGGCAACATTTAACTAGAAGTGAAAGCACTGACTTCATGTAAAGCACAAAAAAAGCCCTTAAATGTGCTCTGTACATCTGTGCAGGAAGAATAGCTTCAGCAGAGCATGGCCTTGTGCTGTCATGAGGCCTAAATAATCACTGTTTTCAGAAGGCAGATATTTCCGCTCGATACCGTTATTTGAAGGATGAAGCTTTGCTTTCTGCTTGCACGTTTGCTATAGTTGGGGAGTTCAGTGGCATTTCCCCCCCATACATCTTCTCCAGGAATTTCTCTGGAGGTTTAATCAGATGTGTGGATAATACTCCGGGTACTTTACCTTATATCCTGTGTGCAGCACTGCAACGTGATTACTTGCTTGGCTTCAAAGCAACAGGCTGTAATTTCAGTAGGGAGTTTTGGAATGGGGAGTTTCCTAAAGGGTAGTCTAGACTTTGTGTGTGTTAGTGAAATGACTGTTTCACCACGTGAAAAAACGTGAAAACATATCACACTCATTTGGATTCCAAAAGGGAGTGCAGTGGTCTCCTTTTAAATGTAAGTCAACGTGTGAAATGTAAGTAGTATGAATGTTGTAACTTGCAGACATCGAAGGTAAACTTCATACTCTGTAATCGGAGTCCATTGAGGGAGTGAAAACACAACAGAAACCAGGCGAGCGCTGAAGTAAAGCAGAAATTAAAAGGAGAGGGGAACTCAGGAAGAAAAGGAAACACATAAATGGGAAAACTACTGAGAGAACTGGAACAAGAGACATGGAAATAAGGCTCAGACTTCAGGTTGAGACACTGAAACATCGGGGCACAATATGGGGGCAAACCACTGACAAGACAGAGGCGGAGACAAGACTCAAATCAAAACAGAACACATGTGGTAAAAGATGCAGGAACATGAAGAGAGCTGCAGCACGAGAGGTCGTGACAGATGTAACCGAATATGAATACGTTATTCAGAAGGAAAATCGTATTCATATTATACAGTATAGACAGATAACATGTTCTAAACATATATAAATACAGATACGAACAGGAGTGAGAGTGACCTTTCATGTGGATATGAGTGCATGGTCCGATAGAAAGCTCGCTGGTCAAACAAAATCTATGTTAATTAAGAGGTTGCATTTACTGCATTTTTATAACTGCCTGGTCAGGGTCGTGGTACTTTCAATTAGGCTGCTGGTTTAGTTTATATTTTGGGAACCTTGTAAATTTGTTAGAGGATATCGAGAGCAGGTACAAACAAAAATAATAACCGTGTAAGTGGGATTAAAAAAGAAAGTAGTCCCACATACTGTAACTACAGTGTGTCCCAAAAGTCTCCATACACTGGGGACTATGTTTGCCAGCACTTCGGTTGTGCCCTCAATTGGCTCAGTTGTATTATTCCCCCTCACAATGGTCATGTAGTCTGCATTATCTAGTTATTTAGTTAGTAAGTAAGTAAATAAGTAAGTCTTTTATTTGTACAGCTTCACACTATTTGATGAACCACAATCCCTTGCTAAAACAACACACACAAGATAGATACAGTAGATGCAGTTATAATAAACAGAGCTACTACTGAGATCTAATAACGCAAAATTAATATATCTATATATATATATATGTATATATATATGTCTGTCAACATAATGTCAAAGAGAGACTGTTCCGAAGTGAACATCTCTGTTTCATGATATCTTTGTCCTTGGGGCAGCAATGAGCCCTTGTTTGGAAACCCTAATAGACCTCACATTATTACAAGGAGCCAACTGCCAAATAAGACATAGCTAAAAGTTTAATTTCCTGAATAATGTCTGCGTAAGCCATTTTTAAACTGAATTACAGTATGAAATTACTTAAATGAAAATGTCTGAAATGACAGAAACGAGGACAACAAATACATTTATTTGCTCAAGGTTAGATTTAGATCCCTAACAAGGAAGCCAACAACGATGGTAGCGAGAAAAAAAATGTCAAGGAAGAACCCTTGACAGAAACCAGACTCAAAAGGGAACCCGTCCTTTTCAGGGTAGTTATCTACACGGCTTCCTTTGGAATAACTTACTTGGAATAGACTCATGAGCATGTGATAGTCATCAACTGTCATCTTATATTCCCATAGAAGTGCAGTCATTTTATCTGTTTTATCATATACCTCTACTTATAGAATAAGATACAGATAAGCGTCCCAACCCTCTCCCCTCACTTCCCCCAGTTGTCGAAGAACATTGGGCAACTTTATTATCAAATAGGATGTTTACGCCTCAGCAACAGCTACTTGGACGTCCTACTGCAATTTCACCAGACTGTCCTGTCAAAAATGAACACATCAGTCTGGTATGAACAAGCTTCAGTGACCTGTTGCACCCATGATGATCAGTCAGGAGGAAATATCAACAAGCTGGTGAACAGTACAGCTGAATGAGCTCTCACAAGTCATAGGCTGCTGCCCTCTTGTGGATTTGTATATAAAGTGCAGGTGAAATGAGTCACTTAAGCTGAAGATGCATCTCAAAGTTGCAATAAAAACAAAACAAAACAAAACCAAAACAAAACAAAAACAAAAGCTAGTGTAATGAGTCAATTAGCTGTGCTAAAATTCTAATTAGGTAACTTTCTAGCTGTACGTTTGACTACATTAAAAAAAAAAATCCTAGTTGCTAAATAGCTAGTGTAATGAGGTAATTAGCTGTCTAACTAACTGGCTTCAAGGTTAATTAGCTAACTTGCTAGCAGTACGTTTGACCACACTTAAAAAAATGACTCTGCTATATAACTAATTAGCTAACTTGCTAGTTATACGGTCGTCTTTTAAATGTCATCTTTAAATTCGTTTTTTATTATTTAAATCACTGGTCTATATTAACTCGCTCGTTCTAATACGTTCTCGTTTCTATAGCAACAGCTCGTAGACTGAAACCTGTATGGCGTACACTGCACATGATCTATGAATAATAAACCGATTTAAAAACGTCTTGTTATTTAAGCAAAGATCCCCGATGCATACTCTAGGTAGCATTTATGGAAGGAGTCTCCGGTGTCAGTGAGGTTTCCTTCACAGGAAATTCTTCTTTCTCAACATGACAAGTTACATTTTAATCATTACGAGAGAGAGAGAGAGAGAGAGAGAGAGAGAGAGAGAAGCTGTAATGTAAGTGAGCCATAGCTGCTATAATGTACGTGAGAACAGGAACTTGTCTCTTGGATGTCCGACAGCATTAATATAACTCTAAATGGATAAAACGTATGATGTGTCATTGTTTAATAAATGATACATCGTTGATGATTTTCCTATAACAGCATGCCTCCAGTGTCTAAAGTGTCCGTAGTGTATGAATGGCTGTGTGAGTGTGCCCACACACACTTGTGCCCGAGGCTCCCTGGGATAGACTCCAGGTTCCCCCGTGACCCTGAGCAAGGAGAAAGCGGTAGAAGATGGATGGATGGAGTATACCTCCACGTGTTTTAATCCCTGCCAGACAGCATGACTTCTCTAGATAGGCTGAAACATGTGATCCAGTAGTCTGCAGCTGTAATAAACCTGTACACGCTGATGTATATGAAAGCCCAGTGTATGGATGCTGTAATGTTTTGCTTGTGAACACTGCACAGCTCTCATTCACAGAGCAGGCCTTGGGCAAAGCGATGCACCACAGTCAGTTTGCATTTCTAATGTGGCACGTCTGAAACGGCGGCCCGGCGGTAACACTCGACGCTTTGCTTCTTTATTTATTTAGTTTTGTGCTCTGTCTAATCTCCTGTTCCAGAATTAATTACTTAATTAGCATAGTGAATTAACAAATGATTATGATGCATGGAAAAGTTCCAGCAACACCCGGTGCAGTTCAGTTGCACATGCTTGAAGCCACACACACACACACACACACACATACACACACACACACACACACACACACACAAAGGGTGGCTAGAAGGCCTGAAGCCAGGAAATTAGTGCGTCTGTAATAAAATAAACCATTTTAACAAACAGCCTGGCCAAAGTGCAAGTGATATCATGCCACTATGCGTGAGAAGTAATAAAATCCCAGCGCTAATTTATTAGCAAAGTATAATTGCAGCAATGAATTAATTCCTCCTCCTCCTCCTCCTCTCCCTTCTTTTTCTGCTTTTTGTTCTTCTTCCTCTTCTTCTTCTTCTTCTTCTGAGAGACAGAGAGAGAGAGAGAGAGAGAGAGAGAGAGAGAGAGAGAGAGAGAATAATTTGCATCCAGACCTCAGCTACAGGAAGCAGGACATGAATGCCTCACAGCACACATTCCAAGATGCAGCAGGATTTTCTGAGTATAGTGGCACATTATTATTATTATTATTATTATTATTATTATTATTATTATTATTATTATTATTATTATTATTATTATTATTATTGTAGTTATTATTTTATTTTATAGTTATTTTTATTGTATTATTTTGAGATTTGCTTCTTTTCCCGTAGTCAGCTATTGTTAAGAAAGTAATTACTTTTATTTATAAAGCATATTTAAACCGAAGTGGGGGGCAAGCTGGTTTAGTAGTTAGCATGTTCTCCTCGCACCTCTGGGATTGGGGGTTCCCGCCTCCACCCTACGTAAACGGAGTTGGCATGTTCTGCCTGTGCTTTGGGGGGTTTCCTCTGGGTACTCCGGTTTCCTCCCCCAGTCAAGATAAATGTGTTGTAGGCTGATTGGCATTTCCAAATTGTCCATAGTTTGTGAATGTGTGTGCAGTTGAGCACTACGGGTGGGTTGGCACCCCATCCAGGGGGTACTCTGAATTGTGCCACGAGTTCCCTGGGTAGGATAAGCGGTAAGGAAAATGGAGGGATGGATGGATGGATTTCAAGCGAAGTGTTGTACAATTAAAACAGGAAGCAAACAGAAAGTTTTCCAATTTTGGACATTTTTTTAAACAAAGAACGTAAATGTTCAATATCTTAGATAATTATTTTCTAGATCACTGGTTTAGGTTTTGCTCGTATCTCTTTCACTGAAGCACCAGTTCAGACAACACACTGACGGATTTGATCTCACACCGATTCTCAGGGTTTTACTTCTACACAAACTTGTGGCGTCCATGCCAGCTCGAGTGCACGCTGTTGTTCAAACAAAATACCGAATACTAAAAGGTTCTAAAATTAATATAAATATGAATAAATAAATAAATATATACTGTATCTTTTACTCATTATTGCTGATGATATCATTCATAATAAATGAAATTAGAAAACAATTTCATTTCAACAATTTCATTCAATTTCAAACAATGCATTTATACATACACCAGCGCTTCTCAGACCTTCAGACCACATTGTACAATTGCAACAACAAAATCAATAAATAAAACTGTGAAATCAAAGGCATTATCTCTGTCACACTCAAGTTTAAGCCTGGATTGTGGACCAGCCAAAAGCAGCAGTACCAAAGATCTTAGATTACCGGGGTCAGAATACAGTATGAGTGGGTTCAGTGAAGTGCTCCAAAAACAAATAACACTATCTCCTGCACTTAGATCTGTAATCTAATCTCTAATCTGTGTCGTCTAATCTCCTACACACCTTTACTATCTTAGATGATGCAGAACATTGTTACCGAACAGCTATGGCTATCTCAGTCAGGTTTCCAGAAGTATCTCAGGCCCTGTTTACACTAGTGCATTTTCGTTTTAAAACGCATAACCGTTGCTACGGTTACGCCTGTTTTCTACACTATTCCGCCATTTTCGACCCCTTTCATAGACTTTCGAAAATGAAGGCGTGGTTTCGCCCACATTCGCCCTCTGATTGTGTCTTCTGTATCCTCGTGTATCCTTCCCTGATTCGTCAAACCCCTACCATATGACCGCTACGCTACCTTGATCGCATACACAACAACACGGAGACTGAACCACATGCTTTGCTGGCTTCGTTGTTCTTCTTAGCGCCCATTGTGCAGTTCAATTCTATACTTTATAACACTGCAGCTTCCTACATGCACAAGAGGCGAGCTATGATTAGAGAAATTGGAAACAAATCTCAATTCAAACGGTGTAAGTCCTACACGGAACACCGGATTGGACTAGCAACCAACTTCCTGTTTACACTTGTATGCACGCATATACCCAGTGTGCATGAATGGTCATGTGACACGAGTATTCGGTTGTTTAGTGTGGACGGAGATGGCTTCTGAAACACAGCGGAAATGCCAGTGTGGACGAGGATCGTCTTCATTTTAAAACGCTCGTTTAAACAGGCCTCAGTCTGTATACATAGTTAGTGATGGTTTCTCGGAGTCATTGCACCGTGTCACCACGTGCAGGGAAGAAGAGGAGTTTCAGGAACCCGGTTAGTCGAATTATATACCTTGAAAAAAGCACAAACTGTACACATTAAGTGGCAACAGAAGCTTATTCAAATAGCAAAATGCTAGAAGTTAGCTTGGTTAAAATACACTGCTACACAACCTTGATATACGTATTTACCATATAGAGGATAAGTCTTGAGACTGTGTTGTTTTGTTTTTATTCTTCTCTTATGATTTATAATCCCAACTTTTCTTCGTCATGATGTCTCAGGGAGTTTTTCCTCGCCAATGTCAACTCTGGCTTGTTCATTATGGATCTAAATCTACATCTGGATTTCCGTAGAGCTGCTTTGTGAATACTCCTAAACGCACTATACAGATCAAATTTGGGCCGAATTGAACGTCTGAGATAGAACATAAACGTCTCAATGTCTCAATTTACGTCTCTGTGTTTCCACTGCAGCTTTTATTTATTTTTTTTTGCAAAGATTTTAACTTTCTTCGTTTCATTAGACAGCACTCTTTTCTGGTTCAGATTTTAGATCACGTCTTAAATCTCTACGCTGTCTCCATGTGATTATCAGCTTCTGCTCACGTTCCCTTCATGCAACTTTCCTCTTGTGATTAACTGCCTCTTTGTTTTGGGAAGGGGGTCTTGGGGCAGCTGGATATCACACGACTGACTACAGTTGGCAACTGAATAAATATACCAATGTGTCTAAGTGCATTAAGAACAAATATTAGGAACATGTATTACCTCTGACCAAAAATAACGTTGTGTAACGAATTGCACGTGCATGGACATTGGATAGATGAGTGTGTGTGTGTGTGTGTGTGTGTGTCTGTATCTACAATATGTATATTTGGCATGTAATTCACAAATCATACATTGTCTTTCTCTTATAATGATGTGTAATTAGACTAAATTTGGCCAGACTCAGCAGCAGTTACAACAAAATGGATCCCATTTGAAAAAGACTGAAGTGTGCTTGCAAATATGTCGCCTTTCATACATATATAGGCTACATATATAATGCATATATACATACATACATTTATACATAAATGCATCAATTAATGAATAATTGCTTAACGGTTAACCTGCATTCCTGTCACTCCTGAAGCGTGCACACAGCACTCCAGCAGGTTCAGTGCAGAGCCGCATGAGACCTTCATCAGCGCACCTCCAGCGTGCTCTGCCTCATTAGCGTAATGAGCGGCGGGCTCAGGGTTCAGGTTGCAGGCGCGTGCCTCTGTGAGCCTGATTGGCAGCTCCGGTGCCAGTGAGACTGTGGGATCTCACAGAAACCGCAGCTGCACCAGAGTCCAGGAGAGCTAGGTGAAAACTGTCAAATATATACCAAATCGAGTAATGGCAAAACAGCATCACCACATCCACATGCGAGAGTTTATTCTTACTCGTAGCGTAGTGTGATAATGCAGGTCGTTTGATATATCCAAATATACTTCAGCACTGTTGAACGCTTCATTCTGATTGGTCAGAAAGTGTGCATGAGTTTTCTATCACAGCAGCTCTGACAGTTGTTATTCAAACCACAGGGTTTATATTAATTTGCTCATTTGAACATTTTATCTGTAATGTCAACTCATTCACAGGGGCTTATCTGAGGACAAGGCTAAGAAAAAAAACATTCAAATAAAGCATTGTTGTTGTTTTTTTTGTAAGAAGGAAAAATACCTACTTTTTGAAATGATCTGAGAACATTTCCTGTAAGAAGACATTTATTTAACATTTATGGAAAATGTCTCCAGTGTCAGTAAATATTCCTTTACCTTCAAGACAAAGGAAACTACTAGAGACTTGTGAGAATGACTGTTTATAAGCTGCTATAGCATATGTGATAACGGATAAAAATCACAATCGTTCTTTACCGAATTAAATATTTATATTCTTCAGCAAATCTTAGTAAATGGAAATATCTTTAATATTGTTCAATTTATGTACTATTGCTTATTATGACATTATTATAAATCAAATATAAGATTGTTCAGCCTTTTTTTTATTTTTATTTTTTTTAGATGATTTTACTTCAGTCAGTTGAAGCTTTATAGATTCTTCTGTTGGCAGATTATACAACACATCTGCTTGAAATGAATAAACAATGTGCAGAAATAGATTTAATAATCTTCTATTTGATGTATTGTAATCTTGGTAAGAAGTACTAGGTATGTTTGACTATATTTAAGATATTTAAGATGTCGTGCACACCACCAGTGTGTTGTGCACCTGGATGATGCGATAGTAGCCACAGTGCACCAGAACTCCCACCTCACACCAGCTATTGGTGGAGAGTAAAGAGTGATGTAGCCAATTCAGGAATGGAGATTATTAGGGGTTCATGATCAATAAGGACCAATGGGGGATTTTCACCAGGACACCAGGGTTACACCCCTACATTTATGGGATGTGTTCTGTGATTTTTAATGACCACAGAGAGTCAGGACCTCGGTTTAACATCTCATCCGAAAGAAAGTATGTGAGCAAATATGAGCAAAGAAGGCTGTGAAAAATTGTCTTTATTGTTTAACCTTTTGATCTTTTATTCAAATATAAATCACAAAGAATCTCTGCTCTCATGGATATCAAACAATTGCAAACACAACACAGGTTTATTAAGAAAAAAAAGCTTTGCTAAATATATGTGCACCACAATTAGTGGCACCCTTATGAATTCATATGAGAAAATATATACTGCTCAAAAAAATAAAGGGAACACTTAAACAGCAAAATGTAACTCCAAGTGTTCCCTTTATTTTTTTGAGCAGTATATATTTGAAGTATATTCCCACTGATATTTTACATTTTCTTTAATACACCTGGGATGATTAGGAACAGGAAATTGTTCTGACATGACTTCCTGTTTCATAGGGGTATAAATATGAGGTAGACACATAGACCAAATTCCCTTAGCCATTCATAACTATGGGTAAGACCAAGGAATATAGCTGTGATGTGCGGCAAAAGGTTGTTGAGCTTAACACAATTGAAAGTCGCTATAAGAAAATAGGACAAGCATTAAAAATGCCCATTTCCACCATCAGGGCAATAATTAAGAAGTTCCAGTCAACTGAAAATGTTATGAATCAACCTGGAATTGGACGTGTGTCTTCACTTCAATGCACTGTGAAGAGGACGGTTCGAGTAGCCAAAAAAATCTTCAAGGATCACAGCTGGAGAAATGCAGAAGTTAGTTGTGTCTTGGGGTCTGAAAGTCTCCAAAACTGTACAGAACTGAGAGACTTTTGAGGTTAGATTTAGGGTGGCAAATAGGATGGTAAGAGTGGCAACTGCCACCCCTGAGCATATACAGTACATCCATCCAGCCATCCATCTTCTACCGCTTATTCCTTCTTCAGGGTCACGGGGAACCTGGAGCCTATCCCAGGAAGCATCAGGGTACACCCTGGACAGGGTGCCAGTCCATCGCAGGGCACAATCACATACACACGGACAATTTAGACACGCCAATCAACCTTCCATGCATGTCTTTGGACCGGGGAGGAAACCAGAGTACCCAGAGGAAACCCCGGCAGCACGGGGAGAACATGCAAACTCCGCACACACAGGGCCAAGGTGGGAATCGAACCCCAAATCGAACCCTGGAGGTGTGAGGCGAACATGATAACCACTGAGCCACCGTGCGCCCATATACAGTACAGTAAGAAGATAATCTGTGAAACAGTGAAAAAACGGCTTCATAATGTTCAGCCAAGCATGTAATAATTATAAATTATAGCTAATCATAAAAATAATTTCAAATATTTAAATAATTTCAAATTCAATACATTAAAAAAAACAAAATGGCAAAAAAAGAGACAAATACTTCATGTAGACAAAGTACAATCTTCTTTTGGTTTGTGATTTTTTTTTGGTAATTTTTATGAATATTTTACGAGATTTATTTATTACAATAATAACAGAACACAAATTTAATGCTTTGTGTGTCTCTGCTTTCTGTTTTCTTATATTTTCCCCCTCTGGACATAAAAACAGCCTCAAACCCTCATCTCTATTGCTTCTCATCACACGTCCCGCAGCTGTAGCGCCTGTGATGCCAATCAAGACAAGCATTTCCCATTGGCTGTGCTGACCGGCCAATCAAATGCCTCCGATCGAAGCACCTTTCCTCCGTTTCCCTGGGCAACCGGCGCCACACACCGAGCTCCATCTAACAGGGAACTGTAGAACTGTGCAGAGAGGAGACGAGCTCACAGTGTTTAGATATTCACACACACACACACACACACACACACACACACACACACACACACACACACACACACACACACACACACACACACACACACACACATACACACACATACACACACACAGATGTGTAGAGAAGCTCTAAGTTTATAACTAAAAATTATCACAAAGAGTGGAGCCATTCTGCTTATCTGTCTAACTGTCTGTTTGTATAACTGTCTGTGTCTGTCTGTAATTCTGTCTAACTCTCTTTGTGTCTATCTGTATGTGTCTATCTGTCTGTGCCTACCAGTCTGTCTGGATACAATATTTGTAACTCTATGTGTCTGTCTGAGTCTGTATCTATTTCGCTACCTGTCTGTCTATATGTGTCTATCTGGTTGTGACTGTCTGTATGTGTCTACCTTTATGTGTCTCTCTATATCTAACTGTCTGTATGCCTGCCTGTCTGCCTGTATGTGTCCATCTGTCTGTCTGCCTGTATGCATGTCTGTAAGTGTATATCTGTCTGTGTCTGTATATCTAACTGTATGTCTACAGTATGTGTCTATCTGCATCTTTCTGTCTCTATGTGTCTATCTGTTGGCATCTGTCTGTATGCATCTATCTGCATCTAATCTGGCCACGCTACCATACAGGCCTGATTGATGGAGTTCTGCAGAGACGGTTGTTCGTCTGAAAGGTTCTCCTTTCTCCACAGAGACACACTGGAGCTCTGTCAGAGTGAACATCAGGTTTTTGGTCACCTCCCGGACTAAGGCCCTTCTCCCCAATCACTCAGTTTGGCGAGGCGGCCAGCTCTAGGAAGAGTCCTGGTGGTTCCAGACTTCTTCCAATTACGGATGATGGAGGCCATTGTGCTCATTGGGACCTTTAATGCTGCAGAAATGTTTCTGTACCCTTCCCCCAGATCTATGCCTCCATACAATCCTTCATCGGAGGTCTACAGACAATTCCCTGGACTTCATGGCTTGGTTTGTTCTCTGACATGCATTGTTAACTGTGGGACCTTATATAGACAGGTGTGTGCCTTTCCAAATCATGTCCAATGAATTGCATGAATTTACCACAGATGGACACCAATCAAGTTGTAGAAACATCTCAAGGATGATCAGTGGAAACAGGATGCACCTGAGCTCAATTGTGAGTGTCATGGCAAAGGCTGTGAATACTTATGTACATGTGCTTTTTTAATTTTTAATAAATTTGCAAAGATTTCAAACAAACTTCTTTCATGTTGTCATTATGGGGTATTGTTTGTAGAATTTTGAGGAAAATAATGAATTTTATCCATTTTGGAATACGGCTGTAAAAGTGAAGCACTGTGAATACTTTCCGGATGCACTGTATGTGTGTACCTGTCTGTATGCCTGTATGTGTCTGTCTACCTGTCTGTCTGTATGCATGTCTGTATCTGTAAGTCTCTATGTGTCTATCAATCTGTATGTCTCTCTGTCTGTGTCTATCAGTATGCATGTCTGTCTGGATTTGTGTCTCTGTCTCTATCTATCTGTCTGTCTGTCTTTGCCTGTCTTGGACCTCCAACCTCACTATCCTGTGTGTGTGTGTGTGTCTGTGTGTATGCTATAATCTTATATATTGGGTCTGGAGTTAAAATCAGAGGTTATAAAGCCTCTCATGTTGTGTCAGAAGTCAGATATCTACAGTGTATTAAATTTTATTTGCTGATTTGATTTTGTTTCTTTAATAAAAGTTCTTAAACAATGTGCTGTAAAAGCAGTTACTGTTTTTTTTTTCTTTTTGTTTTTTTTTTTCCCGGAAAGAACCATCACATGATGTTGATTTTTCCATACACTGAGTTTTCGTATATTTGTCAGAGGTGGACAGGTAAAGCGTTCAGAGATGTTTCAGTGTTTGTTTTATGAGGAATGCTTGGACCTCCTGCTGAAGCCGAGATTTACTGTATATATGTGTGTGTGTGTGTGTGTGTGTGTGTGCGTGTATGAAGGTTTCCACAGGGCTTTTGTGGTTGTTTTTGGAATCTGGCCACTGCAAGTCATGTGACATATGAGACACAGATGTCAAAAGAGGGCGGGCTGATGCTGAGAGAGATGCTGCAGCTGATTCGGTGTATCAGGTGAACAGATCCTAGAGCTTCTTTTCATCATGGTGTGTAAAAGAGAATTGGGTATCGGTTTCGAAAACTATGACGTTAAGTATTGCTAGCTCTGTCACCAGGGTTCAAATCCCAGGACTGTCAGACTTTAAGACTGAGCTGTACTGCGCATGTGCGAATCTGACTTGCTGCTTCCTGCTTGCTGTTTTTCTGCAACATTCTGACACGCGTACCAAAACATGATGTTTAGGTGAGTTCGTTTTGCGTTTTTTGATGTGTGTTGAATTAGAATGAGCTTGACAATAGATATCGCAACTATTCTTTCAAAGAATTCAAAGCAATTTGGCCAAAGACTATTTCCTTTGAATCAGTTTTTCTTAATGTACAATATATGAAGAGGCGGCATGTGTGTCAGAGGCAAATCAACTATAACTATATAACTATGTGCTGTTTGTCTCCAGAGAGTCTAGCTAGCTTAACATTACCGAGCGCTCTGTCGTGAATAACATCATGTCTTAATGGTGAGCAGTTATTTGCAAAAATGCAGTCATTTAAAATTTTCAGCATAATCGTGCAGCACCCTGTGAAGTTGTTTCAGGATGTGCACAACAATAATGGAGCTAATAAGCTAAGAAAATGAATGTGCATTTACTTTGTGTAACCGACATGGAAGTGCCGATTTATTGAGGAAAACGAAACATACAGACAATAATCATATACAACATTTATAACAAAATGTATTTTTTTTAAGGAAAGCACAAGCTTGCTATTAAATCAGCAAGTTTTGACCAAAAAGTGAAAACAAAACAAGTCACTATAAGAGCATGAGTTGTACGTGTTCTGGAAAATAAAGCACAATGACAATGATATGGCCCTGCGATGGACTGGCACCCTGTCCAGGGTGTACACCGCCTTGTGACCGATGCTCCCTGGCATAGGCTCCAGGTTCTCCTGTGACCCTGAAGAAGGAGTAAGCGGTAGAAGATGGACGGATGGATGGATGGACAAAGATATGTCATAATAATATACCTATAATATTAATCACAGGAAGTCAACTTTGATATAACGAATTTGTGATATTTTACTGTATAAGCACTTAGAAACCATCCATCTATACATTCTCCATATGCTTATCCTACACAGGGTCCAGGAACAAGGGGAAGAACAGACACCTGGACGGGGTGCCAACCCAATCGCACACCCATTCACACACGATGGAAAATTTGGAAATGCCAATCAGCCTACAATGCATGTCTTTGTCTTCATACCTGGGGGAGGAAACCGGAGTGCCCAGAGGAAACCCCTGAAGCCCAGGGTAACATGCTAGCTACTATCCCTTAGGTGTTTCGACATGACAACAATTAATTTATCTCCAATTTTTGATAGGCAATAATATAAAACTACAAAATTTTGTTATGTAAATCAAAAAAGGGGTTTTAACGTTGACATGAAAAAAGCCATGTCACATGACCAGGAAGTGCTGAAGTGCTGCAAAATTGGGCTCTCAAAATGTTATTATATTTAGGCAAAACTAATTAAAGGAAAAAAAAATATTAAATACTATCTGAGATAAGTTAACATCCCCTCATTTTAACAAGTTTATATATTATGAGTATTCTGTTAAATGGTAAAATGTTCTTGTTGCCATATGGCAACAATGTTATAAATGTTATAAACTGATTTGCATTTTAATGAGGGAAATATGTATTTGACGCCTCTGCAAAACATGACTTAGTACTTGGTGGTAAAACCCTTGTTGGCAATCACAAAGGTCAGATGTTTCTTGTAGTTGGCCACCAGGTTTGCACACATCTCAGGAGGGATTTTGTCCCACTCCTCTTTGCAGATCTTTGTAGACTCGAACCTTCAGCTCCCTCCACAGATTTTTCTATGGGATTAAGGTCTGGAGACTGGCTAGGCCACTCCAGGACCTTAATGTGCTTCTTCTTGAGCCACTCCTCGGTTGCCTTGGCCGTGTGTTTTGGGTCATTGTCATGCTGGAATACCCATCCATGACCCATTTTCAATGCCCTGGTTGAGGGAAGGAGGTTCTCACCCAAGATTTGACGGTACATGGCCCCGTCCATCGTTCCTTTGACGCGGTGAAGTTGTCCTGTCCCCTTAGCAGAAAAACACCCCCAAAGCATAATGTTTCCACCTCCATGTTTGACAGTGGGGATGGTGTTCTTGGGGTCATAGGCAGCATTCCTCCTCCTCCAAACACGGCAAGTTGAGTTGATGACAAAGAGCTCCATTTTGGTCTCATTTGACCACAACACTTTCACCCAGTTGTCCTCTGAATCATTCAGATGTTCATTGGCAAACTTCAGACGGGCATGTATATGTGCTTTCTTGAGCAGGGAGACCTTGCGGGCGCTGCAGGATGTCAGTCCCTCATGGTTAAATATATATTATATATATATTTAATGTGTGTGTATAATATAATATAATATATATATATATATATATATTAGAGAGATAAAATTTATACTATTCTATACTATTAGAGGAGCCTAGTGTTTTCTGAATTCCAACAGCTTTCGTTACTTTGATTTGAATTGATTTATATATGTATAAATCAATTCAAATCAAAGTAAGGAAAGCTGTTGGAATTCAAGACATTTTGCTATTGCACCTTATGTTGTAAATGACATGTTTCAAGAGACATAATTAAGAATCCAAGAGAAGGAATTAAAAAGATACTTCATTTTGAGCGAGTAAATCCAACCACGTACTTTTTACAACTGTAATTCCTTTCCAGAAGATATAACTTTACATGCTTAATTCAAGTATTAAATATCCATTAAAATGCATTTTTTTATGTAAATGTAATAATTCATGCAGTGGAGCCTTCAACCACCAAGAGTTCTTATTTAGTGACTTAGATTTTACACGTATTTTGGCATTTTTGACTGTTATTTCCGTCCCTACAGCCGTCAATGCTCAAAATGTACATATTATGGTTTTTATTACAGATATTACCTTTCAAGTAGTGTGCTATGGAGCTGTAAATGTAAAAAATCAGGGAAAAATCTAAGCGCACGACAGACTAGTTATCGACTCGGAAAAGAAGGAACAGATTCGCCGAGTCATTGAAACGAGTCGTTAGTCGTTAGTAATTCCAGACTTTACTTCCTGTACTAATCTACGTAGGTTTGTAACAAAAAGCCCCGCCTCTGGTCTTCATTGGCTGCTCGCTGACAATAGTAGACCAATTACAACAGACTGGGACGTCTGACCAATCAGAGCAGAGTATGCTATCTGAAAGGAAGAGTTCAGAACGAATCGTTTAGAATGAATCACTTAACGAGTCGTTTGTGACACTGGGGGAAAAAACTTAATGCTGCAGATTAAATTATGAGCATTATTATTAAAGTGTTTTTTGATCCCGGATGCATGTAAATCTATCGTATGAGACCTTTAAAACAAAATTAGGCATGTTTCAAAACCATAATAGATGCATGTTAAACACTGTAGTGTTGGACCCTGAGTTTCTCATCTCTGTGTCGTACTCTACCTCGCATGTAAGTCACTTCAAATAAAAACGTCCGTCAAATATACAGATGTAAATATAACCTTCTGTGCGATCACTTAACTCTGGGCTAAATCTCCGTAGCTGAAGAACATTAACATTTTATCACCATACCGCTTTCAGCCTAATAACATTTTAAACCTCCTCAGTGGAACTCCTCGGCGAACTTGATGGTATGATTTCTTCTAGTTTCATTTCTGTCAGTCACCTAAGGTGAACCTGTAAATATTCTACTGATTATAAGACCCCAAAAAAAAGAACGCTTCATGGATTTGTGGTAAAAAAACAACAAAAAAAACAGCCGTTTTTGTTTTGTTTTTTGTTTTTTTGTTGTTGTTTTTTTTTTTACAGCAGAAAAAGCATGTTTTATCTGGAGGCTTTTCTCGGTGACGCTGGAAACGATCTCCACAATCCATCTCATTAAGGGCAAGCTGTGATGACAAGATGTTCTGTGAAGGAAGAGGCTAATTGCCAACACGCTGTAGCTCAAATCTTCGCTTCACACACACCAGGCCGACTCGCGAAGTAACGCTCTGCGCTTGAGAACAGCGGTTTTCTAATGGGAAATGTGTTTAAGTCATATAATAAGTTTATTTATCTCGAATTGCAAAAAAATACTTTGTTATTTATTTATTTTCAATTTAGAACATTGGCATGCATCCGGTTTTTAGCGACAATTTTGCTTTTATTTCAAATTTATTGCGACATAAGCATGCATGCACTCACTCGGACAGCATAGTAAGATACTTATACTTGTTTTGACACAGATAAAAATGACAAATCGTACATTTAGATATGACCTTTGTCCTTTTTAAAAAAGTTTTTTTTTTTCCCAGAGGTCATGGGATATTGTTGCGTTCCTTGAGAACCTCACTTTTTCATTCCATAATGATCATTAATGTCAGAGAGGGTGAAATTAAAATGTGCCTCCATTTTGCATCTGGACATGTTAATGTCCTTTATTTTTTAAAACGACTGCATGGGGACAGTCCCTTTTGCAGGAAGAAGATAAAACCGAACATAAACAAGTGAGACTTAAAAGAAACAAGCACTAGAAAATGGACAGGCTGTTGTATCTAATGTATTAAACCAAAAAACACATCATTGCTGTACCAGGACTTCTTAAGTAATCTTAAAAATTGAACGTCCAAGTCCATGAATTGCAATAAACTGGACGGGAGGAAAATATTGACAGAAAGCTAAAGAGAATGGACGATAGAGAAAAAGCAAGAGGGGGCGAGAGGACGATTTCATCCCTATCCACACAGCATAAATAACAGCGGCCGTCCCAAACACACAGTCCTCCATGTTACCCAGGGCTTTGTGTGGTCGTCAGGTTTTTAGGAGATTAATCCTCTCACGTATATTGCCAATATAAATATGAGCCGGCTCTGCGGGACGCCCTACGGAGGACCGTTAAAGCTCCAAGACAGCCACACACAACTTTTACTGTGCCTAGTGTGGGTTTTTTTTCCCTCCCTCTTTTTTCCTAAGAGGACACTCCCTAACCCGTGTGCATATCTATGTGTGTATCTGACCTAGGTTAGAAACACAAACCTGATGTCACTCCATCATGGCATGCCATGAGAAAAGCCTATAATGTGCAGTGCGGAATGAGAAGTGGGTTAAAGGCAGGGCCTTAATGACCTTTTGCACTACTGGAGTCTACAAGGCCTCATCTGTGTCAGACGTCCTGCTGTCTCTGGTAAAGTTTTCATACAGACACGGGGTAGAAGACAAGCACAAGCTCGGGATTGCGATTCCAACAAATTCATAGATCCATATCTGGTTTTAAGTGAGGATGTATAGGTATAACACTAATACACATAAAAGCAACTCTGTCCATATACCTACTGTACACGCTAACACCACTCTATACCCAGTGCATTGTGGATTTATTTCTATAAATTTTTTAAGCAATTGTAATTATGGAAGAAGATATGGGTTGAACAACTACTACAATTTTTACAAGTTGACCTTACAAAACAAAAACAAAACAATACAAACAAACAAATAACAAAATGTAGCCAGTTAGTCATAACTAATTTCACTTAAAAAATAAATAAATAAATAAATCCAGTTTTATTCATGTCTCACACATGATTTTAATCTCCAGATGCATAAAAAGCAATTGTTTCAAATATGAATCTGAGTATAAAATGAAATTAAATAATAGAATATGAATACATATGAATGATTGTTTTTTATTTCCAAATATTTATTTGATATATTTGTTTATTTGTAAAGATATTTTCATTTTAATTTAAAGTGTATACTCTATAATTTATATATAATTAAACTCTTTCCGATGCAACTCTCACTGTATACAGGGTTAACTAATAAAAATTGGAATAAATGTTGTTGTTGAATATTCAAAATAGTGAAAACGTCTTTCCTGAGATTGCAGTGCCTCGGAGTGTTTTGGCCAGTGTTATGGTAAGGATGCAGTAATGTTCCACTCCTGGTATATAAAACTTGCCGGAGTTGCAAAAATGTCCAGTTTAAAATGAAAATGGATTCAGGACATCAGCATTTTATGATATTTTCTACTTTATTAGCAGTAAATGCTGATTAACGATAACAAAGAACATGTGTGTGTGTGTGTGTGTGTGTGTGTGTGTGTGTGTGTGTGTGTGTGTGTGTGTGCATGTCAATTAGCAGTCACGCAACAACCAAGAACTCACACAACTCCTTCTATATAAAATGTACAGGTTTCAAACTGTGGTTGGCTTAGTGTCCAACAATTTCACAAGACCAGATTCTTCTTAGATGTTAGAGTTGATGTTAACAAATGTGCTAATTGCTACACTGCTCATTTTAAAGCTAACAACACTCTCCTCTCGCCCTCTGAACCTGCCTGATTCATCCTGATACGTCTTCTGCTGCTGTGGATGCCCTCACATGGACACAAAGATTTACTTCACAAAAACAGTTCATGTCCAAGAATCACCTCTGATTCAGTGTTTAATTTCACCTGGGTCCTTTAGACTTGTACCTAGGATCTCAGTCTTGATAAAATGTTGTTAAGGCTAGAAGTACAGCTTGTAAAGACCAGAATCTAGCCAAAAGAAATGGACTAGAAACGTATTTACTACCATTTCTCATTTCTATCTGTCTTTATCTGGGAAGCTGACTGGTGTGGGTATATATTTCTGATTTGCAGTATCTGCAGTACACAATATTTATCATCACCTGGTACAGACATGACCTGCTCCATTATCCCTTCTTCCTCCTCCAATATAATCTCACAAAAGAAATGTTTCTGTACATCATAGACATATATATATATATATATATATATATATATATATATATATATATATATATATATATATATATATATATATATATATATATATATATATATATATATATATATATATATATATATATATATATATATATATATATATATATATATATATATATATATAATTTACTTATTTATCCATCCATCCATCCATCTTCAACCGCTTATTCCTGCTTCAGGGTCGCTGGGAACGCTGGAGCCCATCCCAGGAAGCATCGGGCACAAAGGCGGGGTACACCCTGGACAGTCCATCGCAGGGCATTTATTTATTTATTTATTTATTTATTTATTTATTTATTTATTTAACTAACCAACCGTGAAGGACTGAAATCCTGCAGCGCCTGCAAGGTCCCCCTGCTCAAGAAAGCACATATACATGCCCGTCTGAAGTTTGCCAATGAACATCTGAATGATTCAGAGGACAACTGGGTGAAAGTGTTGTGGTCAAATGAGACCAAAATGGAGCTCTTTGGCATCAACTCAACTGCCTTGCGCGTTTGGGGGAGAAGGAATGCCTGCCTAGACCCCAAGAACACCATCCCCACCGTCAAACATGGAGGTGGAAACATTATGCTTTGGGGGTGTTTTTCTGCTAAGGGGACAGGACAACTTCACTTCACGCATCAAAGGGACCGATGGACGGGGCCATGTAACGGCCAAATCTTGGTGAGAACCTCCTTCTCTCAACCAGGGCATTGAAAATGGGTCGTGGATGGGTATTCCAGCATGACAATGACCCAAAACACACGGCCAAGGCAACAAAGGAGTGGCTCAAGAAGAAGCAAATTAATGTCCTGGAGTGGCCTAGCCAGTCTCCAGACCTTAATCCCATAGAAAAATCTGTGGAGGGAGCTGAAGGTTCGAGTCTACAAAGATCTGCAAAGAGGAGTGGGACAAAATCCCTCCTGAGATGTGTGCAAACCTGGTGGCCAACTACAAGAAACATCTGACCTCTGTGATTGCCAACAAGGGTTTTACCACCAAGTACTAAGTCATGTTTTGCAGAGGCGTCAAATACATATTTCCCTCATTAAAATGCAAATCAGTTTATAACATTTTTAACATGCGTTTTTCTGGATTTTCTTGTTGTTATTCTGTCTCTCACTGCTCAAATAAACCTATCATTAAAATTATAGACTGATCGTTTCTTTGTCAGTTGGCAAACGTATAAAATCAGCAGCGGATCAAATACTTTTTTTCCCTCACTGTATATATATATATATATATATATATATACATATATATATATATATATATATATATATATATATATATACACATTATAAGGTGTCTGGCATATTAAATTGGCTCTTACAAGATCACTGTAATATTTCCTTCATGCCATTTAGGCCTATATGTATTTGAAATAAATTGCCATTTGAACTTGACAGCAAAATTGGTACATAAAAATGCAGCAACTAATCACAAATTTATACGCTTCAAAGGTGATCAGTCGAGGTTTATATTAGTTAGTCTTCTTATGGGCAAGTTTGCCATAGCATACAGTAGGCTTGCAGAAATGTATTCAATTCTGATTATTTACTTTAAGACAAATTTGGCGTAAAAAAATCTAAAATTAAAACGCAACCCTGACAACCCTGTATAGTTGACTGATAGGTTCCCTAATGGCTGCTCCAAACCACACACAGTCACTCTGTCTGTATCACACTCTCCATCTCACACACACACACACACACACACACACAGACAGTATATATAGGACGGCTGTAATGGGATACAGACAGTATAGGGTGGTACGGGTGGCGATTAGCTCAAAGTGGCGGCAGACTGTCTGTGTGTTTTTCTGCCGTATATACGCTGGTGTTGGTTTCCCAAACTCATCAGGACAGCATGCCGTACAGTCTGTCTGTCAGAATCATGTCACACGGTGTCGAAAGGTTCAAAGGTCAACCATTCCAGTCCAATCCTTGATCAAGACATCAGGTGATGCGATGAAATACAATTACACTCTTTACAAAGCGATCTCAAACTAATAAACAAGCAGGCTGACTGTAGGTGGTAACGGCGCACAAACATTTTACATTAGCGAGGATCATATCTCTCCGACTCGACGCCCCAGCATGGCTGGAGACAGCTGACTGGAAGACGCTCATTTGCAGAAAGTCGAGCATCTGCAGCAATATTTGTCTTTTTTCCGCGTGTTCAGTAATGGCTTCACAAACGATGGATGAGGCAGTTCCTTTCTTGCCTTCAGGTGAACAGTGAGACGGCGTGTGTAGATCCTTGGCCTATGGCCAGCGCATGATAAAGTCGAACCGGAATGCCTCCTTTGCTGTAGCAAACATATCACCATCACCACCACAACCACCACCCGAGAAATTGAGCATTAACATAATTAGCTAGCATATTGTTAATTTTTTTTGTTGCTCTGTTGATGTTGCACAGCATCTAAACAAATTTCATTTTACTGGAAAGGAGGGGGTGCGCTAACAGGCTGGCGGAGCTAGTGAAATCCTTCGGGGTGAGAAGAAAGAAGCGCAAAAAAAAAAAAAAAACTTTGGAGAAGAAGAAATTCCTCAGTGGTGTTAACTCTTTTGCTTGATGGCGTTTTGCTAATTACAGCACTTCCTAGGAAAGAAAGTAATCGGCTATTGTCAGTGCCTGAAGCTTATCGAGAAACATGCAGGCAGTCATGTCTGTATGAAGACCTTTTTGTTGTATCTTGGGGGAAAAAAGCGAGGAAGACAGATCAGAGCGAGGGAACAAAAGATTGGTCCGATATCAAACCAAGGCGCAATTGTAATTAACCTTTTTGATTCGTGATGTGCTGCCTGGTACAGAAGTGCAGCAATTAGCATGTGTGGGTTTTTTTTGCTAATGATTCTCATTAGCATGGCATGACCTCTGCTAATCTGGCCAAACACAGACGCTTATGTGACATCTCCAACAGGAACCTCTGAAAGGGTTCCTTACCTACATCTCAAATGAGATTGCTGTTATCTTTCCGAGCGAACTAGAGAGCTCTAGTCTAGATATTTTTTTTTCTAGCTTATTTGAGCAGCGTGTCAAAAGCCACTGGACGCCTGCTCGATCATATGGCACCGAAATGCTAGTCGATGGCAGGCGTGAACGTTATTGCGGCATCGTTATTGCGGCGAAATGCAAATGAAATTCTGCATTGGTAATGGCAGCCTGCTCTTTGAGGAAGAGAGAGTAAATGTAGGAGAGTGTTACGGTAAAGCAAAGGCTAGAGAGAGGAATGTTCAGACGCAGCAGAGTTTAGGAGGAGGTAATGAGGCAGGACATGCGCACACACACACACACACACACACTGAAAGGAAACACTGGGACAGGAGCAGGAGCAACAGCCGGGAAAGTGCACATAATGTTTCCCTTGAACATCATTTCTCAGCGAGAGCCACGGATGCAGATGTTACCTAAATTGGAAAGTTTCCATCTTATTTATTTATTTCCTTCACTCTTTTATTTATTTATTTATTTCACAAGCATTCTCAATTCAATGCGTGTGAGTAAGACGGAACCAATGCGTGGATGTCCTGTCATATTTCGGTGCTTTGTCGATCATTCTTATGCTCCAGTGCAGTCACGGTTCGTCTTGATATCTAAATCAGAAAAAAAAGAATCTACAATCTAATTAAGCAATATCACTCGAGCAAACTGCGATTATATATTGTGATATTGCATTTATACATCAGTTCTATAAATAAGAAATGGATATTGAATAAATGGCATTTCAGACACAATATGGCCAAATGTCCGTTTTTTGTTTTTTTTTGCTCCTCTAATGAAAATAGATCCCAAAGACGCCACTCTCACTTTATATCGTGAGAGCTAGCTGGTTGGTCTCTTCAAATACTATGTTTCCATCCAAGTTTGCGAATTGAACTTATACATATAATTGGAATATGACATAAAATATTTGCAAGTAACACACTTCCAAACGTTCGTCTCGCTCTCTGCCGTTTTTACTTTTACGGAGCCGATCATCCAATCACATGATTTGTTGAGTCACATTTTTTTTAAATGCGCGTCGAGGAATTGATTTGGTAAATGTGTTTCCACTGTAGTTTATGCAAACGTCTTTGTATCGAATAAAAAAAAAATTATCCGGCTCGTTTGAGAGCATATGTTTTTTATGCCCACTTTGTAGATTTTATTCGCATCTGGTGTTTCCAGCCAACGTTTTCTTTTTTTTTTTTTTTAATTATGCAATATCCCAAAATTCGCATAAACACTATGTGATGTAAACATAGCTAATGGCATGCTGTCCTGGATTCATGCCATGTTTCCAATGATAAACAAAAAAGTTGTATTACTTTTATTCAGACCAAAAAAGAAACAAACACACAAACAAAAAAAACCCACCCAGCTTATGGTTTTGTCATGTGTTCTTTTGTGCAGTAATTTCCACTTTGATTAGCTTTTAATTTGTCCTCCCAAGACATTATAGGGAGAAACAATAAGTATGATTGAGTAAACAAAGGTAGCAAAAGTTGGCTGAAAAAGATCAAATCTAGTGGGCTTGTCACTCTGTGACATGGCTGTCACTGATTGGCTGCATGAACCTACACTCTGGCCTAAAAAGAAATCAGCCCCAGCTTCAATTCTTCTTCTGTGTTCTATTCGATGTGTTTTTCTTATCTCTGCTGCTTTCTTACACAAAAATCCAAAAGAATCTGCTGCCAATAATGAAATCTTATACTGATGTCTTTTTAATCTAGCTCATTTATACCAGATCTGGTGACATCCACATGCTAAAAAAAATCCCCAAACACACTGTAGATATACGTATAAATATAAAAAGTCTCACATGTGAAAAACCTACCACCACCTCCTATATATCACCAAATGCTTTGGGTGACAAGCTCCAATTACCCGTGAAGAGCGAAGGCATTCATAAGCATTTCATATCTCATTAAATACAGTTATTTATTTTACAGGGAGCAGTGTTTTGCTGGGGAAAACCAAAGCTGTTTAAAATGGGAATAAAACCTGAGTTTAACGACATGTCAAATGTTGCACGACTTCATAGGAAGCGCTTTCCCACGTAGCACGCTCAATTTAGAGATTAGACAAATCACAACCTGTCAGAATTCAAGATTAAACCTGAGTGTGTAAGAGATTTGCACCTGGAGCTGGAAAAAAGAAAAGAAAAGAAAAGACGAATCAAATTCCGTGGCTATGTTTAGAAATGAACTTGCTGTCATTAGATACAGGTTTCAGATGTTTGTCACTGTGAAAGTTCTGAATTTGACTTCGGAAAGTTTTTTTCCCCTTCACACCTGAACACTTCCACTCGCAAACGCCAACAACGTGAGTGACACTCATGAGATTACACAGGCAGTTAAGGGACTTTTCTTCTCCCTCGCCTTTCCAAATGTGAAGTGAATCCGGACCCCTTGAGATTAGATTAGACTTCACCACTCCTCAGAGGACCGTCCAAACCCGTGACATCATCTTCTCGACTCTGATAGACAGCGCTATATATTCCCTAGACAGGTTCCACTTGAGTCGAGAACCTCCACAGAGACACACGCCATGTGTCGTATTGAGTTCCACTGTGGCCCAGCTTGAGTCCTGAAGTCTTTATAAGCCGAGGAGAACGATGGGAAAACACGACAGAGACGGCTAGTAAATATCAATATCGCTAAGCGGTGATGATGTTATGGGATTCACTGACTTTCTGTGTGTAAAAAAAGCAGCCCTGCTGATTGAGAGGACTTTTCTGGAAAGAGAATCATCCTCGATGTGGTCTTCAATATCATCATCATCATCATCCAGTTATACTGACATCAGTAACACGTTCATATCTACAGTAATGTAGAAATGCATTCCTAGCATGTTATAATACATTTATAAAGCATTATACACTTGGTTAAAACTGTTAATGAAAATGCATTGCACTTTATTGCAAGCTGTGTACACCAAAAAGTTCTAAGATACTCAGTTGGGACCTATTGTTATTTATTTGATTTGATTTATTTTAGGGAAAAGTTTTGTACTCTCTAGAAATGGCATAGCTCATTTTCTCTTCTTCTTCTTTTTTTTTTAAATCAAACTTTTCTTGTTACTTATGAAATAAGTGAGAACACATGATTATGGACAATTAATAAGTGGTATTTGTGAGCTCTAAGTAAAGTGAGATTTTTTAAAACCAATCCCTATTAAATTGACAGTTTTTTAACTTTAAATTTGTGTCAAATTTTTTACAAGTATTTCTTATATGAAAATTATATATATATATATATATATATATATATATATATATATATATATATATATACTATACTTATGAAATGTGTAAGATTACATTTATCACAAGTATTATAGCGAACTTTAAGTAAAGTCAGAAAAGTGAGACATTTTTAAGAACATTGTTAGTAAAGAATTACAAAATGTTATATTTCTAGAAGGTATTACTCATGATTATAAACATGCTATCATTCATAAGTAGTGTGTATGAGCTCTATGTTAAGTGTGATATATTTTTCAAAAATATTATAGCTAAATAATTTATAATGTTATTAATATCACAAACGCTATTAATAAATGATGGTAAATAAGCTATAAGTGAGGTCTGAGTAAAGTGAGACATCATTTTAATAATGGGACATTTCCCACAAATACATTATATTAATTTCTAATTATGTTATAATATGTTTATAATTATTTATAAGTAGCTTAGTAAAGTTTTTTTTTTTAAGTTTTTTTTTTTTTACAAAATGATAATTAAACTTTTACACTATGACATTTCTCAGAAATACTGCATATAAATAATTATAAATATGCTAAAGTAGGTTTATAATAATTGATAAGTGGTCTTGTGAGCTCTAAGGAAAGTTAGACATTTAAAACATAATGATTGTTAAACATAATATTGCATATTTATAATAATGTTTAAGCAATATTTGTAATTAATGTCATATTGCGGTAAGTTTATGATCATTTACATATACGCAGTATTAGGGGGCTAAAAAAGTATTGAAATGAAAATTTGAAAAATAAATATTCATATATTTTAAAAATTGTTATGCATAAAGCATGTACAGTATTTACAATATATGTTTCTACATATACTACAATAGTACATATAAGATATTACAAATATGTTCTAATATGTTTACAATATTATATATCTCATAGTTGTAACAAGCCCAAAAGTACATAAATAATAAATTGTAAACTATATTGCCGTTATTAACAGACATGGAGCAATAAACACTGAAACTGAGGTTCTTTGTAGTTGTTGATTTTGTCATCACTGTTATACTGTGCTATGAATACTAACCATTTAAGTGTTATGCAGTTTTATAAACAATTATATCAATCCACATCATCCTTTATGAACGCATTATAACATGTCATGAATGACTTCGTGGTTCATTATCTCCATGGGCTTCATGGAAAGCGTTCCCACAGCATCTCAGACCAAAGGTAAACCGAGAACAAGTTCAGTTTCGAGAATGATTGATCATGTTGGTGTTGTAATTATACTGTCGTATCCTCGAGTTCATTTTCAAATCATATCATTAAGAACGGCTCCACCAGGTTCCTTAATGTCAACGCCAACAGAATCAGCTCTAAACCGAGCACGGAAACCCGCATGAAAAACGAGAAGCGGTGGCGGATGCGTGTGGAAATCTGTGAGTTCGCCAAATGCTCTCAGTAGGCTCGAAGTCATCGGCGTATTTGACAGTAAAGTGTCCAGCCCACAGGGTTGGAACTTCGGTGCTGTGCTGGACAAACAAAACACCGTGCTGCTTTAAACACTGCCTCCTGGATGTGCTGACACTAACAGTTAACACCCAGAGGCTTCAGTTCATCTTATAAGCTGGTTAAATAAATAGGTGATGGGTGGCGTTTGATCAGTGAGAATCACTTCTCGATGTGTAATCAGGAAACATCTTGCCAGGGAAGATGTGTTTGCCTTGGCCGTGGGCACGGTTTCTATTAAGCGAGGCCATCCTCGCACTTCAAAGCTTCTTGGCCTTTGTAGTCCCTTTATTCCTGGACCTCGAGATGTTTATCTTCCCTCGGAAATCTGGAAAGCATACAGCCGGGAGGCAACGACGTAGCCGTGTCTTTGTCCTACGCTTTCAGCGCATGGTCAATATCCAAAAGTTCAAACCATGCTGAGAAGCTCTACTACTCTGTCCAGGGATAAAGAAAAATAACAAAATTGAAGAAAAAAAACACATTCTTTTTTTTCCACAGCAGAAAAGGAAAAACCTCCTCATCTTTTTGGGATCCAACTAGCTTTCCAGATGTTCTAAGGGTCAAAGGTCGGGGATAAAAGTACCAGGATGTGGCAGGGCTCTAACTAGTATACAAGGTTGCAGAGTGTACTTTCTTGTCTGAGCTGGACCCAGCACGATGCCTCATTTCGCTTGGGTGAGTTACGACACCGAGACTTCATACTCGCTGCCTCTGCTGTGTTTACTGACAGCGTCCAGGCAAAATGTCGAGCATGGTAAAAGCTACCTTCAAACCCCACTCCAAAAAAAACCCTCCAGTCATTCTAGGGGTTCTGGGCTCCAGCGGTGACCTTTATGATCCTAAACTAAAAGTTGTAACTTGTCATTTCTGACCTCCGACTAGGAAAACAAAACAAAACAAAGAACACACCTCTTCAGCTATGATCTCAGGATGGTCTACTCAACCCCGAGTTCAGCAAGTGACATCAAATCAACATGGCTGCTCACAGCATCAACAGTAAACATAGTATCATCCGATCGATCAACGTACGGCATCAATTATACAGGAGGAAAATACTGTACACACCGCTCATCCCGGTTAGCTGGCTCGCGTGAAACGAGAAACGACTTCCTACTACTGAAGTAAGTGGAACGCAGCAAAAGTCTTCGTGTCATTATTTGAGAATTGACAGGACCGAGGAAGAGAAGGTGCTGAGTGATTTTTTTTTTAAGTGTGTGTGAATCTCGTCGTCTCTCTGCAGGTACAGGAAATAGAGACATCACACATCGTGCACGGAAGCAGCCCGGGCCGATCGTAGACATCCATGGTCCACAACCAAACGTAGCTAATTTGCCAAAAAGTGCTAATACGATTACTCGAAGTGTGTCAGGAGCTTAATAAGTGTGGAAATTGCCCTGTCATATGAAACCTGCAAGATGAGGTCAATTACATGATAATGAAGAGGAAAGCCTCTGTCTCTCTCGCTTATTGTTTCTTTACGTATAGTAATCTGCTCGATTTTACCCGCCGGCGCTGGACGACTTCATCCTGTTCCTCAGAGTAAAGAGAATCGAAGTGACAGCGCAAAAGATTTACATGAATGTTAGTGCAGATAATAATTTCCATCACAACGGAAACCCAAAATAGTTGTGATCCCCTTCTGGCAAACCCAAATCGAAAATAACTAATTGATTTTTTTTTTTCTTTTCTTTTCTTTCCTTTTTTTCCGGGAAGAGAGACCTGCAAGTCGGAGATACTCTAACACACACATTAATATATGGGAAGGATTACAGAATATAAAATGCATTATTCAGTCTAGGACGGAGAGTGTGGAAGAGATTTTTGCGTCTTTGGGATTCTCACTTCGAGCTGACGGAAGCTCTTTAGGCCACTAGATGGAGTCCAACCCTGTTGAAGAGCAGCAGAGAGGATTCCAGACCCCAGAGCTGATGGGACCAGGTGACCAGTTCAGGGTAGCACCAATTAGTGTAGACATGTGCAGGGAAAGTATACATGCTGCACTTACACAACACACACACACACACACACACTCCCACACTTGCTTGTACTACAGTTCTTATGAGGACCTTCCACTGACATCATTAATAATGCATCACTTTAATAATATACTAAACTAAACTAAATCTAACTCTAACATTTACCTCAGTAACCAAAAGGAGGGGAAATATGACTTATTTATTTATTTATTTATTTATTTATTTATTTAGTCAAATAAAAAATATATTAAAAAAGCAGTTTTCCTTAGCCAAATATTCTCAAAGGTCAAAACTGGCAGCTATTCCTATCCTCAGTGTATCCCCCCCACCTTCTCTCTCTCTCTCTCTCTCTCTCTCTCTCTCTCTCTCTCTCTCTCTCTCTCTCTCTCTCAGTCTCTCTCTCACACACACACACACACACACACACACACACACATATTCTGGTTGTGTTTAAGACCAGGATTATTCAGGTAATTCAAGAAACAATATCACCAAATGCTTAGCGTGTTTTTTTGGTTTATTGTTTAGTAAATAAATTCATGTACAAATTCATTTTCATCTATTTTTCATGTACCTAAGACTGATACTAGTATACATGACACAGTTATTTCACAGAGAGCCTCAAAACACAAGATAAACACAAGATATCCTACTCTCTTCTCCTTAAATTTTATTTTTTTCCGTCTTCTTCTCAACATGCTCTTAAAAAATGAATTATATATATATATATATATATATATATATTCAGAAGATGGGGTGATGGTGGTGGTGGGGTTTAAAAAGAAAGAAAGAATAATAAATAATAAAGGATATGATCTCATTTTCAATAGTCCAGGATGTCCTAGTCCAGGATTCAATGAAGTGGCTTTATTTACCAAAAGGAAGTAAACGTTCAGATTGAACATCATGCAATTCTGATAAACCTGCGTGTTGTATTTTTCTGATTATAAATAGAAGCTTATATATAAACTCAGAGAACGCAGATTATTAGATTTAGGGATATTAGCACGTTTACCTTCAGATCACATGACCACATCATGTGCTTAATTCTAGAAAGTGAACTTTTACTATCTGTCTTCCTGATTCCGTCCCCCGTCCGGCATTTTTCACATTAATTGCCTTAATGAACAGACTCAAAGACTCTGCACTATGTAAAGAAGCTTGCTGTAGGAACATTTAAATACATCTTTCCTCCTTGTTCATAAGAAGTGATGCATCGTGCCTCCCGATCCGCAATGCATATTCATGCAACAACGTTCGGAAAAGCGCGACTTTGAGACTGCTCCTTAAATCACGTTGTTATTCATACAGTTGCTTTATTTAGAGAGAAATATTGTCCTCAAGTAATGAACAGCGCAATCCTGTCAACAAATCTTCAGCGCTGTGAAAACAGGCACAAAATAAATAAATAAATAAATTAAACGGCGCTCGTCACAAAAGCTCTCTCGTGCAAATTGCACCGTTTAGCATCTCGCGGTCGTGACAAACGTCTGACTTTAGCCTCCGACGACGGCGGGATGTACGTGTCATGGTAAACAAAGCACCGCTCAAAGCACAAACTCACATTCGGCACTTTTTTTATGAATATTCATGACACGACGGGATTTAAATACACAAAATAGCGACGAAGAGTCAAGACCTGAGAGATTCCAACGATCTTATGAAGAAGAAAGACTCTTACTGTACGCTTCACGTGGGATTATGTGGATTTTTACACGTGAGCAGGTGTGGAAAATGTTTGAAAGGGCATTTCAGCAGGTTAATGTCGTGGAATCGTACATTGGATGAAAGTAGATATGTAAAAAAGGGATGTCACGTGATACGGAAATGTAATTATTTATAAAACTGCATGAGGAAATCGTGTGAGGAAATTACACGTGGAAATAATTTTTGTTTTTTTTTTAAATCAAATTGTGTCTTGACTTTTCAGTAGTCTGAATTTATGATGTTGAAGAGCATATAAAAATAAGTCTTTCTAATATGTTTCATGAAATCCGAATAAAAGCTTGTTTTTGTGTTATTGTATATAGAATTATACATGAAAAAAGAAAGAAAAAACATGATATTTATTAAGAAATTGATTCTATTTGTACATTTTTTCAGTGCTCCTCATCGTTGAGCGCCTCACATCCTCACATCCTCACATCCTCGCGCTCTCACCCTGGCTTTGTCCTTTGTGTGTGTTACTTCCCTGACTCGGCCCTGAGAATGTAAATCTCAGACAGCTGAGCTGATTAAAAACTTGCCTTTTGAACATTAATTTATTCCATGCTGCCGTTTCAATTGTTTCGCTTGAGTTTTTTTCTTTTCTTCTTCTTCTCTTTTCTCCCCCCAATCGCCTTCAGAGATCGAAGCAGGCCTAATTCTGCTCCCTTTTAGAGAAGCTCTTTAGTCTTGCGAAATATGATTAATCTGATTAGTCATTCAGACTGGCCTCCTCTTTTATGCTTACATTAACCGACACAAAGAGCCCCCTACAGGTTAAAGTTTAAATGTGGATTACCAGATAAAGCCAGTCCTGATTAGGTTACCGAGGACCACTGCCGGAAAAAGAGAAAGAGAGAAAAATTTGATTTGCTTTGCTTAGATTTGCTAATTTCAACATCTTCTGTTCTTTTTGTCTTCTTCTTTTATCGTCTGTTTTAAAAAAAAAACAACAACAACAAAAACTTCACGGTCTCGTGTTTGGAGAGTGGGTATAAATTTTGAAGCAAAATCTTTCAACAATTATGCAAATGGCCGAGGGCCTACACACAATACAGTATGGAAATGGGAGGCGGACAGGAGTGGACTCATTAAGGACAGATGGCAGAAGTGCTAAAAGGCATTTGTTCCAGCGAGGGAGGAGAGACCGATCTGATATGTTTACCACACAAGGCCATATTTGTTGTTGCACTCTGGTTCTTGATTTATAATATATATATATATATATATATATATATATATATATATATATATATATATATATATATATATATATATATATATATATACAGACAAAATAATAATAATAATAATAATAATAATAATAATAATAATAATAATAATAAGAAGAAGAAGAAGAAGAAGAAGAAGAAGAAGAAGAAGAAGAAGATTCATAATAATAATAATATAGACTACAAAAAATTACTTAATCACAAACATAAATAATTGGGCATATTGAGTGTTGCTGGACTCAGAAATTGGATAAGGATGAGAAAAAAAAACACACACACAATAAAACGTGGATATCCTTTTTGTAGCACGGGGCTGTAATGAAGCTGTGTGTTGGCGTGCACTGAGTTTCTGAATCCATCCCTGAACCCTGAGAGCGATTATCAAAAGAAGCAGCGTGACTCTTTAGAATATGAGATTAAAGCCATGCAAATATGGGAGGGTTATGAGATAATGGGTGTCAAGAAAATTACACTGAATCTCTGTGATAAAGAAATGGAGACTGAAAATGAGAACCTAGTCGCACTTATATATATAAAACGCATACTAATATATCTGTATCTGTTTAGTGCTCCAAATATTCCAAATATAATAATCTGTATATAGATTCAGATTTAAATTGGATGTGCTTGTGGCCTAAACTGAACTAGAGATGTGTGCAAAAAATTATAATTTTTTTTGTACCCACAAGTGATATTTCCTAACAAATTTAGTTGGTTATATTTCCCAAAAAATATAAACAAACTCATCTAATTGAAACAACACAATCCTGACCAGGCAGTTACTAAGGATTAATGAATGAGCGCTTTGCTGTAAATTCGTTATCCACATTCACATTGACACAATAAATATGGACTTTCTTTGTTCCACAAGTTTCTAATCGAACTGTTTGCTTGCACGAATATACTTCCTCTGTAACCTCTCACTCACATGAAAGTAAAAACAGTCCCAAAGAACAGCTCTACTCTATAATCAGATCTCCATCAGATGCCGTGTAAACTTTTTTTGGCAATAAATAAAAAAAATAAATAAAATTAATATAAACCGTGTGCCTCCTATTTGTATCCGTGTCTGTTTCGAACACATAATGTTCATTCTAAATGAATAAAAAAAGTATTTGTATGTATATAAAATACACACTACATAGTGTTGCATATTAAATGAATCAAAGAGTTTCGACGACGGCGACATTCTCTATCTACCCTAGCTAAGAAGCTTGGAAACCATCTTTGAGGTGCCTGTGTGTGAAAAAAGGGACGACGGGACGTCTATCTGCACAGAATTAGCAATGATAAATCCGTGTAGCTGTACAGGCTTGCATCATGTCCTGTTCAGATAAGAGGAATAGACGGTTTATCACCACGGACTGGTGTAAAGGAAAATTATTTACTCGGTGGATTAGGGTTAAAAGATTTCGTTGGTGGTAGCACACACTGACTTAAATCCATGTTTGCACCAACCTGGTATAAGTGCTAGGTTTAGTCCAGAGAGAGAGAGAGAGAGAGAGAGAGAGAGAGAGAGAGAGAGAGAGAGAAGTGTCCATATGTGTGTTTTTCTATAGCTTGAGATTGGACGGCAGCATTTATTTGCCTTCCTTTCGCCCACTGAGGCCTACCCCGATGCCACCGTCTGGGACTTTGATCTAACCCTGTTTATTGTCATCTATTCTCTGCTGCTTGGCCTCCAACAATCAGTCGTACAACGAGACAGCAAGGGGAAGAGAGACCCACACACACACACAGAGAGAGAGAGAGAGAGAGAGAGAGAGAGAGAGAGAGAGAGAGAGAGAGAGAGAGAGAGAGAGAGAGGAAAAAGAGCGGCATTTATTTATGCACTAATTTTCCCGCCTTTGTGATGGATGGCTTTCTTATTGTGCCATTTGGGCCTTTGAAAAATGTTCTCTGGAGCAGAAGAAATTGCCAGCTTCCATATCATACAAATCCGGCTCTCAGCTAGAGCAATCAGCATGCTGAGTGCCCGTTTTTTGAGACATTAGATCTTCATTCAGATCTCAGGGGCAAATCGAGATGCACCCAAAGGATGCGAGTCAAGAATATGACAATTTACAATTTCCCAATTTTGGTGTCATGGCTCTCCAGGGTGCTCAAAATTTCAGCACTTCCCGAACACGTTTCCGCTTTTGACAAGTGTGAACGTGTCAATTAAAAAATATATATCAAAACACTAGACCTTGTATAATATATATATTGTACACACGATAAGTAAATGAACAACCGTGAAATCAATCATTTTACCTGAAATCAGTCAGGTGTCAAGACCACCCCAAGCTCAATTTCACGTCTTGGATCTATTTCGCTTTCCGTCATACCTTCTTGAAATGGATTTCCATCACTCAGACTTTACATCCGTACTGGAAGTGATCCATATTTGATAGTTTTTCGCATTGTTGTCAGTGTTTGAATTTCCAGTAGCTTCCTGCGCCTGCAAAATATCCTCTGTATACAAACAAGAGCTCACTGAAAAATCATTCTTTTCTTTTCTAGGGCCGCTAAAGAAGAATCGCACACGTTTGACGTGTAATTACGTGAGTACGATGTGATAACGTGACACATAATGCTCCGAAATTGGACTTCACCGTACGGACGATTTAAAAAATGTATTTGAAAAATGTTTGGGGAAAAAAAAATGAAAATAGATGAAACGTGAGCGACAGTCACTAAAGCACATGAAAAAAATGTAACGTTTTTCCATTAAAGTAAATAAAAAGTCCTCGGTGCAAACGGTACAAGAGTGACACAAATGATTAAAAAAGTTCTTCCTCTTCTTGATTACAGTCCATTAATTCAAAAGTCAACTTTCCCGAGTCGTTCTTGTTCCTCTACGAATTCTCTGATCAAAATATTTATACGTGAAAGTGTGTCAAAGACAAAACCCTACAAAAAACGGTGGCGTGACAAACAAAAGAGGAGTGTCACTGAAAGAATGAGGGAGAAAAACTTTCATCCTAAAGGCTCGAGTCTTTCAAGTTTCCTTTATCCTTTCTTTTCAGATTAGGCCGGGTGTCAGGGGCGCTCCAAGGGCCTCGCTTCTTATTACATTATTTCTGGGTGAAATGGATGCACAACCTGAATAGAATCATTAAACTTCGCTAGTTACAGGAATGCGTCAGAGCCAGAGCCGCGGCCCGCCTCGAGATGAAAAAGCAGGCCTGTCTCATTGCTCCTCCGAAACGTTTAATATGCCATGAAAAGATATGACATCAATCCTCGCAAAAAAAAAAAAAAACACAAGGGAGAAATGAATGATGCCTTTGTGACTCCGGACATCAATCATGCTCAATACTCATGCTCATACAATGAAGTTTTGTTTGCATTTCAGACGTAACAAACAACGCAAAGTGACTAGCTTAACGTTGTCAATTTCCATTACTCAAGACCTGAAGCAAATCAGAATTAAACTGTGGCCCGGTTGCTAGGCAGCGGAGTTCTCTTGACATGGTGGTTAGTTTCTTTCATCGCTTGACAAGAGGCGAGTGAAAGGAGTTTTGAAAAAGTTACTAAAAGTGCAGGGAGGAGGTGGAGGAAGAGGAGGAGGGGGATAATTGGTGGCTCTGGGTTGTTGTAGCGGCTCTTCTGTGGAAACTTTCAGAGCGTGGAGGAAAGAGCGAGTCGGACATGCAGAAATTTCAACTCTTGTACACAAACTTGACCCGACGACATTGATGGACTTCAATAGCTCATCGTGTGGAGTGCTGGGCCTGCGTGTCAGTGAGGAAAACCTTCCACACACACATACACACACACACACGTGCGATTTGAAATGACTAAACGTGTACGTTGTATCGACATGGAATTGGCGTTAATATGCTTAACGTTATGGACAAAGAACAGAAAATTCTATTTGTAAATAAACCTTCAAGTCAGTATTATGGATTATTATTGTATGGATTAAAGTCAAATAAATAGTTCTCGATTCGGGTCCAATGTAACGATGAAAGAAAGAGAGAGAGAAAAAAAGGAAACATAATCGTTAAGTAAACACCAAGAATAGAGTCATCTTTTCTTCCTCGGCACTCCCCAACTCTCTCGATAAAGTGCTCACTAAAGTGTAAAAGGGACCAATTAATGCAGGCTTAACACACTCCTGCGTATTTACAGTAGCTTTTTTGTGCTTGTTCTTCCACTCTGACTTCCTATGAATTAAAGAAAGAAAGGAGCAAGACAAGGAAAAGGAATAAAGCAGCGAGAAAAAGAAAAGAGAAAAGGCAGAGGGGAACAAAGATCGAGTCTGAAGAATGGGGGGTTGTTTAGACGCTCGAGGTGCAGCGAGGTGCTCGGCTCCATTGTGAGGACACCGTCTCTCTCATTATGGCCTCTCAATCAAGACTGCGGCTCACAGGAAGCCTCCGGAAAGCCCATCTGCCATAGCTAATCTAGAGGGGGAGCAGCGGGCACGGCGGCTAATGCCCCCGCTACCCTCGGTCGCTTTCTTCACCCCTCCGCCGGCGCGCCCGGATCAGCTCAAAGCCCATTAAAGTAAATAATGGCCAGAAATGACAGGCTTAGTGCGGATCGGGGAAGAAGTTGAAGGCCGACTTGAGCCGGGATCTCTGATTAATCGAGAAAAGCATTTGGGAGAAGGACGGATTTTGGAAAAGAGGGCGGGCGGGGGTGACCTCAGCTTGAATTCCTCGACCCTTAGGTTGTTAAACTTACCTTCAGAGGCAAAAGATGTCTATTAGCTACTACGGCTTTGGAGAAGCTGCCAATGGGTCCTGAGAATCGTAGCAGTTAAGTCTGTCTCTGAGCGTGTTATGGAGACCAAATAGACTCACACGGATAGGAATATCTGACAATTTTGACCTTGTATGGACTTTTGGCTAGTCCTCACAAAGACAATAGCTCTTTTTTTCCAAAATAAATAAATAAATAAATAACCCTACCTGGCTTTTATTTTAAAAAGTAAAAGAGCCAAACTATTTTCATTTTACTTCCTGAAGGTTAAATTTAGGTGTAGCACAACATTAATTAGCTGCATAAATTATGTCAAAGGAAGGTCCTCACAAAGATAATATGACAAATGTGTGTGTAATAATAATGATAATAAATGATCGGTTTTGGTTAGGCTAAGAGAATAGATATAGACATCTAGACACTTACCCATACCATACAAAGATGTTGCTTATTATTATTATTATTATTATTATTATTATTATTATTATTATTATTATTATTATTATTATTTTACGATTTTAGCACATAGAACATTTTTTGGCTACAGGAAGCTTTAGATCTTTAGTTCCTTGGATGTCAAATCTGTCATGTTGTCCGGGTGTTTTGAAAGTTTCACACAAATATTCCCATAATTTTAGATTTCGCCTAAATCACCTTAACTTTCATTAACATTACCCTGACTTTCTTCCTAATGTCCTCTCTTAGCTGGGTCAGTGCTTTATTTTCAATACTTTCTAACATTTTCAATAAACACTAAAAGACTTGGGCACATGATGGCTTAGTGGTTAGCATGTTCTCCTCACACCTCCAGAGTCGGGGGTTCGATTCCCAGCGCTTCCTTTTGTGCGGAGTTTGCATGTTCTCCCCGTGCTGCTGGTTTCCTCGGGGTAATCCAGTTTCCTCCCCCAGTCCAAAGACATGCATGGTAGGCTGATTGATGTCTAAAGTGTCCGTAGTGTATGAATGGGTGTGTGAGTGTGTATGTGATTGTGGCCGGGGATGGATTGGCACGCCGTCCATGGTGTACCCCGCCTTGTGCCCCATGCTCCCTGGGATAGACTCCAGGTTCTCCACAACCCTGTAGGATAAGCGGTATAGAAAATAGATGGATGGCTGGAATAAATGACTTGATGGCATGTTTTATAGAAAAATAATCAACTACAGTGTGGTGTGATGCCGTCTGAAACCGTCATTGATTATTGTCCCACAACGCCGTGCTTTTTTTCTCTTACACCACAGCAATTTGCCAACGATTACATTTTGTATTTATTTGAATGGCACATTGTACTTTTTATCCATTCAAATTTCTCAGTTTTGTTACACTGTGTAGAAGCTATATATATGTTAGACTTTCCTTCCGGTGGAAAAACAAAAACTCTGGCACTGGAGACTCCTTCCATATCATGTATAATAAACTTCCTTGTCAGAAATTTCACCATACTGATGATTATACATTGTTCTTTTTTTAAGTGCATGTTTGGTAATTCATTAGGAGCAAGCTTCGTACATGTCTTTAGAACAATTGAAATGAAAATTTATTAGAATGCGTGCATTCATGTAAACCTGTAAACGTGTCAGTGCTGCTGTAATAGAAAACTATCCAGGAATCACTTTCTGACCAATCGGATTGGAGGGTTCAATATCACTTTGCTATAAAGGGCCTTAATGGACCATATGGACCATATTATTGTTTTGAGAACCACATTGAACATCAAGGCATCCATGTACGACGTCCTCGAATGTTTTGTAGCTGGTGTGTGCGTGTGTGTGTGTGTGTGTGTGCTTGTGCATGAGTTCTGCCAGGGATTTAATGTGAGCTGTCATCCAATGCGTTTCCACAAGATTATGTCGAGTAGTTCCACCTCGGATTAACTTACTGTTAAAATTGCTTATACATCTGCGAATGAATTGGAATGCTAACCAGGAAACTCGGAACGACTCGGAAAGCCGAAGACTAGCAAACCAGAGAATCACCAACTTGTACTTATCATACGCAGTCGCATCGCATGAAATATATACTACGTATGAAAAAAAACAAAACAAAAAAAAATGAAATATGAATGTGCGTCCATTTCAAAGACTCTGGTCTTATCTTCAGGGGAGAATGAGAAAGGAAACAAGGGAGAACAACATGAGAGAACTTCGGGCTGTGAGATGTAATGAAGTATTTAAGATCTCCAGAATGTTTTACTGACAGAAGTGTAAAAAAAACATAATACAAGGGAGCCTGTTGGGTCTCAAGAGGAATGCTTAAGGTTTGTTTTTCACTGTTTTAATGGTATCGATTTTTGTTGCTCAATGAAGCGTGTGAAGTGTGACAGGTTTATTGAACAGATACGGTTCTGAAATGTGCGGTGGAAGCGGCTGTTTCGGACACGTGCTCTTTAATATGATATGGACGAGGAGAAAACAAACCCGCAGAAAAGCAGAAGAAAGTGGATAAAACTCCACTCTAGGTTGAAAGACGGATAAATACGAGCTCGTCTATAGACGTAGGAACAAAGTGTAGATTGTGAGCTAGTGATTGTGTTGGGTTTGCAAGTTTCCCTTTCAAAGTTTCCCATATTAACACTGTAACTCGACCTCAGGTATGCCTATTTCCCCAGAGACGGAGTGCGTGTTAGGACTTCAGTCACCAGTAGAGGCCTCCCATGCTTTGTGCAAGCTTCAAGTGGTCTATTTCTGACCAGGACACTGGAATGCTTACTCACTTCTGTTCTTGCAATGTCAAACCTGCAAATACAGGGAAAAGACAGTAAAAACATATGGTTTGATGAAAGTCAGAAAACAAAGAATGGCTAGTGCAACAGTAATAAAGCTATGCGGTGGAGTTTGGAGATCAGGAGAAGGTGTTTGAACTGGTGCATGAGCAGTTATGGAGGTATGAACTGTCTGAACTTTTCATTCTGTAACATATATACATCCTGTGATCGTGAAAACAAACGCAAAATCAAGCAAACTGCACAATATTATAAGGAGAGTGCAATTTTTCCAAATTACTGCAGATTTTCCGCAGATTAGGGCCGAGGCGCGTCATGTGATGGCATCACGATGCGCAATTCTTCAATTCACGTGCGTCGAACATGAGTAAAGCTAAAAGGTCTCGTTTACCGCGAAAGACAAAAACAATTTCATGCAAACCGCAATTCCTATGTTAAAATTTTAACTATGGTAAAATTGTAGCTGCATCTTTTTTTTGTTAGTTAGATAAGAGTTCATGCAAAATTCATAAACGTTAATACTACTGGTCGGATTTCATTGAATTTCATTCAAGTTGTAAGGAAACGAATAAAAATGAACCCCACCCCTAATCCCAACATTAACATTATCCTTAACCATAACATTTCATTTCAAATACGTTTACATAACATTTTTATTTTATTTTTTACAAATTTCCTCAGAAAGCCAGTACCATATGTTGTAGCCTATATTGGTGTATCTAGGCTGAATACTGAACATTACATTCCTTTGATTTTCCCCAAAATAAACCCGTTTCTCTCTCCCCTTTCTGTACAACATAATAACGGTAAACGTAGCACTCAAAGCTGCTGTGTATCACCACTAATCCCTGGTCTCTGTGAACCCGAGGCCTTGGTGTTTGTGCATTGGCACTGTGCCAGTGGGCGTCACCGAGTCGTCCTCCCTCTCGCTCCCAACACAGCCGCTGCTGTCATTTCTATATCTGTTGTCATGGTGACGCAGCAACAGGGAGCAAAATGGCAGCATAACCTCTGGCATTCAGCATGGGGAGTTTAACTAAAGGTCTGTAGACTCTGCTGACCCTGTGGACCACGATCACGCTCAGAGCACAGAGGACGTTTTGGATATTTAAAAAAAATTACAAAAGTAAGAAACAAATCACTCAGAGGTGTGATGTTAAACAAAAAGAATCAGAGAATCTATATACAGTACAGGATGACGTTACCACCCAGATGTTTTTTTTCCCCCAATAAAAGCATGTCTTGAAGTGTTCTATTCCTCTTATACCACAGCAACTTGTCAACAATTACTGTACGTTTAGTTTTTTTTATTCAACAATTATATGTCGCACTTTTTGTAGGTTTATAGTTACATTTAATGTGTTATATTACATTATAGAATTAGTTCTTAGGAGCCGTTTTATTTCTTTCTCTTAAAGTTAATACAACAAATACACTCGTCTATACTGAAGACTTTCATGTGGTGGAAGACTTACTGACTGTTACACCGTGCTGACACTGGAGACTCCTTCCATAAATCTTAAATAAACATCTCCAGATCACTGATTATACTTTTTTATTTATTTATTTAATATCCCTATTAGGCATGATGGCTTAGTGGTTAGCATGTTTGCCTCGCACCTCCGGGGTTAGGGGTTTGATTTCCTCCTCCACACTATGCTCCCCGTGCCCTCCGGTTTCCTCCCCCTGTCCAAAGACATGCACTGTAGGCTGATTGGCATGTCCAAATTGTCCATAGCATGTGAATTTGTGTGTGATTGTGCCCTGCAATGGGTTGGCACCCTGTCCAGGTGCTTCGAGTCCCCTGTGATAGGATCTAGGCTCCTCGTGACCCTGTGTAGGATAAGCGATACAAAAAATTGATGCATGGAACATCCCTATTAAAGAGCTGCTACTTTAGAACTGCCTCATAAAGTATTTAACCGAGTCCATTAATAGAAACCCACTGCTGTCAGAACTTACATTATAGAAAATGAATCAACACCTTCTGACCAATCAGATTTGAGAATTAAACAGAGCTATAGTCCAAAGGTTCTTTAAGCACTTACACTAACAGAAATGGCTTTGCAGTGGCATCCAGGAAATGTTCTTAGAATCTACACTCTAAACCCTTAAGGATAACGGCAGTGTTCATGTATTTGGGTAATTTAAAGGCAATAAAAGGCTCTTTGATTAGGCCGTCAGAGTTTCCTTAATGAAGCGAGGTTCTCCGGTGAGGGGGTTGGTGAATGTGCCACACACACCTGATAGCTCTTGAGAGGCGAGCGCACGAGAGGCGAGGTATTTTCATGACAATCCGACAATGCCGAAGAAACGTGTGCCATCAGCTCCTGTGGCAAGACACCGAGGCAGAGAGGAGGAACGGGCTCATCGATGAAGACGTCGACGTTATTAAAATCTAATCTGGAGCCTTCCGCGTGCCTCGTCTAATGACGAGCGATCAGCAAGGCTGTCGGAGAATGGAGAACGGAGAGGAAGGTTTCTTTTTCCTTTGGCTCTGTGCCCAGATCTTACTCAAGCAGAACTATTGCTAACTTCTGCCTGAACGATTACTTCATCCCTTTTCTTATTACAACTTAACACTAGAAAGTACATTTGTTATTATTTTGCAATTATGTATGGAGTTGAGGACGGATGCGCATGCAGATAAGATAAGAGCTTTATCAAAGAGAATCTTTTCCTAAAACTCTATTGGTCAAAACTGATGTCGCCCATGGTGGTGTCAACAAATTCATATTTTCACATAAACACAAATTAACCCATAGCAAATCCTTTTTAAAAGTTTTTATTTTTATTTTTTACCACGACATATTGATATAAATTAGCACTGGGCCTGTGTATTGTGGCTGTGCAGGGTGTGATCGATCTGTGGGAAAATAAATATCTATTCACTCAAAGAGCACTGTTTAGTATTGTTTCCTCCTCCCCTACGGAGCAAGTGTAAAATCTAATAAAGGCGATCCGAGAGCGAGCACTTTGATCAGGGCTTCTTCAAACACGGAAAAGATCACATGGGAAAGAACTGCAGATCTTAGAAGTCCATAATGTCAGTGTGTGAAGGGGTTTAGCCTTTAAGTGCCAAACACATCCAAAGAAGTAAGTTTATTAACCCTATCTAGCTGTGGATCTCTGCAGTTCCACAGGCACTTGACATCGGAAACACATGTGGTGAACTTGAATTTCTCCTTCAAGGCAAATCAAGTAGTGTTTTTTTTTTTTTTTTGCTTTTTTTTGCAGATAGGAGTCTGAGGAATGTCTGATATTTGTGCTTAAAGCTTGGCCTATTTCTGGCTTTCATTTCTCTCTCTCTCTTTTTCTTTGTTCTATTAGATACACAGCTACGCACAATTCAGTAAGAGATAGTTGACTTAAACACTTTAGCATTAGCAGTTTAACCTCAGACCTCGCTCAAATCACTAATGCCCCAAATATTTGCAAAACGATTCTAGAAATACGATTTGCATTTTATTATTATTTCACTGGGAAAAAAAATTAACTAGAAGTTGGCTTTTAGTGAATTCTATCAAATGAAGAAATTACAAAAAACTAAAAAGTAAAAGGGTGTATGAAAGGAAGAAATAAAGTATAATAACTTGAAAGTATTCAAACTACGGATTACAAATACATGAACGATTTAATGAATATATAAATGTACATGTTTATGAACTTGGGGTTGGCTTAGTGGTTAGCACTGGCACCCTGTCCAGGGTGTACCCCGCACCCCGCCTTGTGCCCGATGTTCCCTGGGATAGGCTCCAGGTTCCCCAGGAGTAAGCGGTAGAAGATGGATGGATGGATGGATGGATGTTTATTAACTCAAGAAAGCAATGAGCAAGTAATAGAGGTGAAATACTAACAAATGTCAAAATTCAAACAAATGCACAAAGAGGTGTATTTCCTGACATTAGGGAAGGGTATGAACACTAACCCCGCCCCTAACCTTAACCATAAATTTTACACCGTTTCATTTGAGTTGTGAGCATTTTTACAAATTTCCAAGTTGTGCGAAACGAGTGAAAAGCGCTCACATTCTCCGACAACAATCACATTTTTTTGTTATTCTTCTTCACACTTGTTCTATGATTGAGATGTTCCTCGAATCATGACGGAAATGTCCCAAATATCCAACTGTTCCTTCACAGTTAAAGTCATGCTGCATCCCAATTCGCCTACTTATACTATGCACTAAAATTATATACTCTTTTTGTGAAGAAAACGTACATACTTCTGAGCGTGTAGCTAAAGACTATGCATGTACTGGGACCTACTAACACAGGAGAGAGCGTTGTTGCCTAGTTACGCACACCGTCACCTCGTTTTCTTTTCTTCATTCATAATTTTCTATAAAATTTTATTCTATATCATTTAATTTCCCGTCCCCTTGGTTTACGTCCACACATTTCATTTACACCTCTCTAAAATGCGTCCTTTTACACACTATCTCTTTTTCTAATACTTTTACACTGCTGTTTAACCCACACGGTCGCTGTATCAGCCAATCAGGAGGCAACTTTACCTGCATCACAAAACTCCTCCTCCCTCGTGAAACGAGTTGTGGGCAATATTAACTGGAAAAGTGTCCACAATTTGAAAATCGAACGGAAAATAGGAGACCATTGGGGTACGTTTGAGATACTATTTTCAACATACTATGATTTGGGACACACTCATTCTAATCTCGGATACTATTTAGGATGGATAGTAGCTGAATTGGGACGCAGGATCAGTCTGGCATTGCAGGAATCTTCAGGCTTCACAACATGGAAGTATTCGAGAAAGTAAACCACACTCACTAAAACGTGCCCTAGGGTATATTTACACTGCTCAGCAGTGATGATCTTAAGGGAATAAAACACTCACTGGGTATAGGAAAATAATCAGTGACGGGGAGGTGTGATGTGAGGTACCTGAGTTACTGTTGTATTACCATATCAATAATTATGTATACCATTCAACAAAAATGTAAAACCGGATAAGTTCATTTTACTCAAACAACGAATTAGGAAACTAATTAGCTCAAAATTTTTACGTTGATAAATCAATTTCTTTAAGCTTAAATACAACAAAAAATACAACACTTAAATATAACAAAAATAAATTTTAAATTACAATGTTTGAGTTCAATGTTCCTTATATTTAAGTGTATTTGGCTTAAAGAAATTGATTTATGAACTTAAAATTTTTGAGGTAATTAGTTTCCTCAAATTTTTTTTGAGTTAAATGAATGTATTGGGTTTTACAGTGCATATAATAATAATAATAATAAATAAATGAAAAAACCTGTGAATTGAAACAGAATTATGGTCAGAGTTGCTGTTATAGAAAATTAATGAACACCTTCTGACCAATCAGAATCAAAAATAACACACTGTGGCGTCAAGGTCATCAAATAATCAATCAAGCTTTTTTGTTGGAACAGAGGCTAATAGCTGATAATGGGACCATAAGCATTTAATTTAAGGTACCACATCCTGTGCATATCTGAACGACACATGACACTTAACCTGGTGAAAGTATAAATCAATACAATTGATTTTTTTTCTTTTGTTTTTCAAATAAATGTTTATAAATATGCAAATGAGGTAATGACCCATTTTGCAACCACTGACCAAACCCAATGGTCCGACTTTTACACAAGTACTCTATAATTTACTGGAATTGTTTAAACTACTATTAAAGTGCATACTTAAATCGTTTCATTATTAAAATTTAAAAAAAAAAAAGGAAGAAAAAAAAAAATCCCCACATGTCACACTCTAGCTCTAAGGGCTATGAAGCAGTGTGTGAAATCATGCATATGTTCTTCCTTTGGCTGAGAAAAATTACCCAATGATAATTTTGGGAAAACACCAGATGTACGTAACATCAATTCCTCAGAAACAGTGAACGTTTCAGCACAAATCATTATGTTATGTGGGAAATTTTTATACACAGACAACGTGACATTATGTTACACGCAAATCAAATCCCCAGAGAATCACGTACAATTTCAAACAAATGAAGCGATGTGGTTGTGTTTCTGTTTATTTTCCTATGAACGATTCCATAAGAAAAGATAACCTCTAAGCATAAAGTGTAATCTTTGTAACTTTTTTATATGACCAGAGTCTGAAAATGAAAATGGTCACAGATTTACAAAAATATCCAGTATGACCAACTTGGCTTAAATAAACAAGCTTTAAAATGTAAAACAATACGACAAAAATTAGGCCACATGCTAAATTAAAAGTCTCTATTCCTGAAGTGTCTTTTCTACATACGTCTCAGACATATACATATAAAATAGGTCTTTATATGCATGTTATACCTTAGCGAATACAACCAACAGGTCTTCACGTACATTTTGACAAATGGCCTCCACTAGCAGTGCTTAGGCTGTAAGCTGTTGCAGTAAAAGAACGGCCCTGGAGTGCAGAGGCCTGAACGCAACACTTGTCTGACGGATAGCTCCATTAACGCAAGGCCCCTCTAAGGCACCTCATCTGCTGGAGTGACTGCTGACAAGGCAGGACACACACACGCACACACACACACACCCACACACACCAAACCACCTTCACCAAACCACACACATCCAGTGTGAAATACATATATAAAAAGGACTCAGCCAAGCATCACCTCTTGAGCCTGATCGGAACAATGGCTCGACTACACAAGTACATCACGAGCGTGATCCCATTGCCGTCCCATTTGGCCTCTTTGGTACTCAGTTCCTGGGACCACCATGAAACAGGGCTTGATAATCAGCCCACGAGGGGGGCAAACACAATTCATATTTCAGCTTTCCGCCTGGAGCAGCCATCGGAGCGCGGTGGACGTTTCAATTTGAGAGCGGTGACTACTGTAGCCCTGCAGGCGAAAAAGTACGGCCTACTCAAATGTGACCGTGCAGCCTGGCTCCTGACACACACACACACACACACACACATACACACTGAAAACATACATTTCATGATGTACAACCCACCAACTATAATGCTGTACATTCAGCCGTGCAATGCATCTGCATTCATATAGACGTATATATATTCCCCAAGAGCCAGGCTGTTTGGTGGTTCAGTTCTGGCTAAGCGGTCTCTGCAGACCGAGGACAGTGTGTCCCAGCGTGACTGTCATCCACGGCTGTCTGCCTCCTTCAAACAGGCCGTCTGGGGACTAACTCGGCGTCACGGATAGATGATGTGACAAACAATTATATTTTAACACTATTTATACCTGTGCCCTGTAGGATTACCGTCTGACATGCCGTGTCCCCATCCTAAAGACGACCCGGGTGGCTAGGCAAGAGGAAATGTGTACGCCTTCGCAGAGAAAAAGAGAAAGAGAGAGAGAGAGATAGAGAGAGAAAGGGTTAGATCGTACACAGCTCGAAGGCAAAAGAGGAGCGACGTTCAGTGAAATGGAGTGTCTCCTGGACAAATTCTGCCACGATGAGCTCAATTCATCAACGTCAATAATGCCACTGAACACAGGGCAGGAATACATGCATATTAATTGAAAATAATCAGATTAAAGCATTACAGTTTGACATTCTGTGCAACGGGCACTTTATCTTTCAGGACGTCAGAGTAAGATGGCTGAAGGTACGTCGCGTGGCTCTCCGGTCTCACAAACACTTCTTAATTGCATGCTATCACCTTCTGATTGCCTGGGTATTATATTAAATAGTCTAGTAATTACTCTGTGGACGGTGATGTAAATAACCCACGGCTGATTCTTTTACAGTGGGTGGCTACGGAGGGCAGAAGTACATGGGCAAAAATAGTAGAGCATACAGTATCACCTTAACAATAAAAAAATATATTACGATAACAATATCCTCAGTCCATAGAATTGCTTCAAAGTCTTTAAAAAAATATGCTGTGGTGACCATCAGTCTGTTATATAAATCCACCAGGAGAAATTCTTTAGGCACACAGGATTATATCTTCTAGCATTTATTTAAATCTGATTCATAGAGCTGAGAGGATTCCTGATTTAGATATGACTCACTGTCATGGAACTTTTTTTTCCCCCCAGAAAAATAGTGCTTCTAGGGAGCGGTGTCTTAGTGGTTATCACGTTTACCTTGCACTTCCAGGGTTATTGGTCAGAAACCCACCTCTGCCCTGTGTGTGTGGAGTTTGCTTGTTCTCCCCATGCTTTGGGGGTTTCCTCTGGGTACTCCGGTTTCCTCCCCCAGTCCAAAGACATGCGTTGTAGGCTGATTGGCATGTCCAAATTGTCCGTTGTGTGTGTGTGTGTGTGTGTGTGTGTGCGTGTATGATTGTGCCCTGCGATGGGTTGGCACCCCGTCCAGGGTGTCCCCCGCCTTGTACCCCCAGTTCCTTGCAATGGGCTCCCCATGACACTGTGTAGGATAAGCAGTACAGAAAATGGATGGATGGATGAATGGATGAATGGATAAAGCTTCTTTATAGCGATGGCAACAACATCCAATTTGATTTAAAATTTGATTCTGTGTGATTCCATTCCATCTATTAATTAATTAATTACTGATTAGGATGAGCATTAGGATTTATAAAACAAATTGGCACTGATAGAGATCAACAAAGAAAGTGTGCTGTTATAAGAAAAGAATTAGAGTTACTCTTACCTCTGTGTCAAGTTGATTATTTTCCTATAACATCATGTCCTGGGGTGTTTTATTAAAAGCAACAATTACATGCATCATAAATCCTTTTAGCGATGTACAGTTCTGCTTAATGTTATAAAACGTCTGAGAAACACATCAGTTCCTTACATTATACCAGCGGTGAACGGTTGTTCTCTCACCAGCCTCGCTTTTTTTCCATCCATCCATCCATCTTCTACTTACTCCTTTTCAGGGTCACGGGGAATCTGGAGCCTATTCCAGGGAGCATCGGGCACAAGGCGGGGTATCCATTGCCAGTCCATCGCAGGGCACACTAACATACATTAACAAAAACATTCATAAAATTTAAAAAATTTAAAAAAAACAAACAACCAAACAATAAAATTTTTAAAAAAAAAAAAAAAAAAAAAAAAAAAAAAAAAAAAAAAAAAAAAAAAAAAAAAAAAAAAACAAAAAAAAAAAAAAAACAAAAAAACCAAAAAACAACATCACAAAATTATTCCCCCGCACCCGGGGAAACCGTCACACAATCATTCATACACTGCGGACACGGGGGCCGCCCAACCCCCCCCCCAAGGCGTGGGGGGGGGGGGGAAAAAACCGAGACCCCACAACACCCCACCCCCACAAAAAAGAAAACGCACCCCCCCCCCCCGCCCCCCCGCGGGGCCCCGGCCCCGCCCCCCCGAGGTGTGAGGCTAACCACTAAGCCACCGTGCTAACCACTAAGCCACCATGCAATGCTTTTTTCCTTTAAAGGTAAAAAGACAAATAAATGCAGCTTGTCGTGTTACTGAGAAAGACTTTCCCTTTCTCAGATACTGGAGACTTTTTCCATAAATCTTAAATAAATATCTCCTTACAGAAAACTTCACCATATCAGCTAATATTAGGCTTAGTTTATATGGAGCATAGACTATACGTACAGTATGAGTACCCATGTATGAGTTGTTACTATGGAAATGATAACAATGTGTTAATATAAACATGAATCAGCAGTTTCTGACCAATCAGAGCATTCAACAGCACGCTCACCTTAAGCAACTCGAGTATAGAGTAGAAATGAGAAGGGTCTTGATCAAGAACAGAATATTGGCTCTCTGGCAGTCTTAGGATTTGAACTCACAACCTTCTGCTCACTAGAATGATGGTATCTTATAGCACCACTCATAAGCCAAGTATGTTTTATCTCAGGAAATCATTTTTAAATAGATCATTCTCACCCAAGGCATAAAGGTTAAGATTTACACAGCAGCTTTACAGTATCATTTCCTCCACTTGCACTTTCAGAGCCTGATATGAAAAGAAGAGTTTCATGGCGTCGGCAGGTTCAGGTGCAGTTTGAGAACAGATGTATAGCGAAGGATTGTGGGTGAGCAGAAAGCCCCCAAGCAGAAACGGAGAGAGCAGCCGTCATCTGCTGCAGACATGGCTACACGCTCTGATAAATGATCGCAGCGCCAGCATGTGAGTGGAGTTCTCTGGGAAAAGCTGCTTATAAGTGACTAATAGAATAAAGCAATAACGCACCGCCTCAGGCCCAGGCCTCCGTACTGACAAATTCATATGATGGATTTTTATTATTGTGGGAATATTAGCATTTAAGTCAACACATAAAGCCCGTCTCAGGGGCAGTACTTTGTCAGTAGGTCACAGTAATGAAATACATCCCGAGTCATATATTCGTCCTGGTTGAGTAAATTGATTTTTTACCGTAATGATATTGTGGGAAGTAAGGTTTTTTCATTAATTTTTTTATTTATCTTGCTAGAAGGCCTCGGTGACAGACGGTAATACCGTATAGTGTCACGCTGCTGTGTGACTGATCAGGAAAGGACAGTGTGATTTATTTCTTTATTTATTTGTTTATTTCGCTTTGAAAGACTTAGCAGTAATAACAAACAGGAAAGAAACTCATAAATGACATTATATGTTTTTTTTTTGTTGTTTTTTTTAATTGTCGAATATAAAGAGAAGGAACAAATTTGTATTTTTAATAATAATAATAATAATAATAATAATAATAATAATAATAATAATAATAATGGGGTGGACCCTTTCATTAGAAACAAAGCTGGATGCATAATTTCTATGAAAGTTTTATTTTCAGCAGCATATGATTGGAATATTAATTAGCCACATCCATGACTGTCAGATAATAACAGTCTCACAGAGCTGAATGGAGTCCGTGACCTGTAAAAAGGCCCATTCATGCTGTCCAGCCTGCCAGAGCTCCTTCTTTTTGGCTGTGGACACAAGACTTTCTCACAACGCTCCTGTGAAATGTCCCAGTTGTCCTTTTCCGAGCTATTGTGGACAGAGTCTATTAAAAACGCAAACTTTTCTTTTTCTTTTTTTTTTAAACAGGAGCGAAAGTTAACATTAACATTCATAGCTCATTTCCTGAGCAGGCCGATTTTACATACTGCAGTCAAGTCTTTAAAACGACTTTCTTTCTTTCTTTTTAAAGGCAGCAATAGATGTCTTTCCTCTAATCTGGTGTTTGAGTTATAATTACATGACATGGATGACAAACATGAGAGAAAAGGATGTGTGCAGGGATCACCACGGGTCACTCGGTGTTCCCTCGCTGGCCTTGTCAGCTCCTCCTCACTCGATTTATCTCTTGCTCTGGACAAGTCACAAAAAGCATATAATGTGAAATGGAAGCTGGAATTGGAGTGTCCTTTTAATTAGTTGTTGAAATGATAAATCTTGAAATAGCTCTGCTTGAGGTTGATTACTCACCACAAATCCTCGGCTGTTGGTTTCGTTTAAAAAATCCCAAGGACAAGTCAATTAGAGATCAGAAACACATTATTACAGCTGGAAAAAGCTGATGAATTCCAAATAATAACAATTATTATTATCATTACACCATGAACACCATGGACGCTAGGAATTCTGGGAAATCCAGCAAAGTGACTTATTTGCCATTCTGTGATGTACTTCCTACAGAAAGGTTCACTTTTCTTGAAACCTTCGAACATGTACTGTCGATATGTAAGGAATTAAACATATCTGGCTGTGCCGTTATAGGAAAATAATCAATGACAGGGTGGTCTGATGACGTAGAGTTATTGTTATTACCACCCCAAAGTCGATTATTTTCCATTAAAAGCACGTCTTGAAGTGATGTAACACCGTTATACCAATTACATAGCAATTTTTTGCTTACTAACCAAAATAAGATTTTTTTTATCCATTTATGGTTACATTAAATGTTATTGAAAGTCCATGAAACAATTTCCTGTCATCATTTTAGCTATACATATATGCTATAAAAAATTGTTTCCTCACCAGAATACCAGTTAATACGATACAAAAACACACCTTGTGATGTTAACCAGAAAGACGTTCCCATGTCAGAGACTTACAGTTACAAAGAACTGGCACTGGAGACTCCTTCCATAAATATAGAAAGCCCTTTGTTGGAAAATGTACATTTACAGATTTACCTCGTACTGTTACAAAGCACCGACACTGGAGACTCCTTCCATAAATGTCAAATAAACATATTTTTTAAGGGAAAACCTCACCATATCCACAAATTCATAAGCAAAAATGTATTCGAATAAGTACACTGATATCAACATTCCAGCTGGAAAAAAAACTGTCAGAGCTGCTGCTATAGAAAATGAATCAACACCTTATCTACTTAACCTACTGCTCAAGAGCGGTAATTTAACAGTAGTATAAAATGTAAAACTGGTTTGCTTGACAATGTTATTATATCATAATTTTGCTCACACAACATTACTTACTTCGTGTAGAAAGTGTTCCCAGAACACTGAGAAAACGTGAAAGATTAAATGTAATGTGAGTCAAAAGTTCATGTCTCCCTAACCTAATATGGGGAAGCTTTAAAAAAAAAAAAGCTTAAGGTTATACAACTTTCCATATCGTTGCAACAAATGTTCACATATTCCTTGTATAGGACTCCAGAAGTCTCTGTAAGCCCCAGTTTTGCAAACAGCAAACAGTCTATAAAGCATGACAACAACCCTTAGACCTTATCAAAGAAGATTTTTGGGGTCACTAGGGACATTGTGTGCTTTGTGTCAGGCTTTAAGAAAAGCCAGGATGAATATGGTGTTCTCTCGGGTTCCCCCACCCAAAAGTCAGCTGTCTTTCTCCATCACCTCGTCTAGATGTTATCACTCATTCAGAGCCATTCAGAAGAAGCGATAAATACTGGAAAACACATTTTACTTTCACTGCATGTTTACTTACATTAAGGCGAGGGGACACTCCTTGTGAATAAACTAACAATACACTTAACGAAACGTGGATCCTCAGAGGCGTATCGTTCAGCCGAGTGAAAGACTTTGAAGGATGTTTGTAGTAAAATGGCCATGTTTGAGTGGGAGGATTGGAAAAGACAGAGAACAAAGTCACTCTCTCTTCTTCTCCCTTTCATGTGACTCGTGAGTAGTGTGGAAAAAGACACAGATGTAGTGCAGAAGTAAATGCACCCCTGCTGTTTTAAGAGATGCTAATTTTGCCTCATAATTTTGCTCAGGTTCAAGAGTGCAGCCTTGTTTAAAATTCTTACAACACCTCCCAATATTTAGCGAAGAAGTGCAAAGATGTTTGCCAATCCATATGAATCCATACCTATCCTAAATGGATGTTATGTGCTGTTTGACCCAAGGTTATGAGCAAAATGGTAAATGGCGCACTTGTATAGCGCTTTTATCCAAAGCACTTTACACTATGTCTTATTCACCCATACACACCAGTGGTAGCAGAGCTGCCATGCAAGGCGGTAACTTGCCATCGGGGGCAACTTGGGGTTCAGTGTTTCGCCCAAGCTCACTTCGACAAGTCGAATCACGTGGGCCGGGAATCAAACCACCAACCCTACCATTAGTGGACAACCCGCTCTACCACCTGCGCCACAGCCACCACACAAGGTGCATGTGTATATTTAGTTGATCCCCCATTATTTTCTCCCTAATATGGTTTCACCCACCCACCGTCTCTCCCTTATCATACTCCAGCTACCAACCAGAAAGAGTGAAGAGTAACACGTGATTCCTCTCAGACGTGTGAAGCCACCAACCGCATCTTTTCAAACTGCTGCTCATGCTGTGTAAAAGCACTATCCTCTTCCACCTACAAGAGCTCATGGATGTCCATGATTAGCTAGTGTCACTGGGATTGACAGGGCAGAGAGAATATGCCCCTCCCACCCAAAAAGCACAGCCATTTTTGCTCTCTCGGACTTCCAGTCACGAATCGCTGTAGCAACATCGGGATTCAAACTTTTTGTTGATGCGATAAGGTGAGGGCTTTTCTCTTCCACCACTCAGGAAACCCTTGTATCCAGCTTTTCATTTTCTGTAGCAACAAAACCTCACCGAAGTCTAATTATTGAAAGTACAGCAAGATGACGAAATGAATAACTTCAGCAAAGTTGTTTCACATTTTATATATACACATTCATGAATCAGCAAATTACTGTGGAAAAGAATCTGAACTGCATACTTTATGCATCACTATAATGCCTTTACTCACCTTCTAATGTTACAAATGTTAAAAGCCATTGTTTGGGCCATTGTTTAACTGCACAAGAAATATTTCATTATTTTACAATTTTATTAAAAAAGCTTTTTATATTTCTCTTTTTTTCCTTCAAATACCATGCTCAAGTTCTTCCTCAATCAAAAGCTTCTTTATTCTGATTGAACAACTGCGTGTAAATGTGGTGAGTGAAATACAAAAAAAAAAAAAATGTCATGAGCAAAACAGAAAAGTGTAAGCTTTTGCTCACAGATCAATTAAATGCCTGGATACATACTCATTTAACTTTAGAAGTAAACAGATCTAATCTTTTGGAGCAGCTAAATGAGAATTTGGTGTCTTCACTTCACAAACACTTAGCAGAGATTGTGTATCATGGAAAGCTGACAGGAGAGAGAGAGAGAGAGAGAGAGAGAGAGAGAGAGAGAGAGAGAGAAGTAGAGATACAGGAAACAAGTTCAAATCAGGACACGATAATGTCCAGGTTATGATTAGGTCCGATTCACACGCAAGGAATATAACAGTGCCACGAGACACTGGCGTATCCTGCTGATTCTCTTCACACAACCGCACAATAACATGATGCAGCAACACGACAGAAGCACAACTTCCACACTGCTATGCGTACACTACTGAACAAGCACGTCGATGTAGTATTGAACCTCGTACAGGATTTGTTGTAGCTTTGGATGCCAGCTCGTACCTGTGTCACTGCAGGTGTCTCTCAGGTCAATACAGTTCACATGACCTTATATTCAAAACGCAACAGCGACTCGTCGATACATGTCTGCGGGTCACGGCTCGTCTGCGAACGAGTGTATTGAGGAGAACGCTTAGTGGGCTTTGTACTATTGTGACCGTCTTATGAATGATGCTGCACGGCCACTTTGTAACGAGCTACACTTTTCATCAGGATTATGTGAAAATTTCTCGTAGAAATACAGGCACCCAAGTTACAGGAAACTAATCAGTGACAGAGTGGCGTGATGTGGACAGATAGACTTCAGCTAAATTTCATTTTAAAATAACTCAGTGTTAACCCAGTGGCGCCATGCTTTTTAAACGTTTCTATTTGATGCCGTGGAACATCCCCAAGACAAGTTAGTTCCTGTTATAACTTACATTGTTTTCAGCCTCTCATTTTTTTCCTTTCTTTAACTTAAAAAAAGAAGAAAAAGAAAACAGACAAAAAGACAATAAACATACCCCAGCTTGCAAATTTACTATATGGACCTAAGATTTGAATGGCAGACAGGACTAATATCAGAGCTGCTGCTCTAGAAAATGAATCAACATGGATGAATCATGAATCATGAATCATGAATGAATCAACATGATGGAAACTGTAGCATTCATATTCTTACAACTAAAATGTTGCACTGATGTTGTAGGAATGTTTATTTTAACACGTTCTTGGGACGCTGGGAAAAATACACTTTCTGATTCAGAAAAAAGCTTTGCTAATCTAGAGTTGTTAGTTGGGAGTAGGCTTTTATTTTAGTTTATCCCTGAGTCTCTGTACACACAGTTGATGTGTGTTGTAGATTATTATTACTATTTTGAATAAAGGCTGTAACCCTATTTGGATGGGATTAGATTTACATAAGGATTTGGGTTAACTTTAATATTTATCTGGGATTTTATTTCTACCCTGACTGGCCTTGTCTGTGGTTTTCTCCTTATTCCTCTGAGAAAATTATAGACCCAATAACCTACTGTTTATTGATTACAAAACAACAACTGCAGTGCTCTGGTCATTTTAGTCACATCAGTCAGTCACATCCAGTGAGTAGATGCTTATACAGGCAGATGCTGCCTCTTGTGTTGGAAAAAAATAAAAGTTTTTGGACTACTGCTACTCATTGTATTTGGTCAGCTAGCATTTATATCTAGTGTATATTAAATTAAGCAGAAAATTACGATTCCACAGGCTGATTAAAAGGACTATTGTGTTAAGTGCTACAGGTATAAAGACACATTATAGTGATCTACTGCAGTAAGGCATAATATCATGTACATTTTAGTTTTCTAAAAATAAATGAATGATCATTTATTTATTATTGACAAATGACAAATTTCTTCATCATCTAAGCTTAGATGGTGCCAAGGAAATAAATAGAGTAATAAATTATCAATAATGTTGCATTGAATGCATAGAAAACAACATATGACCAAAAACAAACCTTCATTCATTTACTCATCCTGTATCCCGTATCACTGCCATCTTCAGGAGTGTTTTCTTTTAGAGAACATGTGCAGATGTTACAGATGTTACCCAGTGTAAACAATCCTGTTCGAATATGGATTAAGTCACTTCAACATCCAAGCAATAAAAATGGCAAAAGACCATAAAGCCAGCTTTAAGCTATACAATTTCCAGGCGATGTTTGCTGTATCAGACAAAAAATAAATAAATTATAAATAACTCATAAAAGAATTCGGCTGTCTTAGAACGCAAAATGCACTGATTTATTGTAATTCTGACCAAAAATCATCAATGGCAGGGTTCTGGCTAGGATTAAGCACTCATTTTAAATCCCGCAATAGGAGGATGACGAAAAACTCACAGGACAGCTACAAATATGACAACGGCAATTGTGAAAGGTAATTGAAACATGCTAATGGACTGAAAAACATGCTAATTACCTCAAGCTCACTTTGAATAACGTTTTGTTTTTATATAAGAGATGATTGATGACTGTTGACATAAGCAGATTGTCGTCATTTTCTGGAATCGTAGGTCTAGAGTCCATCGTATAATTTGACACGGAGAATATTTTATCATTGAGTTAAGATTTTATGAAGATCATCTAGTAAAAATCATACAGTCTAAAACAGGTCTTAATAAGACAGTAGGACTTATTTCTGATTCATGAAACAGCTGTCATTCAGAATAGTCCACAGTACAGCATTTTCACATTTAGCGACTAGTGACAGAAGCAGTGAACTGGTCAAATGGAGCAGTGTAGCCTGGAGCTAATGGACAAGTGAAATGTGAAGTAAGGGCTGAGGTAGGGGAAGGATCGTGGACGTCTCCGAGCAGCAGCTGCTTTTCTTGTTCACGCTGTCACAACCTGGCCTGTTTTGGACAGACAAGAATTTAGACATGCCTTTGAAGCCTTTGGTTTTTAGAATATGCACACAATCAATAAGGAGCCCTGGACTTCAAAGTGTTTCACGGCCCTCACCTGCTGCTCGTCGCTGGTTCAGAAGTGCTTCCAGTCCCAAACAGGGACTAAACAAACAGACAGGAGAAGCTCATGAAGACTCGTTTAAAGAAGAGAGAAAATACAACCTTGTTAAATTTCGTAGTCACCCATAAAAAGATTATTAGGTGCTCGGTTAAACTAGGCATGAGCTCTTTTTCTTAGTTCTAGACAGCAAGAAATGTCAAAATCATACCACGAATTAGTATGGCACTATGTGATATTAAACAAATTGAATATTTTGTGATTATATAATAGAACTCTGGTTGTTAAATTCAGACTGTGGTCTGGATGCAGAGCAAGTTAAATATTTCAGGAAACCAAATATGTGTAAAAAAAATAATAATAAATAAATACTGAAGCAGTGCAAAATATCATATGATAAAAGAGCCTCTGTTAGACTTTATCCAATCTCATGTTTTTATGTAAACTTTCTATCAGAAGGAAGTTCAAGAGACCAGAGACTAGACACAGGGCTAGATTCATTTAATTAGTTAAAAACAAAACAAATTTTAATTATTTTTAACAATTTTTTTAACCCTATTTACTCTAATTTTATTTATTCTCTCTAGTCGAATCAATAATAAGCGACTGTGCTCTCTGGGTGGGAGGGGCATACTCTCATTCCCATGTTAACCACAGCTACACTGCCCACTTTGAGCTCATGTATGAGGAAGAGGGTAGATAGCGCTTTCCTCAGACTATGTTATGCAGGCATGAATTAATCATTAATGGTTAAATATTAACGGGTAACTGTTCTGTCACATTCACCCACATTAAACATTTGTAAACATGGAATTTTAGTTAAATACCTGTGTTATAATTCTATAAATTGTATAGAATGCCATATTTCACACATGGTAGAATATTATTCAATTCAGTTCAGTTTTATCTGTATAGCACTTTTAACAATGGACATTGTCCCAAAGCAGCTTTTCAGAAATATATAAATTCAGGAGATAGATTCAGGATATAGAAAGGGGGTTGAGGGGTCTAGGTGGATGACAGAACATCCAAACATCCCAGTTTATCTATTCACAAAAGGCTTCACTAACCAAATATGTTTAAAATTTGAACATGAATATTATATTTTGCTGTACGTGTAGAATAGCAGTGGTGATTACTAGCGTCTCAGGGTCTGGTGCCACGACTTTATGGACTGAGTCTTTTAGAATGAAGGCACTTCAAATGTCCTTTATTAATAAATAATACTCCACATTTGCCTTAATGCCACGAGAAGTCTCTTACACATCAAAGTCCTAAATGACTACAGTGAATGTACTTTAAGAATAGCTTTCCCTCCAATCCAGGTTAACTGGCACCAGAGTTCAGATATGAATTGCAATGTACAATATTGGACTAAACCCTGAAAGTGAATATACAGTACTTTAAATACATTGTGGTTGTGAAATGTCTGTCAGAAGCCAAGCGAAAAACTCTTTATTATTCTTTTATTTAATCCTGCACCGTTTAGTTAAAGGGGAGGATGTTGCATGACGATTACCAAAGTAATCTCCACAGCAGTGTGCTGATGTTGGTATGAATACAAATTCCTCGTGCATCTTACCCTACATTCATAGTGTTTTGTTCTTGGATTTTATTGCATCTATAATCCAGGAAGCGACTGCTGTGTACTTGAGTAATAATAGTCTACTTGGTTAGAAATGAATCATAGTACACAAAGTTTATAAATAAATCTGCCATGACATTAAAAACATTGACAGGTGAAGTGAATATCATTGATTATTCTGTTACTATGGCTCCTGTCAAGCGGTGGGATATATTACTCAGCAAGTGAACAGTCAGTACTCAAAATTGACGTGTTGTGATGGCTAGAGGACTGGGTCAGAGCATCTCTAAAACAACAGGTCCTGTGGGGTGTTCCCAGTATGCAGTGGTTAGTACCTACCATAAGTGTTCCAAGAAAGGACAACCGGTCAACCGACGACAGGTCATGGGTGCCCAAGGCTCATTGATGCATGTGAGCCCATCTGGTCTGATCCAACCAAAGAGCTACTGTAGCACAAACTGCTGAGAATGTTTATGATAGAAATGAGAATGGCTATGATAGAAAGGTGCCAGAATGCACATTGCATTGCAGCTTGTTGCATATGGTGCTGTGTAGCTCCAGAACAGTGAGAGTGCCATTGCTGACCCCAGTCCACCGATGAAAGCACCTACAATGGGCATGTGAGGATCAGGACTGGATCATGGACCAATGAAAGAAGGAGGCCTCGTTTGATGAATCAGGCTTTCTTTTACAAAATGTGGAGGCCGGGTGCATGTGTGTCGCTTACCTGGGGAGAAGACGGCACCGGGATGCACTATTGGAAGAAGGCAAGTCGGCAGTTGCAGTGTGATGCTCTGGGCATTGTTCTGCTGAGAAACATTGGGTCTGGCCTTCATGTGGATGTTACTTTATCACGTACCACCTGCCTAGACACTGCTGCAGACCAAGTACAACCAATGGTATTCCCTAATGGCAATGGCCTCTTTCAGCAGGATAATGCACCCTGTCACACTGCAGGAACGGTTTGAGGAACATAACAAAGAGTTCAAGTTGTTGACTTGGCCTCCAAATTCCCCAGATCTCAATCCGATCAAGCATCTATGGGATGTGCTGGACAAAAAATGTCTGATCCATGGAGGCCCACCTCACAACTAACAAAATTAAAGGATCTGCTGCTGACATCTTGGTGCCAGATGCAACAACACACATATATACACTATTTCACTGACAAATGTATTAGGAACACCTGCACACCTTGTTATTCATGCAATTATCCAATCAGCCAATCATGTGACAGTATTCCCATGCATAAAATCATGCAGATGCAAGTCAAGAGCTTCACTTAATGTTCACATCAAACAGCAGAATGAGTTAAAATGTGATCTCTGTGACTTTGAAGTTGGCACAGTCGCTGCTGGTTCGAGTATTTCAGAAGCTGATGATCTCCTCCAGGAAGCTGGACAGTTGAAGATTGGAAAAAGACCTGGCAATCAGTTTCACTGATCATGTGCCCACTGTTGCATCAGATTCCTGTTCTTGGCTGACAGAAGTGGAACCTGATATAGTCTTCTGATATAGAAGTTCATCTGCCTCAAGGTTCAGCTTTTTGTCTATTCTGATATGTGTTTCTGCACACTACAGTAGTAAAGAATGGATATTTTAAGTTATCGTAGACTTCCTGTCAACTCAAACCTCAAAGCCTGTCTATTCTCCACTGGTCGCTCTCTCATCAACAAGGCGTATCCACTCACAGAACATTAATTTCCTTAAATTACACTGTCAGCATGGCTCTTTTCCCCTCCCATATTGTATCATGAAGCCCTTACAGGTGCACAGAAGAATGAATAATGAAAGGTGTGGTGGAGGTGTGGTGCAGTGGACGAACATGCAGCTCCATCCAAACTCCCACCACCAGGTACAAGAGGCAAGAAAACACACACATAATAGACCAGCAAGCAACCCAATTTGCATTTCCCCATTCAGGGCCTGGAACTCTGTGCTCAGAAACACATGAAAAGGGTCCATTCAGACATGTAAATGGGATTGTGTACATTACAATGAGAGAGGAGTGACTGTGAAACTTCCTGCATGGCGAAATCTGTGGTGGCAAGCCTTTAATTGCCTCGAGCTGAGTGATAGCCATACTGTGAGCTCGTTAGGCAGGGCACAAACACGAGCGGATAATTTTAGTTTATTAACAATTACATATACAATTTAAGCCTGCTTGTAAGTCCGTTCTTCTGGGTCTTGAACTTCTTTTTCTCTTTTTTTTTTACATACTGTTTATGTTTCTCAGAAAAAAAATAACGAAGCGTTTTTTTTTTTGAGAAATGAACATGAAAATATGTTGAATGGTTGTGATACCCTATTGATAAAGCAACAGGGAACATTATTTATTAGTCCAGCATGGTATCGTACAGCAGCGTCGTTAGTCATGCCTCTGTTTAAACTCCCATTGACCTCTTTTTGTTGTTGAACTAAACCAAAGCCACAATAGTTTAGTTTTTTTTTCTTCCCCTTTTCTTTTTGTTACCCCGCTGTTTACTGCACAATTATGTCCTCTCAAAAAGCGGATGTGTAAGGCCTTTTAAGGGTGAGTGTTTTAAATGGGGGAGATATCTCACACAGCAAAAGTGAAAATTAAAAAAAAAAAACGCCCAATTTGTTGGGGTCGGTCCGAGGAAGAGAAAGAGATGGCAAAGTCAAGTCATGTATTAAGTATGTGTGTGTGAAGTATGGTGACTCGTGGTAAAGATAATTCCTGATAATGGACAGGCCCTGACTAACGCACTAACTGACACTGAGGCTGCAGGTAATCAGCCTGACGTTAATGCAGGCCCTGAATGTGACATCTCATCATCAGGAATTTTCTTCATTGGCACGGAAAATGCCAGGCTGCTCACCTCTGACTGCGTGGCCCCCACATCTATTAACCTTATTGATTTGGATCCCTGCTGATCCCCTCCAGATCCTCAGCTCCCCCACTGAGCCGGTGAAGTGGATCAATCCGTCGCCGGGGGCCACAGCTCCAAAAATGTGGCGAGTGGAGACCACTATTGGTGGCATGAAATGAATACCCAGATAGAGCTTAGAGACACTCCATTTTTACACCAACCTTCCTCTCTCTCTGTTTCTCTGTCATCTTTCATGTCATGAGGATGGATTGAGGTTATGCAAAAAATGCAGTGGGTGTTGCTTATATTTGGCGTTTCTGCACAAGGATGTAATTTTGCTTTGTGCTAATATCATAAAATAAGCATGTTTTCATTACCTTCATAATGAGCTGTATCAAATCAGCGGTGCTGGTATTATTGCTACGACTACGTTAATTCACAAAGAAATGAGGGGATTGCCTGATAAATGCCTGTTTGTTGATTTGCAGAAGGGGAAAAAAAATAACAACAACAACAAAAAAAAACACACATTTTCTCTCAGATATCGCATTTACATTCAATTTGCCATTGCAAACACCACTCCAGATTATGAGTTTTACAAATAGCAAATTTAGATTAATAAAGTGTTCTTTAGATGGAGTAGCCATTCTGGAGGAAAGCGCCACTAGTAATCAGCATAATCCATGCTCAATTCAGAAGTTAAAGTTTAATAGATGCAAATAACACAGCTTAGCATTTGCCATTTGGACTCCATGCACGTGGCATTCCAACTTTCTCTCTTCCATGGGCTACGTTTCGCTTGATTAATTGAAACGATTTGCATAACTGATTTTTCTTTTGTGCTTTGTTTTGATTCTGTGCTGTACTGAATTGAATATTTGATGAAGACTGTAATGGAGATTTTATTATTATTTTTTTTTTTTAAGAAAAAGGTTTACTGTTACCAGTGTAGTCTGTCACACTGTCACTGGCAATTTGTAATGATCTTTCAGGTCTTACCAGTGTTTCTAACTTACTGACCTTTGCTAAATTTAGCGACTTTTTAAACACCTTTACATCCAAATTCTGTGATTTTATTGACTGTCATGCACTTGATGCAGCTCTCTGGTACACGTCACAGCACCTAGCTATATGAGTTGAGAGAGCAGGTTCACTGGACTCACCACCAGTGTATAAAGAATAACAGATTTGCACTTGATGTTCCAAATGACCAATCACTGATCAATATTGTTCCGGACGACCAATCACTGATCACTACTGTTCCCAATATCCAGTCACTGATCACTATTATTCTCAACACCCAATCATTGAACAACATTGTTCCAGATGACCAATCACTGAACACTACTGTTCCCAATATCCAGTCATTGATCACTATTGTCCCCAATGACCAATCACTGATCAACATTGTTCCAGACGAGCAATCACTGATCACTACTGATCCCAACATCCAGTCACTGATCACAATTATTCCCAACATCCAATCAATGAACGACATTGTTCCAGATGACAAATCACTGAACACTAATGTTCCCAATATCCAGTCACTGATCACCATTGTTCCCAATGACCAATCACTGAACGACATTGTTCCAGACGAGCAATCACTGATCACCTCTGATCCCAACATCCAGTCACTGATTGATATAATTCCATATGACCAATCATTGAACACTACTGTTCCCAATATCCAGTCACTGATCACAATCTTTCCCAACATCCAATCACTGATCAACGTTGTTCCAGATGACCAATCACTGAACACTACTGTTCCAAATAACCAGTCACTGATTACTATTGTCCCCAATGATCAAACACTGATTACTATCGTCCCCAATGACCAATCACTGATCACTACTGTTCTCAATATCCAGTCATTGATCACTATCATTCCCAACATCCAATCACTGATCAACATTGTTCCAGATGACCAATCACTGATCACTACTGTTCTCAATATCCAGTCACTGATCACTATCATTCCCAACATCCAATCACTGATCAACATTGTTCCAGATGACCAATCACTGATCACTACTGTTCCCAACATCCAATCACTGATCACTATTATTCCCAATGACCAACCAGAGATTAGAATTGTTTGTCCCATCCATACATTTCTTTGTTCTTTGTTTTAAACTCTCTTCTTGGCAATATTGATAGTAATATAGCACGTCATTACACCATAACTGTTTCCTTTGTGTCGATTTCCCAACCACTCACTACCACTGCTTCACTTTATTTAAATACTTAATAAAAATGATGAAAATGAGTTTGATACTATATTGTGAATGAATAAATAATTTCACTGTATTTCCTAAATATGTAAATAGTTTTATGCTGTTTTTTTTTACATAAAAAAACAAGCAAACAGTTAGACTGACTCCTTAATTTAACTCTATTATTTAAATAGGTAAATAGTTGGTTTGACTCTGTTTTGTAATTAATTTTGTAAATAGTTCGTTTATAGAGCTATGAGCAAATTGTTCTTAGAACATCTTTTGATATGTAAATGATCGTGATGAATCAATGAATATGGAAATGAGTACGTAAGTCAGTAATTAGTGGAATCATCTGGCGACTCCATTTCCCTTGGATACGGTTGGCATCACCTAGTCTTACCTTGGTGGTAGGAGCGCCTCATGACACTGCACTGGCCAAAAGGATGTTACAAGCAGCGTCAGATTTCACCCGACAGGACCCGAGGGACTTGTTTCTGGCCGTGTAGGCGTAGAGGTCATATGGACTGTGGGACAGTGCTACATTCCTCTTTGAACAGGTGGAAGCAGTTTGATCAGAAATGTGCTCGGGATGCGCCGAGCACAAATCCAGCCCTTACTATTATAAGCCCAATCACTCTCTACAGGTCAGAAGGTTAACTGGCCCTTCCAAATGACCTCTTTTTGTTCTTTATGAGTGGGACAGAACAGAAAATATCCTCCGCTCTGCAGCTTTTTATTTTTTTAGCTGAATAGTAGGTTCAGCTGATTCTCACTGACTTCAGGCCAAACTTTGCTCTGGTCTGACTCGGATTTCGTTCCTTTTTGAAGTGGATGTAAAATAATAATAAAAAAATCTAAACAAAAACAAAACAAAACAAGGCATCTGTGAAAACAATCTTCAATGGCTTTAAACTTTAACCACACTTCCCCCACCACTGCCCAGCTGTATCAACCTACTCTGAGCAATAGAGCACTAAACACACATGATTCTCACATCTGAGTCCTCAAAGTGTTTCTGAGGAACTATTTCCAATCAAATAATGGGCCTCGGTTATCAAATGTGCTGTTCGTGAAAATCCAGTTACTTCGCTCTGGCGTTTGTGGAAATTTACATAAATGGAGACGAATAAATTAGAAATAAATATATATAAATGAATACATATAACTCTGAATACTGTGATTCAATGAGGGCAAAAGTTATAGCACCCTATAAAAGGTAGAAGAGTTTGTGCGTGTCTGTTGTAGCAAATGTTCCAGAAGATTTAGCATACATCTCACTTAGGAGGCGCTCTCATCATTTAGTCATCATTTTGTTGTGTTCAGCTCTCTGTAAGCTGTGCCTTTTATGGAGTTTTGTGGGCGTGGCTAACTCTAAATCGGTTGTGTTGTGAATGCATATTGAAATCGATAACTGCTTGGCATTAATCCACGTACACGTGTGAGTATGAAGAGGATCAGAACGGCCGACGCTTTTGTAGAGCGGAAGAGAATTTTCAGTTCGTTTGCTTTGACTTGTGAAAACATTTGCATACTTTAGAAATCGACTGAACGACTGATCAATGAGGCCCATAATGTGCAAATGCTGGCATCGGTAAATAGCCGTTATTTCCATCTACTACAATTGTTGGTATAACTCTTAAATAGTTGCTTATAGTTGTTTAAGGTGGTCTCTCTCTCTCTCTCTCTCTCTCTCTCTCTCTCTCTCTCTCTCTCTATATATATATATATATATATATATATATATATATATATATATATATATATATATATATATATATATGTGTGTGTGTGTGTGTGTGTGTGTGTGTGTGTGTGTGTGTATAAAACGTATTTTTTTGAATTTATTTTTACTTTAGCTTAATTTCTAAATTTACAATACAGTTAGGGGTTCCACCTTAACACCAAGAAACTCTGACATTTTTTTTTTTCTTATTTTTGGTTTGGGAATCAAACCATATTTGCAAATATACTAGTAGGACTCCCTATTGCCTCTCTTACCCTTATTTGTCAGGCGCACTCCCTGATCCTGACGCAGTTGTACGCACTCTGAACTCCTTTGCCTGCTGTTAAATACAGCTTTTTTTTTCTTTTGTACTTTAATGTGTAAATATATACTGTCTAATTATAATCTATCATAAAATCTAATCATATGTCCAAAGGTATACCTCTTTAGCAATGAAAACATTATTATATGTATTATAATAGATTATAAACAATGTTTTAACTTAATGAATTAGGGCAACCTAACACCCACCTCTTTTTCCATGTGCATTTCTCCGCCCTTTTTGTTGTCTGCAGAAGTCCCTGCTGTCCCTCAATGAATGCTTTAATCTCCAAGCATGATTAAAGTTTAATCTAACTTGAAGTTCTGCATTGACCAACCCCACTGACATCCTGTTCTTTTCGTCTGACCAGACATCCTCCAAATGACTTACCCATTCAGAAAAGTTTTCTCTTTTCGCCCAGTCTGAGTTGTAAGTTGTAAATAGTTTTTTTTCTTAAACGCTGGTGGCTTGTGTGATTTTAGTACACGCATGGCCAACCTTTGCTGTGTTTTACCCATTTATGGACACAAGATTGGATGTAAGAACACAACCAGGAAGTTAACAAAAAGCAGCAGAAGTGTCCTGGGAAAGAATATTAATTTGCCGGGACAGTCACTCAAAAAGAGAACAATCCCTGGAAAACCGGGATGAGTGGGAACAGCTCATGTAGGTCCATGTTCTTTCAATTTACACAAGCAAACAGAATAAAGTTTATTATTGTTATTATTATTATTATTATTATTATTATTATTATTATTATTATTATTATTATTATTATTATTATTATCATTTATAATTTTTTTTTTTTTTTTTTTTTTTTTACAATTTTACTCATGTTTTGTCCTTGCTCTCTCTGGAACACTGGTGTATTAACCTCATAAACAGTGGTTTAAAAAAAAAGTCATCAAAATTAGTTACAAAACTAGTTGCAGAATTAGCTGCAACATTAACACCAGAATTAGCTCAGAATTATAAGCAGAGTTAGGGACAATATAAGCATCAGAATGAGCAGAATTTGTTGAAGAATTGGCTGCAATATTTGATGTAGAACTAGCTGCAGAATTGTCAACAGAATTAGAACAAAAAAGGTGCAGATTTAGCAGTTGAGTTGGCTGCAAAATTAGCGGTAGAACTAGCAGAGGACCTAGTAAAAAAATCCTCAGAATTAGCTGCAGAATTAACCCTAAAAGTATTAGCTGCAGAATTAGCCTTGCAAGAATTAGCTGCAGAATTTGATACAGAATTAGGAGGAGAATTACTCATAGAATTAGCATCAGAGACTGCAAATTGGCAGAAAAATGTGCATCAGAACTAGCTAAAAAAATTAGCTAAAGGGTTATTAACAGCAAAGTTAGCAGCAGTGTGAGCTTGATGTGCATACATCATCAGCCTGTCTCACTGCTGGGGGGATGGATTATATCATTACATTTATTCACTTGGCAGACACTTTTATCCAAAGCTACTTACAAATAAGAAACGCAATATGTTCTCAAGCAGAGAACAATACAAGTAGTGCTACTATACAAGATCCATTAATTGAATACCAGAGGAAGCAAAGTGTACGGAGTAGAGGTGTAAGTGCATTGTGTTTTTTTTTTTTTCTATGAGTTGGTTAGGTATTGACGGAAGAGGTGGGTCTTTAGCTGTTTTTTGAAGATAGTGAGAGATTCTGCAGTCCGGATTGAGATCAGAAGAGCATTCCACCACTGGGGAACGGTAAGCATGAAGGTTCTGGAAAGGGACTTTACGCCCCGCTGAGTGGGAACTACTAAACGTCGGTCGCTAGTCGATCACAGATTGCGAGAGGGAATGTATGCCTTCAGGAGAGAGTTGAGGTAGGAGGGTGCTGTTCCTGACAAGGTCTTGTAGGTGAGCATCAAGGCCTTGAACTTGATGCGGGCAGCTACAGGAAGCCAGTGGAGGGAGATGAAGAGGGGTGTGACATGGGTTGTCTTGGGCTGGTTGAAGACGAGGCACACTGCAGCATTCTGAATCATCTGAAGGGGTTTGATGGAGCTGGCTGGGAGGCCTGAAAGCAGTCATACGTGTAAAGCATATCATACGTGTATATGTGTGTGTGTGTGTGTGTGTGCATATAGTATATATACTCTGTGTGTGTGTGTGTGTGTGTGTGTGTGTGTGGGTGTGTGTGTGTGTGCGTGTGCATATAGTACATATACTCTCTGTGTGTGTGTGTGTGTGTGTGTGTGTGCGTGTGCATATAGTATATATACTCTGTGTGTGTGTGTGAGAGAGAGAGAGAGTACATGTAGTATATATAGTATATGTACTGTGTGTTTGTGTGTGTGTGTGAGTGAGTGCATGTAGTATATATAGTATATATACTCTGTGTGTGTGTGTGTGTGTGTGTGTGTGTTTTGGGGGGTTGCCTGGGAAGCAAGTCTGTAAACACCAGTTTATTCTGCATGGACAAAGTCACTGATATCACCGGTGACAGTGTGAGTTTCTGGGCCACGCCGCTGTGCTTCTCCCGGATATCACTGTCAAATCCTGACATTAAGCCATTATGGTCATCAAGCAGGCTGCCAGTGAGAAGCTCGTCCAGATCCGGTGTCTCCTAAGAGGCCACCGCGTGCATGTGATTAAGACAGCGTGAGGGAATACAGACATGAATTCCTCTCCATTAATTGCTGACACATTGTTTCGTGACCTGCAGCAGGACCTAATCGAGCAAGGCTTACAATATCAAAATCTACATCCATGCTAATGTTTTATGTGCTCAGTAATTATTCAAATGAGAAAACTAGCAAGGGCACCGGTTGTGGCAAATGAGGTCGGGAGATGTGTGTGTGGGGGGTGGGAATAGGCTTAAACTCATCCATTATGCATGAGGATCTTTTCTCCTCACGTTCTACAGTTGAAAGTGGTCTAATTGCCAATCAAAGAATATGTTCAAACACTTTGTTATGTATAAAAAAGCAGGAAAAAGGCGAGTGAACATCCAGTTCAGTGGGCATGTATCAATGAGTGGCATATGGTTGTTTGGCCCTCTTGGCCTCCATATGCGGATAACCAGCCGGGCTCGGCCCGACGAGTAGTTAACAATAATGAGAATTACTTGCAGTCTCTTCCCTGTTTGTCACACCCTAACATCTTGATTTCATGGGTGACACTTAGGACTTCCCAGTGCGCTTTAATGAGAGCCTTGGGACCCTCTTTTACTCTCAGCCACTCTGCTTGGCACATAGTGGTGTAATGCAGTGACACTGTGTATCTGTGTATGTTTAGTGCTCCAAATCAGATTTAAATCCAAAGTGGGCGTGGCTTAGACCACAAGTGTAGTTTAAAAAAAAAAAACAAAGTATGAAAACTACCATGTTGCCCTTGGAAACACTGGAAAACACTGGGCAATGAAACAGAAGTAGAAATGCCAGCACTGTCAACATGGTTTATATTCACTAGAGTTTCTAACTGGTTCATACCTAAAGCTGTGACCATGACTGTTTTCCAATCCCACTCACACAGTTATTATTTTTGGTTCTACCCTCCCATGGTATTTTCAAACATATGTAGTTGGTTCCATTTCCCAAAATATAAAGGAAAATAGAAGCCTTATATAATGCACTACAACTCTGACTTGTATCTGACTTTTTCATTTCAACCAGTTGGGATCCCAGTCCTACATTTGTTTCTGTTTATTCAGAATAATGCATTTGTATTCGGTTACATCCCTAATTAGCTTTCTGAGATGCTAAGTATGCTATGCTAAACATGCTACAAAACTAACAAGTACAAACGAGTCCACAATTCATATATTTTTTTTCAAAAACAGTGATTCAAATGACCAAGCCCTATGATTTGGCATATACAGTGCTGCTTCTCCTTTTTCTGAGGTGCTCATTCACACGGAGGTATTTGAGGTGCCATATTACACTTTCACAAACATGTGTAGTGAAGATCAGACTCTGCGAGATCCCTGTTCTTTAAATAAAACAGGGCACTCATTCACACCTGATTGTCATCCAACTGATTGAAATCACCTGATTCTAATTTCACCTTCAAATTATCTGCTTCTCCTAAAGGTTCACATATTTTTGCCACTCACAGATATGTCATATTGGATCATTTTCCTCAAAAAATAAATGACCAAGTATAATATTTTTGTCTCATATTTTGTATTGGGTTCTCTTTGTGTGCTTTTAGGACTTGTGGACTTGTGTGATGATGTTTTAGGTCATCTTTATGCAGAATTATAGAATATTCGAAAGGGTTCACAAACTTTCAAGCACCACTGTGTAAACACTGGCATATTTAGCCTTTGACAAAATAAGGCCAAGAGCACTTAATCGGAATAACTGCCTTGCACTGGATCTCTGCTCTCAGCTCATGGGCTGGACGGCCAATGTGCGTCTTGTCCTATTCATGCCACCAGTTGTCCCACAACCAGTGGAGACTGATGCTAGCTGACTGGTGGCCAAAGCACGCTCGGTCTGTGACCTGTCAATCCGAGTTGTGTGTTGGCCACTGTGATACTGTGTATGTGTGTCTGGGGGTGTGTCATGGTTCAGTAGGCTTTAAGCTCAGAGCAGAGGGATCAGTGGCTGAGCGGGGGACTTCTAGCCTCAGGGCAAATGCAGACAGACTAGGAGTATCAGTACCAATTTTGGAAAGCTAGGTCAGCAGCGGTTTTTCAGGAATAGGCACAAGACATGTAGAGCCTGGCATGTAAGGGAGAAGAGCAGCAACAGTACCAAACCAGAATCCAGGCTTTTCTGATTTGGACCAGGCCTTTATTTGATTATGATTACAGTGACCTTAAAGTTTCTTAACTATATTTACCTCATTTGGCTGATGGGTTTATCCAAATTGACTTACATTTGAGACTGAATATAACTGAAGGTTAAGGGTATTGCTTAAAGACCCAAGAGTGGCAGCTTGGTAATGCTGGGATTTGAACTAATGACCTTTCAATCAGTAGCCCAGTAGCCTAATGCCTTAACCACTGAGCTAGAACTCATGTGAGATGAGTCCAAAAAATACTGTGTGATAATACGTTCTCCATGTAAGACGATTACTACTTTCTGCTTAGGTCATCAATCAACGTGATCTGGGCTCATGCAGCAAATGAAAAAAAAAAAAAAAACACCATGTAATAAGGATATTTTTCTGTCCATTAGCATGTTTTGTTGACATTTTCCAATCGCCACTTTTTTTTTTTCTAGCTGTACAGTAAAGAATGTGTAATTCTATGCTGTCCTATTGGTGACTTTTAGATAGGCATTGTAGCATGGTCACAATCTCAATCTCAGTTCAATCTCAACTCATGACCAAAGAAATCTTTTACGACGTGTGATTTTTTTGGTCTGCGAAAGCAGAATCAGGCACCATAAAAAACCATCTGCACCGGGTTCTGGCCTGCGTTAATCACAGGATGAACAAAGCATGTGAGATGTCCTATGTTATATGCTGGATATGGAGTGCGAGGATTGAGAGAGCAAAGTCACACCATTTACACATGATGGAGTGCTATGTGACCCTCGCAAGGACAAGGATCCTACACACATGCCCTCTTCCTGTTTCCTGATTTGATTTATACCACATTGCAATGCATTTGGATTTCATATCTAATCCGGAGGCAACCCTGCAGATCTGTGATTCACTTTAACCCTGGCACGGGGTGGAGCACATTGCCAGGTAAGGGGAATATTACATCAACCCCGCTGCTTTAACATGGTTAACCATAGGCCTTGGGTACACCGGAGCACGGTAGAAATATTCGAGTGTTGGAGATGTTCGGGAAAATGTCTGCTAAAATAATCAAGATGACACCTCCAACCGGCTCGGGTGCCTCCTTAAGGCGGGCATTCGGAGGCACTAATTAAATGAACCAAAGGGGAGAAAATCCTCAACAATCCCACTGCCTCATAAATCTTCCATAAACATTATTTGTTTTAAAACTGTGGTAAAAAACCCATGCTGTTAAATTCCTTAAGCCTGCTGCTGTCGATTAAAAGGACAGTCAGCTGGACATCTCATTCCTGCTGTGTAATGGTCAGTGTCCAGCCTGGTTTCCCCTGCTGCTTTAAGTAAATTAACACTGGGATGGCTGTTTCTCCTCCCCCATGCCTTTAAATGAGTTTGAAAAAGGCAAAGGAACTGTAAACTCCTACATACCATAGATGCAGGGCTAGTTAATTGAAGATGCCAAACTAAGTGAGGGTTTTTTTTTTTCTTCTGGGAGAACCGCTATGAAGATTATAAAAGTAATCAATTGTTACTTTTCACACAGGCTTCAAAAAGACTACTTTGTTTGAGGGGAATTTACAGTTATTTTTTTTGCCCAGAATGGATGTTTATTCTGACGGTTCATATTTGAAACCCATATCTGTCTTTAATTTGAAGAAGGTCGCATGTGAATATCGATTACTTGGTCAATTGCTTTGAAAACTGCTCGGTTTTGGTACGTTCTTTTGAGCATTTTGTTACGAACTCCCCATCTCAGCACGTCTCACATTTCCCAGTGCAAACAGAGATGCTCCGATGTTTCATGTGTGTGTGTTTTTTTAGCTCAGGTGATTGCGTTTTCTTTTGATTTTGAGTCTTGTTTCTGCCCCTGCCCTGTGATTACTATGTCCCTTGATCATTCTCACCTGTTTTCAGTTCATTTCTGATTAGTTTGTGTATTTAAGCCCTGATGTTTCGTGCGCTCGATGTGGTCCCTACTTCAAACAGTATGTGCTAATCAGTATGTGTGTGTGTGTGTGTGTAGTATGAATCCAATCCTGGACATACAGTACTACATCCGCCATATTGGCATTGTCATGTGACCTTTGACGTCATCATAAACACTAAAATATTAAAGAGACCACCAGATTAAAGCAACCGCACTAACAGAAAAATGCACATCAGGAAAGTGTTTTCTTGTTTAAACCTTCAACAAGTTAACAATTTATTTAGGTATTGTTAAACAAGGCCTGTTTAACCAAGGTTTAATACTTAAAAAGAGTCAACCCGCTGTCTTCTACATTTTTTTTTAGCTCATCCGCACCAGTCCCATTGCATTATGGGATTTTTGACTCGCGTAGTGTCCATTGGGTGCATACTGCAAAATCTCGCTGGGAAGAAGAACGCCATGTGGGTATTTCTCGCCTACTGAAAATTCGGACATACTACCCCTCTGGCGTACTGCTTTTCGCCTGCTGTGTAGTAGGGAAGTACGCTATTTTGGATGCAGCCCTTGTCGCAAAGCAAAGTCATACCATGCTTTAAGTTCTGAACTAGTGTTTCCTGGTTCCTGAGTTCCGTGTTTCCTGTGTTTCCTGTTTTGGATTCTGCTCTTCTTTTGTTTTATGAATATGGATTTATCCCTGCCTGTTCACTGACCTACTCTATGGTCTCTACACTAACGACTATGATTTTTTTGGATTGCCCTAAATAAAACACATACTGAGTTTACATGCTTCGTCCTGTGCCTTTCCTCATAATCGGATATTAGAGCAAAACATTTCTCCAAATATCAAGTAAATCACCAATTTCCAATATTATCCAATAGTCACTGCTGCTGCTGCCCTCCATTGTTTGTTTTGCCACTCTGCTGATATTGGATGATGAAGATGACAGTAAAGTGCATTAAAGTGCATTGGGAAAAAACCCCACATGAAGTCCGATGTAACAGTTCTAATTAATGTCACATGGCTAAATATCAGACATGTATCCAATCTAGGACCACATATGAAAGTAGCTCAGATCTCAGTAGCTCAAAATATCAGATTTTTATGTCAACACAGTCCTGGAAAAATGAAACTAAAACAGGTCAGAAAAATGGATTTTTGTCACTTCGACCAGCTAATGTGAATGGTAATGAAGAAACACAACATAACCATTTAAACGTGGCCAAACAGTTCCAGCAAGACTAAAAGCCAGAATTTACTTATTAAATTAAATGACACAGAGATGAGACATAATTTGGAATCACTTAAGAGTAGATAGGCTAATTATTAGCCAAGCCGATTAACTTGTATTCTGGTCCGAAATTGAGCACAACCGGTGCATGTAGTGTGAATCTGCCCAGACATCTTCAAAACCCAATCTAAGTCTTAATTAAATTTTGCTGGAAGAAAGTGCTAAGAAGTCCTTAATCCATTTCCAAGAGGCTGGTGAAGTGTTATTAGCAGACGTTAATTTGTTAAGTTGGATTTTGTATGGGCCTTGTATTTAATGTGTGAGAACGGGGGCTGTGTGAAACATACAAAGAACATAAGGTCCACAGAAAAAGCTGGTGTCTTTAAAAAAAAAAGGGGGGGGGGGTTTGCAGGAAGTGAATGGGTGTATTAAAGACACTGACGTGTTTTCTCGTTACATTTCTATTTCGATTAGCAAGACCTAATTTTTGTCTCTTTCAGTTGATGCCTTCTTTTCAAAAGGGGATGATCCTCTGACAAAACACCTTAACCAGGTAAGCTAGCTTTGGTCCAAACAAAATCTCTACAGGGGTCAAGTACTTCAATGTGGTGCTGCTAATGACACCTTAAATTACAAAAGTACAACCATGGCTTCAAAGAAGGTGAGGCCAAGGGGAAGAATAGGAGCTATTCGGAGAGGTTTTTTAGCACCAGATCCATCTAAACTGCAATGGCCGAACAGCATGGCCTCTTGGCTCCAATCACGTCAGCCTTGACGCAGATATATGCAGAGAAATGCACAACAAAGGCTGCAGCTTTTAAGCTAACATTCAAGTTTCTTAATACCGCTCCAGAAAAGGTACTATTCATCATGCTTACCACTAAGGGGGAAAAAAGGAGAATAAGAAGAGAGGGGGGAAAAAAAGTTGAGGGCACATCCTTGACTAAATCCTCTTTTCAGCATAATCCACCTCACACTCTGTCTCTAAGCACTGGAGTGTGTTCCATCTGATCTCATCCCACAGGCTCATTCAGCGGCGAGCTCGGAGACTTGATTATGTTCCTGTTGTGGCAGACCTATTCACCCCTTTGAGCCTTTCCTACACACCTGGGATAGAAAAGGGGGGATTTAAACAAGCCTGAATGGCTTAACCAGGTGTTGAAACAAATAATGGTTTAACATTGTAATTAAAATAGCATGAATATTGCATTGGTCCTGTTTAAGGTCCCTCGTTTGAATGACTTTTGGTATGCAAAAGGAAACGACGCTGAATGGTTTATTTTTATTTTTTTATTTTTTCAGATGCAGAGGAAAATAAAAATACTACTGATGCTGAATTAGGGCCATTAGCTATATGCTAGCACAATGGACTTAATTAATGATGTCTGATTTTGGAGATGATCTAATTTCCCAAATTTTTCGTATTTAAAAAAATAAACAAGTAAATAATAATAAAAATTAAACAAAACTACATATATATATATATATATATATATATATATGTGATTTAAGAGAAAGGGGCTGCTCTAAATAATTTAAATTTAACTTTAGATCATTGTTTCCATTTATTATTTAAAAAAAATATCTATGGAGACTTAAAATCAGCACACTGTACCCAGCTAATTTAAATCCTAATTACAGCATGACAATAAACAAAGAAACAAATAAATAAATAAACAATTTCATATTTGCTCCTCAGTGACCTCAGGTTCTAATATATCATAGCCAGCACTTAGCGTTAGAACAGCTTCATACTGATGTCTTAGCTGAGTAGACAGCTGGCTGTTTCAGTATCTCTGCGTTCCTCAGCTGTGTTTAACAAGTCGTTAGAAGAAGTGACGGGTCACGCGTGGAGAAGTTTCCAAACAGCACAGGCTAAACTTCCTCAAGGCTCCTTGGCTTGCACTGAGTGCCCCATGACCCCCTGCTGAGAGGGTCCTAATCTCCAGCAATGAGTGAGCAACGAGAGAGCAAAAAGAAAACGCTGATTGCGTGTGATTGGCAGACTGCGCGGTTACCAGAGTAACTAGGAAATCTAATTCATCATCAAAATAAGGCAGAGTCCCATTATGGCAAAGGGGCAAATGGGAGACAAACCATCACGGATCAATGAGATTTGATCACTAAGGGCTACATGTATAGCACTCATGCGCAAACACGTACACACACACACACACGCACACACACACACGCACACACACAAACACACACAAGCATTTATAATAAAAAAAGAAGAAAAAAAAAGAAAGCATGATTCATTACTGTGGCTTTGACCACTAATCCTTCCAATGAATGAAAAGGTCCCTTTGGCTTTCCTGTGGTTGTGCAGACATTTCTACAATTGCATTCAGGAAACAAAGAACTGTTATGTGACCCAAATGTAGCATATATCATTATATATGACGTTATTTGACTGTTAAACATTGGACACAGAAAATATAATGGGTAGATTGCATACAGAGGAAGAAGCAAATGCCCCGATAATGCATAGTCTGACATTATTCAAGTGAAGTATCAATTAAATAACAAAGATAAACTGTCATAGCATTTCACTGAGGTTAATTAGGCTGAGGGTTCAAATCGCAATCACACTCATTTCTGCTACACACACACACACACACACACGCACCAACTTTCAGGTTGTTGCACATCCTAAAAAGGTCATCCATGGCATGATGGAATAAAGATTTGGTTACATAATAAGTATTTTCTTTCTACTATGTCTTATTAACCTTTACTAGGTATTTCCAACTTGCTACCTTTGGGATGCACTTTACATTTATGCTAGAATCGCATAAGAGAACACATTTTTGGTGGTTTTGTGTTTGAAATTTGTCAGCTTTAAGCCAAGGAAGTATATATTAGGTTGTCCTATTCACATCACTAGAATGTTGAGTCACTCTAGTTCAGGTAGACAAGAGTAATAAGAGTAACCACACCAATTAACACAAGAGCAAAGAAGTAAAGAAATATTGCCTCAAAGTTGACATGCTCCAATAACAACGTGTCTTGAAGTGTTTCTTTCCTCTTATACTACAGCAATTTACCATTGATTCCATCCATCCATCCATACATCCATCCATGTTCCATACCACTTGTCCTACACAGGGACGCAGGGAGCCTGGAGCCTATACCAGGGAACTCGGGGCACAAGGCAGGGGACACCCTGGGCAGGGTGCCAACCCATTGCAGAGCACAACTGTATACAGTATAGGCAATTTGGAAATCAGCAAACAGCTCATGTCTTTGGATTGGGGGAGGAAACTGGAGTACTTGGAGGAAACCGCTGGAGCACGTGTGCACACAGGGTGAAGGAGGGAATCAAACCCCCAACCCCAGAGTCACAAGGAAAATGTGCACTAAACCACCATACCCCCTGCCAATGGTTATAATATTTAATTTATTAAAGCAAGACATACTTTTAACCGTTTATAGTTACATTTAATGTATCGCACTGACACTGATACTGGAGAATCCTTCCTTCAATACATATTAAATGAATAAATGTATCCTTACCAAAAACGTCACCATCTCTAGAATTACTGTAGAAGCTTTTATATGTTAAATAATAACACATTGTTTATCCATATATTATTAGTTTTAGATCATTGTGGTGTTTCCACCATGCAAACCCCACTAAATGTGCTGTTATTATAGAAACGATAAGGTAATAGAATGAGTGCATTAATATATACCCGTAACTGTCCGATCTACTGTTATATAAACTAAAACGACACTTTCTGACCAATTTAGCAGCACGGTGTTATAAATACAACATTTTGGAGGAATATTGGAATGAACTGGACTAGATGTTATGAGGAACCTGATATTCTGTATTTAGTAGGAGACTCAAAGATATTACCAAAATCTGTGTATCTTATAGCCTATTATACAGCCATTTCCACATCCTGCTTTTCTTTCCCCAGGGACATTTTGCTTCAGTCTTGTCTTCAATAAGTGAAATGCTGCTCAGTGGGATTCGGGCTGAATGATTGACTTGGCCAGTCGAGAATGTTCCACTTGGCCCTAAGCAGTTCTTTTTTCTTCTGCACTTTCCTCAGTCCATCACTCAGGTACTCAGGTTAATCCATTAGTCCTTGTTGCAGAGCATGTTATTATTTTTTTTTGTTGTGCACTTTTAGCCCGGCCTATAACCAGTCCTCTCTTTACTTTAGGCTTAGCAGTGGTTTGTGATCTTGTAACGAACCCTCTGAGGTCATATATGGGCCTTTTTCTACTATACAAAGTCCCAGAACTGATCATGGTCCAGTAGCAAAGGCTCATTTTGCACTACCAGTGGTGGGGTTATGTGTATGACATCTCACAACCTGTAAGGTACAATACCATACACCTAAACGCATGAAAAATGGACAAAGATATTCTATGCACTTTTCTCATGGGCAACAATGGCGTGGTTTTGCACTGTAAGGAAGATGAAGGTATTTTTCCACTACACAAAATTCCAAACGTTTTGCCACCATAGATTGTAGTCCATTACCCTCTTTCCTCAACTCTCTCCTGATGACTTACGTTCCCTAATGCAATCTGGGATCTATCAATGACCGACGCTTAGCTCAGCGTGGCTCAAGGTCCCTTTCCAGAACCTTCACACTGACTGTCCCTCAGTGGTGGAATGAACTTCCAACCTCAATCCGGACCAGAGAATCTGTCACTATTTTCAAAAAACAGCTAAAGACCCACCTCTTCCGTGAACACATAACTAATCTCAAAAAAAAAAAAAACCCCTTACTCTGACACTTACACATTGACTCTGCACACTTTGCTTCTTCTAGAACTCAATTAAAGATCGTAAGGTAGCACTACTTGTATTGTTCTCTGCTTGATATATCGCTTTGCTTGTATTTCCTCATTTGTAAGTCACTTTGGATAAAAGTGTCTGCTAACTGAATAAATTCAGAATTAACATGTGCACATTTTCCATAATGAACAATAGCATGGTTGTATACTGTAATAAAGATGAAGGCCATTTTCCACTGCACAAAATACCAGACCTTTTGGCACTACAGATCATGGTCAATTACCAAAAGTTTCTAGTACCAGAGGTTCGTAGTTAATGTGTGCCCCTCGTCCATAGTGAACAATGGCATGGTTGTATTGAAATGCAGATGAAAATGACGGTCTTTTTCCGCAAAGTGTCAGAACTTTTGGCACCAGAAACCTTCCACTGACTATGGTTCATTCCACTATAAGTATAGATTGTCATATATATAATCACTGTGATTTAAAGTTGACATTTGATCATTTTTGTAACCTATAATCATTTCCAACTCTAGACTGTAAAACCAATTCAAAAACAAATTCTATTCAATCACACTCTTCACCGTCTGATATGTGAATTAGTAATTGTATGTTCATCTATGTGTGTGTGTGTGTGTGTGTGTGCATGGATGCGTGCATGCTCATGGACATCAGTGCTGCGTAGCGTGCGATGTGTGTTGGCCGGACGGCAGGAGATTGGGCACACATGTGGACTTCCCATCAGCGCCACTGGAGGGATGAGATGAAGAGACAGTGCCACAGCATGCACCAAACTTCCTCAGTGTAATTCAAGTCGAGAAAGGTTACGGTTTGATGCTGAGCCGGAGTGAAGGTTTTTTTCTCTCGGGCACGGAGCACGGAGGGCTGCCTCGTCAGAGCGGCTGAATGCTGAAACCCCTGACCTAATGGCTAAACAGGGTGGACATGACTGCACCGTGGATGCAGACAGAATTAGGATAGGCTACGAGGCTGGATTGGGAATAAGGGATAATAGCTAAAATATCACACTGATTTCCTTCCACAACTTGTGTAATAAAAGCTTTTTACTCATTATATCATAGATTGCAGATAGATGTAGCTTTAAATCATTTTGTGTATGAATTATATAATCTGTGTATAATGCACTATTTTATGTGATTACTAAGCTGTGGTAACCAGCCTGTCAAGATCTATCCTCATTGAAACGTCAGGATCTATGAATAAGCATAAGCATACAATTTGGAATCTCCTGTCGTTCCAAACAGCTTTCTAGCTAGTTAACTAACTCACATTTATCTTAGTTAGACAAGAGTAGGATTTCTGTATCTAAGTACATTTAATGTATTTGGAAGACACCCTTATGCAGAGCAACTTACATTCATTTCATTTATACATCTGAGCAGTTGAGTGTTAAGGGCCTTGCTCAAGGGCCCAACAGTTGTGGCTTGGCGGTGCTGGAACTCACGACCTTCTGATCAGTAACCCAACGTCTTAACCACTGAGCACTGAACTGCTCAGAACTGCTCAGTAGAGTTTTATATTGTTATAAGTTATAAGAATGTATTGTTATAAGTTATAAGAATTATATAAGATCAACTAAACCTGTCTATATCTACCCTTGTTAATCACACACATTAGGTAACTTTAGCTAATCAGCTAGATGTCTATAGAGTCTGGTATGGTTTGGCAAAAAACATAGCCAAGATCCAAAGGCTTTCAAGTTGACTGACATGCCAGATGACCAATCACAGATCTTTTCCCACAATATTTCTGCCAATGTATAAAACTCAAGTGCTTCACACAAAAAAATCTTTAAAAATGTGTTGTTGTTTTTTGCCCCCCAGTCTGGTGACTATATCTATATTGCTCTGATAAGCTCATTATGTCAAAATGTTCAAAAGTTTGTTTAACTTGATGGAAACCAGATTTCAACTTTCAATATCCTGAAGCTTGTGGCCAGAAAAGTGCACATACGCACATACACATAATTTCATATGTAGTAGGCAGATCTTCCAAACAGTTTGTGTATGTTGCAGGTCAATGCGAGTGCTGAAACAGTCTTGATTAAAATCTGATGAAATTACTTACATTAGCTAAATTAGCCAGTTATTCTGTAGATTAGCTTGCAATCCAGTGACTATATCTTGCTATAAAAAAAAGCTCATTGTGTTGCTGTATTCAAAAGGTTGTTTTTTTTGCTGGAAACCAAATTTCAGCCTTGAAGATTCTGAAACCTGTGGCCAAAAAATTGTGCATGAGATATGATATCCTGTAGGTAAGAGTTGATTGTGAGAATAACTGTTAGTAAAGTAACTTGCGTCTGCCACTGGTGAATGTGGATTGCTTCATTATTTGAGTCTTGATGTATTTCATAATTTTCCAGGGCCCAGCAATGGAAGCTTACCAGTACTGCCAAGCTTCCACTGCTGGGCCCTTGAACAAGACCCTTAACCTTCAACTGCTCAGTTGTATAAATGAGATAATTGTAAGTCGCTCTGGATAAGGCCGTCTACCAAATGCCCTAAATGTAAATGTCACAAACGCAGAGACATTAATTGTTTAAAGAGACAGGCAGATACGCCGTGTGGGTCAAATGGTTGGACAAAGTGAGCAGTGAATCTGGAATGATTAACGACCTCAGAACTGATTTAACAGGAAACAGGAAGCAGGTGAGATAGAGTTCAGGTGAGTTAGAGAGTTGTAAAATCTGAACTGGATCTTGCATGGGATTGAGAGGATCTGCAGTGGAGCTGGATGTGACAGTAATATTCTCACTGATTTATTTAACAGCCATCAACCCTGGCAGAATATACAATAGCAAACACTTTTTTTTAAAAAACTCAGATTTTACTTATAACCTATATAAGCTAAACGAGCCAGCAACCTAGCTTAGCCTGCAGATTCTGTTCTGTTGCTAGAAGCATCCATATGACCTGCTAATAATTTCCAAATTGGACATGTTCACAAATGGAGCTCATACACAACACAATTTAAATCAGTTTGAATTTGCCATTTTTATAATTGGACTCGGTCATCCTGAAGACGTTAACCATTTTTTTTTAGTTCAGAGGTAATTTATAATATTTTACTGCCAATATCCATACCATAAACAGATTGAGGAAATGGATTGAACAGAATGGATTGAAATGGATTGAGGATGCATTGTGCAGAGATTTAGCAGGAGCAACAGATACATAATGATTTTGTTTTTTTGTGCATGGATGTCATGTGCATTCTGCTCTAAAAGTTTTTGTTCGGTTATTTCCAGGCAATTCACCACAATTATGAGACTGCAATTAGCGCTATTGCCGAGTTAGACAGCGTGAGCAGTCAGGTGTGTCACAGGAACACAATTTTCATCCTGAACACATGCTCTTGGCTTTGTGATCAGCGGTAATTGATCCAGGTTGTGTGGAGAGTGTGGGTTTTTGTCGACATGTCAGTTGCACGCTCCACGCTGTCTATCTGAGAGCGAGCGCCATCTACGCTGTGCATGATGGTCTCCTTTGTCTTCCGTCATAAGGCCTTTTTCTTTTCAATGGGTCTCGCCAGCTGTCGATGCAAAACTAGCGCATTTCATTACAAATTAATTTATCTGATCTTAATGCTAACACGTTTTTTTTTTCTTCTCCTCCCCTCTACACACCACCCCTCCCTAATCATAATTATTTAACGCTCCAGGCAACAATCTATAGCTCGCCAAAAACAAATAAACAGTAGGTGTTCCACATCATTTATAGGAGAGCTGGGACTTTTTTTTAATCGAAACATCATTAATATCATGAATGTTTTATGCAGAGTTTAATATAGTTAGATAGGTCTGACTGACCATCTAAAATGCAAAAGGCTGCACTTGATTACCTGTCATTATGTGACAAGTGGAAATTTGATTACAGAAGGAATTATATATTTAACAGCCGTGAGAGAACCCCATCCAGGTGGGACAGAATATGCATTAAAATGTTTTAATCAAGCCTGTCTAACATTCGTTCAGAAATAACTGTCAAATTGGTATGCACAGAATCAGAAAAACAAACAAACAAAAATATTAAATTTATTGTTTACTGTCAGTGCCTTAGCGACACAAGGGTTCGTTTTTCAACTTCGGAAAAACTTAACAGCGCAGACTGACTTCATGATGCAGAGACGTCCAATCAAACTGGTGATGAAATCAGCGTTCTGTGTTTGTCACCTGCATCAACGGAAACCCTTCATCATTTCTTTAGATGACTGATTTTCAGGTACAGTCTTTAGAGCTGGAGGTGAACTCTCCCGGGCCTTGAACGCCCACGTGTGCTTATTTCTTCAAGGTCTTACTTTAAGAGTCCTTCAACATCTCAGCAGCGACAAAAAAAGCAGGACTGAAGTGGGATCCATGATGCAAATTACACAGTTCAAGAGGTAACTCTTCATCCTCTCTTCTCTTGGCTTGCTATTGTAGGCTCAAAAGCAGCTGTAAAAGGCTGAGATGTGCCTACGTCGAAGTGGGTTAACACCATCAGATCTTGTATTAGCCTTTCCCTAGCGGCACGGGCTATGAATACCTGAGGCGTTAGTAGTTCCTTGTGATAAAGGACACAAAAACAGAATGCTGTGCTTGTAGTGCACAGTGTGGATTTGGAAGTGAATGTTAAAAGCCAAATAGGATTTCGTTTCTAATCTAGTTGAATTAGAATTTGGACTGATAGAGGTCTTAGTGTGGTAAAGCTGCTAATCTCAGATAACCAGCTTCAGCTAATATTATTAAAAAAAATCACATATGTGTGCGGTGGTCAGGAAAAACCCATTGGATGTATTTCTGGCAAGCAGCCAAAAAAGATGGACAAATTGGGTTTGGGCCAAATTCATATGTATGTATGTGAGTATGTATGAATGTATGTATGTGAGTATGTCTGTCTGTATGTATGTATGTATGTATGTATGTATGTAAGTATGTATGAATGTATGTATGTGAGTATGTCTGTATGTATGTATGTATGTATGTATGTATGTATGTATGTAAGTATGTATGTATGTATGTATGTAAGTATGTATGTATGTATGTGAGTATGTATGTATGTATGTAGTTTATAGCATATCTTGACACCTCACAATTTTAAGCATGCAAAAATATATTTCAGCAAAATAATATGGTTTTTATTTACTTTTTAATCTTGCCTAGGCATCCTTTCTGCATAGATCACACTGTGTAAGGAGCCATTTGTTAGCAAATGTGTTGGGAAAAACAGTCAGACTGTATAAAAGTATCTAAAAACCTCCCGAGCTAAGTCAGGGAATGTCATGATTTGATCAAATTTGTGATATTAGTATTATAAGGTTCTATCTGGATGAAGGGAGCTCTTGAGATTTTGAGCAAATCCTGACATTTCAGCTAGCAAAACATTTTAAATAGACACCTGAACAAGACCTTTACTTTAATATTACATCAAAACGACATCACTGAAATGCTGAGACAGTTAAAACGTGCATGTTTGAGCACAGATACAACAATACATTCAGATCAAATACTGTTTGCTTCATAAGATAGAAGCTTATAAAGCCAATCACTTCATCTCATGAATTTTCTAATAAATAGTAATAAACTCAGCAGAGAAAGATATTTGGTGCTTATTAATGCCACATAAAAGCTTTTCAGTAAGATACGTTTCTCTTAATTTATTCTTCAAAGCAGTGGTCACCAACCCTTCTTCCTTGAGATCTACAGTACCTTCCTGTAGGTTTCACACACCTGTTTGAGTTGATCGAGAACTCTTTAAGACAATGATTAGAAGGTCAGGTGGGCACGATAATGGCTGGAGCTAAAGTCTTCAGGAAGGTAGAGCTCCACGAACAAGATTGATGATCCCTGCTCTAAGTTAATCACATGATCACAATGTCGCTTTTTAAAATCTGAAGTTGTTCCTAAAAATGTTCACTCTGAAGCAGGGCACGGTGGATTTTTGGTTGTTAGCACGTTTGCCTCGAACCACTTCTCGGTTTTGGTGTCGAATCCCCCGGTGGGGGGGGGTTGGGGGGGCACCACACGTTCATCTGGGTACTCTGGTTTCCTCTCCCAGTCCAAAGACATGCATTATATGTTGATTGGCATTTCTAAATTGTCCGTAGTGTGTGAACGGGTGTGTGATTGTGCCCCAAGTTGATTGGCATTTCTAAATTGTCCGTAGTGTGTGAACGGGTGTGTGATTGTGCCCCAAGTTCCCTGGGATAGGTTCTAGGCTCCCGGCGACCCTGGGTAGGAGAAGCGGTATGCAGAATGGATATATGTTCATTGTGAGACATTAAAACATATTTTGGTGCAAACACAAATGCAAGATAGAACCTTATATTTAATAATGAGTCCATGAGATGTCAGATAGTTAAAATCTTTAAAAGTTTAATCAATTCAGTCTACAGGATAATTCAGTCTGTAGTGTATTGGCTATCAAAATGTCCATGGTGCTCCTACAACGCAGTCAGAATACAGTCTTTAAAGGCAGTTTTCTCAGAAATCAGTTCGTTATAAGCTGATAAAAGGCTAAAACCTTATTTGCAAAAGAGAAACATATTTCACTTGTAGTGTTCAGATCTAAAGAATATGTAGTAAAATGTCTAGATTACACCTTGTGAAGAGTTTTCCCAGGCCACCACACACATACTGTTACAAAAAGCAAAAATATTGTCACAATGCGACTGAAAATTGTCACAGACCACCAAAAAGACCTTTGTGTTCCATTTCTTTCTGTCTTGTTTCCCAGAGGACTGAGGGGAGCGCGAGGACTCGTCAGGCCTTCAGTCGAGGTGTCAGCTTACGAGGATTTGACTGATGAGGTAATATTCGTGCATGTTCTCATGTAAGCAACATTTTAAAAACTCATTTGTCAGAGTCAATCCCGCCGTAATTCTTCTTACCCCTGTCACTCTTTTGCGTGGAACTTTCATCTCCGACACGTCATGTCACCGCTTAAAGAGTCATCGGCAACAACAACCTGGACGAGGCTGGCAGGCGTCAGCTTTGGCAAAGCCACTTAACGGAAGGCGACGCACCCCCAGCAGATATGATGAGGCTTAAATTGCCTACACCTCTGCCACAGCAACCAAAGAACATGGTGTGGAGAGATGTCCTTGACAGGGCAACAATGTCAATCAAGACACGAAGTTAAAAAGGTGTAGTGTACTAAAGCCCCTTGAAAAAATACCTCATTCTAATGTTTATTTATTCCATCAAAAAAGGTAAAAGTCATGTATAGTGTTTCAGGAGTAAGCTAAATATATGCTAAAAAATATCTTAACATACTCCTGAGGAATAAGTAAGGAATAACACACAACGGGTTGTACTATTATAGGAAAAGAATCCACACTGAAGGTGGTATGATAAATCCTGGTGCATCCTACCGTGTTTATTCCTCTTATACCACAGTGATTTGCTTATAGTTACAATTCTAAAGTGTTGATGAATGACATGGCATGCGTTTTAAATGTTAATATCTACATGTAATGCAAAACACTGTCTATTTTTTTTCTCTGTCTCTTGAGGTTTATAAGACAAAAAAGCTCTGCTTGTCATGTTCCTGAGCAGGGAGGTAACCTGGCCTGGGCATTGGGGCTCTAGCGCCGAATATTTTTTTCAGCCCTGAATAATTCTTCACTTGGACGTAACTGAACGTCAGGAAAAGACGACTGCGATGTTGTAATTTTATATCTTCAGTGAACGGAGGCGAGACCAGTCAGATAGGGTTTACAGGAAAATACATGGAAATACTCGTGTTTTATTGGCTCTCAATTCTGCCAAACACTAGCTCACACAGTTAGGTAGAAGGGAAAATGGATATGCAGCAATTTTTTTAAAACCAGTAAATGGGTTGAAACTGAAACAGTAACATCCTTTGATGCTGAGCAGGACAACAAAATGTTTAAAAATGTGTCTATATGAGTTCCAGTTTACGTGAACATGATATGAGCAGATCATAAGGAAAGATAATGTACTTTGCATGGCACTGTAGCAGCTAAACCCATAGCTTAGTTGTGCCTTCCCGTGGCTAGCAACAGCAAACTACCCTAGTTAGAAAAGTTTGTTAGATATTTTATCGGTCTGGTCGTCCTACAAACAATGATAACACCTGAGGCAAGTTTATTGATAACAATCCAACTTTTTTACCTCAGCTTCCATAAAACAAAACTTAGGCTACTAGCTGAGCTGGGGAAAATGCATGGAGAAGTTTCTGGGCTCAGCCCCAGATGATTAACAGTCCAGCTAACACTCCTGTTCCTGAGAAAGCTCAAACTCCTCTCCTCTGCCATGGGAAAGTCAGAAAACCTACTAACCGTAACAAAGTCATGACACTGGAGACTACTTCCATGTTACTAAAATGTTGCTCTTACAGTCTCCTAACAGCAAGCTTCACCATATCAATGATTATACATTTTTCCCCGCTTAGGCTTAGATTATGTGCAGCGTCCACCGTACAACTCTGTGTATGAGCTGTTACTATAGAAACAGTAATGTATTAGAACAAGCGCATTAATATAGACCTGTCATTTATGTTAGAGCAAGAACTACTGTCAGGTCTGCAGGTAAATCATCAGAAAATCGATCTGCACCTTCTGATTCAAGACTTACATTTTTATTTACAGCATTTGGCAGACAACCTTATCCAGAGTGACTTACAATGATCTTAATTGTTATACAACTGAGCAGTTGAGGGATAAGGGCCTTGCTCAAGGGCCCAGCAGTGGCAGCTTAGCAGTGCTGGGATTTGAACACATGACCTTCCGATCAGATGTCCGAAATGTTCGAAAACTATCTCTCATACATCATTTTCATGCTTCTAAAGTATATTTCTAGCTAAAACATTTATCTCAATAGATAAATATGGATGGAGAGATTATACATGCCATCTAATTTAACCCCACATCCTCCCATTAGCCACCTTACTCATATATATATATATATATATATATATATATATATATATATATATATATATATATATATATATATGCTATTATTAAAGCAGAATTACACCATTTATCTCATATGTAATGCACACTTCACTCAATAGGCAATTAATAGCTGCCAGCCACTATCAAAATTAGATCATTTTCAAAGACTGTAAGCGTGAAAACGCTGAATCTCTGGAGATTTGTAGACCAGTGAGCCTTCGTAATTGAACAATAATCAGATTAGCAGATAATCTTCACTGTGTTCTTTTGCGAGGTATGTATAATGTTTTAGGAAAATTATGTAAAGAACCAGGTTGCAGACATGGATATTATACTTCAAAATAACAGCCCAGGGGCTCTCGAAGAGCAAAGTACATTGTTAGCATATCCAAGCTCACCCCTTTATTTCCTATGATTTGCGATTCATGGGTTTCAAGAGAGGCATTGCGCAGGCATGGAACGGCTCTTTCAAATGGGCATGTGTTGACATAAACAGCATAGTGGACAACCATCTGTTTTAAAGATAAACAAGTGATCAAAGGGCATAGCCAAACGTGTAAGGGCTTTTCCCCTCCCTCTTCCATTCCTTCTCTCTCTCTCTCTCTTTTTTGAAGGAGAGTATAAAAAATGCAGAGCGGTTTCCAGGGGATACGAATGAAAAGCTTTCGGAAATGCGGCCGAGGAACGGAGCCGAAGGGGCAGCTTCTGAGAGAAATTCCCCCTGTAGCTTTGGGAGCTGAGCAAGGAATCACCATGGCTCTTCTGATCACACAAAGGCAGGAGAGGCGAGCGAGAAGGAGAAAGAACGAGCAAGAGCGCGATCGGCTGCCAACAGGGGCTCTCCCACACCTCCTTTAATGAATTTCGTTTATTAAACACAAAGAGAGACAGCAGACAGCTAAACTCTGACGCCTCAATCTGACCTTTCACCTTTCTGTCTCCGCTCTATAAGCCTACGCGTCCCTGAATGTCTCTGTATTTTTCTAACATGGACGTTCCTCTATATTTGAGCTAAAATCTGTAAATAACACTTTCTATGAAGACCATATGTATAATAACTTATGATTACACTCGTAACATGTTAGAATGCCTCCATAAGCTATTACACATTATGAAAAGTCATTAGAGTTTCTAGCATTGTCTATAGTGCATTTTGTTAACTGATGTGTCATAAGCAGTGCTTACTGTATAACACGTTATATCATTATTATACCTTTCAAAATACACTAGACACTATGCAAGGTGTTATGAACACTGTATTTATTGTATCATGTTGGCAATTCATAATGCATAATAAAGTATTTTCATAAACAATTATAACAATATATGTATACTTTCATAGAAACTGTTACTCTCCATATTTATAACATATAATATATTACCCAACTATAACTCTTAACATGTTATAATGCACTCACAAGGTATTACATACATCATTATAATTATTCATAATAGGCAATAAAGGTTGTAACAATTATTATAATGCAATTATCACCTGTTAAAAGAATGCCTTATACAGTAAGTAGTGCTTATAACACATTATATCACTATTAAATCTGATCATAACGCACTATGCAAAGTGCATTAAAAGCAGATATAATGGTGATATAATGTGTTATAAGCACTACATACTGTATAAGGCATTCTTTTAACAGGTGAAAAATGCATACTGCCTTTTGTATGCATTATGACATGATATGAATAGTATAGAAAAATAGAAAGTGCTACTGGCTACATCTATAACACATTCATAAAATTGTGTAATGCATCCATAAGTATACACATCGTTCTAATTATTTATGATTAGACATCGTATTTTATACAAATGAATTTGTTATCATAACACACATCATAAACAACCTCAACCCCACCTTGCATAGCGTGTTATGTTTAACCAGGCTCATTAACCTTCGTTGTATGCTATAATGCATTCTTAATGATTTATATCCTTTGTTTTAATTATTTATTAACAACATGACAGTTTATAGCCAATTTTATAATGAAATTATGAATTGTTAACAGAATGGCTTATACAATAAGTTATTCTTCTGTGAGGGCCATATGTTATAATGTTACACTGCATTCCTAAGGCATAATAAACTTTTTTATAAATATGTATGAAATGCATGACAGTTTACAGACATTTTATAATGCATTTATAAATTGTTATCAGAATGAGTTATACATAGTTTTTTCTATGAAAGCCATGTGTTTAATGACATATTCACACATGCATAACATGACATAATGCATTCCCAATGCATAATTGTTATTATTTATTTATTTATTTTTATTGAGGCACTGCAGATTTGCTAGGGCATTATGTTTATATCCTTTATTCCAACTTCACTTGTATTAAATCGTTCGATTTAAAGTTGTTGTTTTTTTGTGCCTCAGACTTTTTATGATTTCTCATGAGATTGAACACAGTGTACACAGAAATCATCGTTAAGTACCCCGATATTTTTGTGCGGTTACGTTGAAACGATCACATTTATCACTCACCTGCTGATTTGTGTTCGAAAGCTGATTTTCAGCGAGAAAGAGTGTGTAGAGAAGTAATACCTTACAACCAACATCGAAGATTCACCATTGAGACGTTCTGCATGTATTTTACATGGAAATTGTTCTGCACGTCGAGAGGTAAATGGGTAAAATTTGCCAAATCTTGAGTACTCCGAGACACAGGCACAGAGATTGATGATCTCCTTCCTAAGAAATCCACGCCGTCTGTGCGCTTCCTGATCCGCCCTTGTGGAGAGGGAAAAATGAGCCGAGAACAGGACTATTTTTCTGTCTCATTTCTGCGCACTTCATATAAACTCAGCCATTACTCATTGCCAGAGAGAGAGAGAGACCTGCTGGGGGAAAAAAAAAGTTTGTGGTGTGAAGTCTAGAGGGAAAGGCGAGCTTAACATCTGACAGACAACAAGCTAATAAACACAGAAATGGAACCAGCGCTACGGGGAGAACATGTGTCTGTCTGTGGACAAATCTCTGTACATTACCACAAGTGAAGTCAAACTGAGGAAGTGTAATATTGTACAGTATGTACGTCAAAATCTTAGCCTTTCATTCAGACACTGCTATTGAAGATGCGTGGAGCTCATTCTCTGGACACTTTTATCAAAGCAAATTACAACTGGGAAGACACTGGTTATAGGCCTTGCGGAAAGGAAACCTAACCTGTGAAGTACATTAAATATGTTTACACTGAAATATTTCTGAGTTTTGAAAGCTTCTTTTCTCATTCACCAGTTTCCAGCAACATTCAACAGCATCCATCCATCCATGGTATTGGCATGAAAGTTGAATCTTTGGGAATTGATCTGTTTGTGAAGAAGTGGTCAGAGTAAAAGACTAAAGCGCTGCCGCATCGCTCTTTTTTATCAGAATGTAGATGAACAGCATTGTGGCTAATGTAGGAAAACTAGTAACCGACGTGAACATAGAGCTACATGACAAGGAAAGAATTTTAAACCAAAAAATGTCAAGTCAGAATTTAATTATAATATAAATTTGTTGCACAATTGAGGATCACACATTTGGTGGTGCCGGGATTAGAATCAACCTTCTGATCATTAGCGCAGAGCCCTAATCTGCTCTCCAACTCATTCCTACATGATGCCTAGATACAGGTACACCTTGAAAGACCATCCACTAGACAGGAAGTGTGAAAAATGAAGCATAAGCCGACCTTGTGTCATTGCTCCTGTTTTAATGTGACACCTGACAATGGCTTTTTGCTCGCTCTTTCTCTGAGGCCTGATGAAACGGTGCTGCCATTATTGTTTGAGCAGCGAATTTGGTGATCCATTCAAACACGATTGCCTCACAAGAGCGTGATTGCCTGCGACGCCTTCAGAAAGAGCGTGTCCTTGCTGTAGATGAACGAACATTCAGGCGATGAACAGCTTCTGATCACGTCCTCTTCAATGCCGGTCACATGGAAGCCTTTCTGGTCTAATTCGTACTGTACAACCCGGACAGCTTGGAAGACATTTCTCCTCATTAGGTCAGATGGTGTGAAAAAACAAGAATTTTGGAAATAATGACTGAAAACAGGAAATAATTGGCAGCTTGTGACACCCTCGTTATCGCCGCGCTGATAATTCTATCCCCACTGCCCTCATTAGAGCTGACAAGTCACGCAGCGATTAAAAATCGGAATGCTGCAACAACAGTGTAAGCATTAGGATCAGTGACTGCTTTAACTCTCAGTGACAAGGAAAGCCTGGCCAACGACTCCTCTCCAGTCAGTGGGGAAGCTTCAGCCTCACTGACTACCAGCGATCTAAACTGACAGCTCTCTGAAATGGTGGAGAGAGGGGCCACTCGTCCACTAAAGGGGCTAAGCGTGTGGTTGGGTGGAGTGTCTTTCTTTTTTCCATGTTTTCACTCTTATCTCTGTACAAGCTTAGTCAGAATCCACTGCTGGTGAAAAAAAAGAACCCACTTTGGCAAGCAATACTGCGGAACATGCTGGAAGACAACGTACCGACAACCTTGAGTGGAAAATGTTTACGCCATATGTTGTTTTCTCAATCTGTTATTCAACAAATATTAATGTAGACAGTGGAAAACAAGGCAGCTTGGGTTCATCACAGGCGTAGAGCACCCGAAGAGACTTGAAGGACTTATTTAAGCAATCGACAGCCAAGAACGACGGAATCGAATTAATCATCTCTGAAGGAAGGTAGTGTGCGATGGGAAAGTCGTTGGATGTTTTGTTTCCAAAGTGATGCATTGTTATTATTATTTTTTTTAGCATTATTATTATGACTATTAATAAAACGTCAACATCAAAGCCTCTAGCAAGAATTTAAATACATCAGTGACTCAGAGTGTGTGTGTGTGTGTGTGTGTGTTGGTGATCTAAGTGTGTGTGGCACGATATTTTTGAGTGTGCGTGTATGTTTTCTATGAGATGATAAACCGAGAACTCATCTCCTCTCTCCCTGTCAGTCAGAGTAAATCCTGACGGATTGGAGTCAGCGTGGTGCCAGGGCTGGCATGCTGGGCATGCAGGCCGAGGTGATGGATGACTGGGGCAGCGCCAGTCGAGAGCAATCTCTCTGCCCATATGGGCTGGTGGCGGTGGCAGGAGGCGACTAGGTGATGGCACTCTGAGTACCAGCCGCGCTTTGGCCCACCACCAGGACCTGTCATCACCCTCACCCGTGCCCTGGAGAGAGCAAGAGTAAAACAACTGCCATCGCCCACTAATAAGGCTAAAGTGTGCTTTTTTCCCCCTTAAACAAAACACAGGAAATACACTAAGAAAATTTTATCACATGTTGTCTGAATTATATCACCTTGTGTTGGGTATTAAATATTCATGTCCGCTCTGTTTAGGCCAGGCCAAAGAGAAACAGAAACCATAAAACCATTTGATCTCCTGTTTTCTATGCAGGCACAGACGAAGGGAAACGCCAGAAGGTCTTGCGTCAGAGGCCTGGATATTTAAGTGTGATAGAATGTGAAATGAAAATAGAGCAAAGGCCCGGCTCTGTTATGCACTGAGATTTATGGCCTTGGATGCAACTCTGAGGTCCCTGTGTACAAATGATTTATCAATTCATTTTACATCTGCACTCACATAAAAAGTCCTGGCCTTCATTCTCTGAAATGGAGACCAGACTAGGCTGTGAAACTGTGCCATGTATATCTTAATATTGACTCTTGGGTTAACTTGGATGCCACAGAATAGTAGACATGATCTAAACATGCATTTTTAGAAACATGGTTTATTAACTAGCTGAACTTTGTTTTCTGATATATACACAGGAATTCACAGGTGATGTAAGTTCCCCAGGTCGGGCTTTAGGTAGTGCATTCAAACAAATTCGAAGATTAGCACTGTCTGGTGAAATCCTCAGACCTTAGCTAGATAGTTGCGTTGTTGGTATTATATCTATAATGTTAGCTAGCTTTAGCATTTTTCTTTGAGGAAGTGTAACGGCACTTACTGTAGCCTACATATACACTGCTATTTTACTCCTTTACCTCATGACTGAGTAATTGTTCAATTCATCAATCAGTATGTGTGTGTGTGTGTGTCAATAGTCAATATTACCATTCTAGCCAATCATTATGAACTAATTCTGCATTTGACTTAACTCCGAAGTGGGAAATCAGAACTTGAGTCATTTTCAACCTGTGTTCGAGATACAAAGTGGGGAAAAAATGGACACCTCCATGTTAAGTTTTGTTAGCAACAACCTAGCCAGATGATGCTAGTGATACATATGAGTGATGTACAGTACATTTCCTCAAAACAACAAACTGTATAGTCCATCTTGTAGATTTAACAAGTTACTATGTCTGGATGTTGGTTGATAACAGAAGAACTTATTTAAAAGTAAAGAAGTGCTACTTTGTTTACTGTTGATGTTCTGAGCAGCCATGCTGATTTGATGTCAGAGACCTTCCTGACTTTCTGAGTAGGAATTTCCAAGTTTTCTTTGTTTTCTTAGTTTTAGGTTGGAAATTCCTGGTTAGGAGGTTTAGTTGAATGCAGCATAATAATAAATGTGAACTAAAACATGTACTGTATGAGGAATGTTAATCAGTTAGCTAACAAAGAGAACATTAGCTAGCAAGGCCTATGTGTTTGCTAGCTTAGTTGTCTGATTGAAATGGCAAAAACAAGCTGGCTGTTTTTTATTTTTATTTTATTTTATTATTTCCTTTGTATCTCTTTCATTTGTCAGTATTTGCTCTGGAGGTTGTACGTCATTCTCTGAAATTCTGGGTTGTGACATAAAATGTGTACACTGCTAATGTGGGGTAATAATTGGTCACAATAATTCCCATATACAATATATTTTAAAGATTATGTTCTATTCTCACACCAATGCACACATACACACGGTATATTTCATATGCACATGAAAAACATAACATTATTGTAAATCTGAGGCACATTTTGCTACAACTATGACCATATAGCATACTAGCAAACACTAGTTTAGCAGGCTAGTTCTTATAATTCTTATAATATTACATTTTTAACGATTATCACTTTAAATTGCTACAGCAGCAACAATGGTACAAGTGTTACATTATTTTATTACAAAAATTCATACTCCCTAAAAAACTTAACCTAAAAAAATAAATAATTAACATAAATATCAATACAATGCAGCAGCATATTTTTAGGTCACTCTGCTTTAAAAATCTCATGGCAACTTGTAGCAAAAGACACACATAACTAGAAATAACCTTTTCATCATCAGCAGCCATACTGATATAACAGAAATCATAAGGTATATAATTATTTCAAGGGTTTCCTTATCACACTGTACTGCTAAATCCAGTGTACCATCACACCTCAAGCTTCAAGAATAAAAATGAAATGCTGTATGTGACAATGAGCTTAAAATTCCAGGAAATAATTATTATAATTTTCTCATTATGCATAACCCTGTCTCGGGCGTTTGTCTGTACTGTGGATTTCCTCGAACAGTCTGCTGTAGTAATTGCTGTAGGAAGAGCTAAACCTTTCCGAAAGAAGGCGAGACACTGTGTACGATTCATTATAAATGTGTAAAAACACATTACTTCCGTAAACACATTATTTCTCCCACAGTGTTTCTGGTATGTTTAACGAGTGATCTATTTCTAGGCCTAGAAATTAACTCAATTATTTATTTCATTAATAGGCCATTATTTTTTTTTCCAATTTCCATCATTTCCACAGATGTCCTTTCTTTCGATCGTAAACTAGAGTGTAGGTACATGTGTTTTGCTAACAACTTGATCAAAGCATGACTTAGCTAGTGATATTTTAGAAGACTGGCTGTCATGTAATGGATGCAAGTGCAGATTAGTGTTTAATGAAAAAAGCAAACAAATAAGCAACACAGAGAAGGTAAACTTAAATACAGAAAAATATGAACCTGGATCTCAGTGAATTTTTTTCATATCCCAGCATGTTAGGGTCACAGCGCAGGGTCAGCAATGAAACAGTGCCCCCTGGAGCAGAGAGGGTTAAGGGCCTTGCTCAAGGGCCCAATAGTGGCAGCTTGGCATCGCTGGGGTTTGAACCCCTGACCGTCTGACCAGTAACCCAGAGCCTGGCAGTGCTGGGGCTTGAAACCCTTACCTTCTGATCATTAACCCAGAGCCTTAACTGGTAAGCCACCACTGCTCAGAGATACCAATGATTGGCTAGTGTCACTGTGATTGACAGGGCAGACAGAGTACACCACTCTTCCCACCATGAGAACATGGACAGTTTTACTTCCATGGATTTTAGCCACTCATGGCTGTTGGAATTCAAACTCCAGACAGTTGGGCAAACACTTTTCCCCTTAAACCAAGTGGCCATGTTCCATGGCCACATTTTTAACACAGCATGATATAAATTTATAATAAACTCGAGCACCACTGAAGACACATTAGTAAATAATTACACTTTAGCATACCGTATTTGACGTTAAATCTATGATCCGAATGCCTGAGCAGTTAATTTTGTGCATTTATGTGAACATTACTGTCGATTTTGTGCTTAATTGCTTTGATGCAGCAAGGAAGAAGTGGTTAAGGGACCCTGTCAGCATTTCTCACACCACATCGAACCTAAATTCCTGGCCTCGCAGTCGGCCCCTGTGAGTTATGGAGAGGCCGTAAGTTTGCATTAGTGCCATGCTTCGTGTCAACGTTTTTAATTATATTTTAGGCACAGCTCAAGATCTCATTAAACTCGCCGGGCTCCTCGGGTAGATGGAGAGACAGCTTAGTGTCAGCCCCCTTGTGATGGATCCTAGAATATATTTTATGCATCTTAATCCCATGATTTCAAATTCATTTTCCAAACCTAGCCATAAATCACTGGAGACACCCTTCAAAACGTGTAAGAGGAAATGTCAGTGATTATGTTGCCAAGCCAGTTTGAGAGACAGAAGAGGAGGAGGAAGATGATATTCAGAGGAGAAAGTGTTACCCTTTTTTTCTAAAGGGTAAAAATCCTTTTTTTACCCTCCTTTCAAAATGTTTCAAATCCTTTATCTAACATTGGTATTGGGATAGATATGTTGTCACAGAGCTTGGTACTTCACTGACAGGCCATTGTGGACAATTAACCTAAGTATTAACTCATGGACACGGACACACACACACACATCTGTCTTACTACTTGTGTGAGGACCTTTCATTGGCATAATAATTAATGCTCTGCTACAACTAAATCTAATCCTAACCTTAACCTCAGTAACTAAAAGGGAACATTTTGAGCTCCTTTCCTTGTAGGGACCGGCTAAATATCCCCACAAGGTTATAACTCTCCAATATTCATATCCAAATGTCCCCATGAAGATATAAAAACACCCCCTCCTCAACCCCCCAGACACCCCCCCAACACACACACACACACACACGGCATGTTTTACAGTAAACCATTAAGGGACTAAAGTCCAAAAGGGCGAAACAGGAGAAGATAGCAATTAAAAGAATCAAATTTGATCCCACAACATCTGTCTGCTCTTATTAGGACATTCAGTAATTCTGCACTCGAGGGACTGGAGGAGATTAAAGGATTGTACTCATCTGGCCAAATTGAGTGCTCACCCTGAAATGACTGGGCACATTCAACAGCAAATTAGTGCACCTGATATTGACGCTGAGCATCGATTGGCTCCGGTTGACCACAGCGGCGTTAAGAGTTTGTTTCCTGAGTCGTGGCTTGGCCTAATCTTTGGCTTAATCACAGCATCTCGTGGCAACGAGAAAAGGCAGGGTCGTGACTTGTTAAGTCAGTCAAGAAGGGTGAAAAATTCAATGTAAGAGAGAAGAATGTCTTTGACCTTCATGTGTAATATTACAGTTGAGGTCCTAAGTTTACATACGCCTTGCAGAATCTGTAAAATGTTAATAATTAAAAAAATTGTCATAAACATTGCATGTGGTTTTTTATTGAGTCCTTCCCTGAATATGCAATTTCAAATAACAGATGTTTACATAAAGTCCACAAGACACTATAATAACTGAATTTACACAAATGAGCCTATTTAAAAGTTCACACACACTTGATTATTAATACCCTGTGTCGTTACCTGGATGATTAATGACTGTGTTTATGTTTTGTGAGAGTTGTTCACGAGTGCCTTGTTTGTCCTGAGCGGTTAAACTGCCCAATGTTCTTCAGAAAAATCCTCCAGGTCCTGCACAATATTTACTTTTCCAGCATCTTCTGCATATTTGATTTCTTTCCAACATCGACTATATGATGTTCAGATCCGTCTTTTCACACTGAGGACGATTGAGGGACTTGTACACGATTATTACAAAAGGTGCAAACATTCACTGATGCTCAAGAAGGCAACACGATAAATTAAGAGCCAGAAGGGTGTAAGGTTTGAATGGGATGATCAGTGTAAATTGTTATTATTTTGTTTAAAGCTCTTATTTTTTTTTACCGCCCTCATTCTTATTATGTCATCGATAAGACCTGGCCGTAATTGAGTTGTTATGAGATATTAATCCAGCTGTCACTGATTAAGATTATGTTTAGGGGTGGGGTTTAGCGCTCATACCTTGTCTAACGACTTCATTTTCATAAAAACTTTGTATGAACTTTTCATGAGATCATCTTAAAAGTCGCAGAACCTACAAACGGCAGAGTCACCATTTGTGTTTTTTTTTAAGCTTTGCCATAAAGTTTAAAATTCATTTACTCACTTTAATAGAAAAGCAAGAGGGAGTCTGAGAATAAAAATCTCTCTGCTAGAGACTGGTGTGCACATTTGCATGGACAAGAGCATATGTGTGTGTGTGTGTGTGTCTGGGTTTGGCAGGGAATCCACTACAGAGAAATCGCTGTTCACTTTATACCAGCGCCTTGAGCTTTATGAACACTTCGAGAAACTCCATTCTGAGATGGATGGAGGAGAAGCCATTTCCAGAGCTCTGCCATAAAGCGAGCACCGCAGCGCTGCCTGCTGTTTTTGGATTCGGAGAAGTCCCATTTCCGAGTGAGCACCCCCACTGTAACAGCACACCGCACTGAAGTTTATAATCCAATAAACATTACTGTATCTGCACATGTGGCTCCGAAAGCATGATGGACGACGGCGAGCGAATCGGAACTGGAGAGCACGCCTCCGTGTTCATTATATTAATGAAATTTATTAGTAACAGTTAGCTAGCGCTAATCTGCCGAAATTGAAATATAAGGCCCGCATTATGGGCAGAATATGAGTAAAATGGCAACTTCATTAGCATAACTACAACTGTGCATCATAGACGTCATTAAAATTGCTCCCAGAATTGCCATATTAGTTGTTTTATGAGGTAATTTTTATGTGCAGTAATAGAATCCTTTCTTTACCCTCCAGTGCATATTAAACTCACTTATCTTTTTGTACAAACTCACGATAACTCGTTCAGGGTATAATGAAGGAAGATGGTTATGGGTCTTACATTTTCAAAATGCTTCGGCTGGCGGTGGGAAAGATGATGGCTTTGTGTCTTTGTTTATTTTTAGTACGCACGACTAAAAATCAGAGAATAAAAGGAAAGAGATATCGCAGGATTGGAGTAGCCTTGAATTTTGTATTTGTTGTTTCACATTACTGACGAGGAGAGGAGAGGAGAGGTGCTCGTGACCTTTTGGTTAATAATTAAGCACGAAATTGAAGTACTAGAGAACAGCTAGTGTGAGAAGATGGAGAGGACGGAAAGTGTGGCCTTAAGGATTTTGTGTGTGAGAAAGAAGAAGCCAGACACATGTTAGGAAACACCAATAAATGAATGATTAATGCCTTAACTCTGATTAGCAATATTGCGATTTTTCACCGCTGTCACTGGGATAAAGGCTTCAGCAACATTGCTTTACTTACCGCCCTTTTCCATAATTGAGACTTTAGCTCCTAGCTGTGCCCTTCAGCTCACCATCCATCAAGCCAGCTCAGCCTTCAGACGTGCTGACAGCCTCAGATGGAGAAAGAGTTTTTCAGGTAGAGAGGCAAACCTTTTAAGTCATTTATCCACAACCGAAGTACTTAATTGTCTTTTCACCTCTGTTATTACTTACGTATCTATTTCTCTTTTTTCCCCTCTGCAAACCTGCTCTCGGTGTAGTTAATGCACCTTTCACCTCGTCCTATTAGACCCCACTAAAGAGCCTTAATCATCTGTAGCCTTGTGACTGAATGTATTTATGGGAACATGGAAACACTTTCTGATATACAATATAGCTGCAGTGGTCTGAGGTTAACAGTCTTTTCATTTTGCTGTTCTCGATTCTAATTGGTCAGAAGGTGCTGATTATGTTTCTATAACAGGAGCTGTTGTTTTTATATTTTCATTTATAAATACATTATTATATACGTTATTGTACATCAAATTCACAAAGACATGTATAATAGATGTGCCATGTAAACAAATGTAAAGAAATGCATGTAATTGTTGATGTGGTGGAATTTTCTCTGAGGAAACAGTCTCCAGCATGAGAGGTTTCCGATGCAGGATGTTTTCATTTTTTATTTATTTTTTTACTTAATAACTTCAAAATAGAGAGAATATAATGGTGTTTTCCTATACCTGGCAAGCTAATAACTTGCATACTCTGAAAACATGTGTGTATGCTCAGCTGTAATATCCCACCCCATCTCCTCACATCCTTAATACTGTATTGCCAAAATGTTTGGTCATTTCTTTTCCCATTCTTCATGACATATCTGTCGGAACTCCATCATCTCACACATTGCTTTCTTCAAAACATGTCTGGAAAATAAGAGGCTCCTAACGTTACATTTTTGAAGTGTATATCTTGGTAGATAAATTGAAAATAGAGGTACATTTTCCCTTTTTCCATTTAAAATCCAAGGGGGCGTGTAAACTTTTGCACTTGACTTTAGATTCCTTCAAAGTGAAACAACTGTTCGGAAAAAAACTAAACAAAACAAATCATTTAAAATGTAACAATATGTTTTTTAACACTAGAAACATAACACTTTCTATGAACTAGGAACACAATCATGTTGTGTTATAATGCATTATAAGGCAGTATATATTTATATATCATTATAATTAATGAACAAGTTTATTACACATTGTTATAATGAAAGACATGCCACTTTATAGCAATCTTTATGATGCATTATGAATTGTTCATAAGGGTTAAAAAATGGTGCATTATACTGTAAGTAGTGCTCATAACACATTATATCCCACAACCCCACTTATAAGCATAGTGCATTATGAGCTCTATGAATGCAGATAATACAAACGGTAAAGCTTTTTCATTAATAAATATCATTATGCTCATAATGCCTTATGAATGCATTAAGAACAAAACATCTTATGAATGTACTTTTAAAAAGAACAAATAAACAACAAAATGATTTCAAATGAAATTATATTTGTTTTCGATGACTGATTTAAAAAAAACCCATAACAATATTAAATGTAATATAATAACATGTTGATCATTCTTAATAGCTGATATATAATAAAACATATGTATAAACAAGAAGATATATAATATAACAAAATGATATTAATGTTTAGTAGTTTTGATTGTTCTTGGTGATGGACTCAGACTATTTTTGGATCAGACTTTACCTGACAGTATCTGTCGTATACTTGGGTGATCTCTTCGTGTTGTGTCTTTTCTTTCGTGCTGCGTTTCTGTGGCGTGCCATCTGCATCAACTGCCTCCTCACCTGAGCATGAGCACTGAGAGAGCTAAAATATTTACTCTGCACCATTGTTGCTGTTTATCAGGAAACATCTGCCTTGCTCATTTACCTTCGTTTATCACAGAGTGCTTAAAAATAGAGAGAGAGAGAGAGAGAGAGAGAGAGAGAGAGAGAGAGAGAGAGAATTGGCAAGGTTTATCATGCAGTTACAAAAATGTTTTGAAAAACTTTTAAAGCTCTTAAAGGTCGGGGGAGAAAAATTTGCAGACTATCAAAAATTTATGGGCAGGACAGCAAAATGACAAATCTCATTATCGGCTAAAGGATGTTCATTAATTTTGTCATCTAATTGGACAGAGGCAGATGTGGAACAGCTCATCCGGAGGGTCACAGGCAGCCGAAGAGCAGCCTTGTGCTTCAGACTTTTCTATTAGGAAGCAGCATGTCCTCCAACTCCCTGGATTACCAAGTGCTTTATTGATTAATGACCATAATTTATTACAGAGAAGAGGGCCATGCATCCAGTTAAATGTACAATTAATCAATCCTCCATCAGATTATGTGAGATGGCTGAGTTGCGGTGAGAGAACGGCGGCTGTGGGTGATAATGCGGCTTGTGCGGCCGCTCTTACAACGACTTAAGACTCCTTCCATGGCTTAATGCTACCTGTCCCATCTGACAAATGTTCGGTGCAGAAATTGAATATAACTGCCACTGATGGACTGAACGCCATGTCCCGGCCCTAGCTCTCCGTCAAGCTCTGCTAGAATAATGTACCAGCCCAAAGTGCCCTGAAAAACCATTTATTAATCTCAAAATGGAGGAGAAAAGGGCCTGCAGGTTCAAATACATCATGGTTAAATCAACAATATTATATTAAGCTGGAAACGGATGTGGGGTTAAAGGAACCCACGGCAATGTGAGGATAAATTTCAACTCACTCAAATTCATTCAAAGCCATTACATCCGAGTGAGCCGAAGACGCACGTGGCACGTTAAATCCAGCTTTAGAAAAGCCGTAATTGATCATAAATTTGGAGTGTCATGCCTCACAAGTGCCTGTTGGCATGAGTGTCATTTAGGCTGCCTCTAGAGGAGTGAGCAGTGCAACGGCGGGAAGGATAAAGGCTAAAATCAAGTATGTATGCATGTAGACTGAAATGTAAATGAACATATACACGTACTGTATGAAATGTATGGAAATGCAGCTGTTGATCAAATTCTCTCAATAATGCCTCCACTCTCAGTCAATTTGAAATATCAGAATGAATCAGTCTTTTACTTAAGTTAAATATTTTTGTAAGAAAAACTGAACCAAAAAAAAAAAATGCAGCCAGATTTGAAAATGTTTCGGTAGTGCCGATTTTCCAGTGTTTTTAATAGATGCCAATCAATCATAAATGACCAAGAATGTCCATTCAGTGATGCTTACAAAACTCCATAAAAGGTAAAGCTCTAAGAGCAAAAAATGATGACTAAACGTGAAAGACAGCCTCCTAAACATGGCCTGGGCTCAATTTTCCAGTAATGCAGCTCAGACACTGCAGTGCATCAGCTACCACAGATGTAAACTAACACTTCCTCCTTTTATAAGGCTCCATTCATTTTGTTCTTATGAAATGGCTAGTCATGTTTGTTTTAATGTATAGATCTCTTTTGCATTGGTTTCTTTCAAGGCATTAATATTCAATACAATTCACCCTGAAGAATTGAGACTAACATTAGTAAGTCACCTTAAACATAGATTAAACATAAACTCAGGAACTCTCATAATGTTTGTTTGTTTTTAAAAAAAAAAAAAATTATAAATATATATATATATATATATATATATATATATATATATATATATATATATATATATATATATCTTCAAGAATGTCCTTGGAAAATGTTCCTCTGGCCATTTTAGGGATAAATTTGCGCATATCCAGTTTCATAAATAAGGCCCTCTGCTTGGATTTAAATGTGTCTGAGGACTACAGAGCCACATTTAGATTTCTTTTATTTCATGCATATGTTAGTAACTCTTAATATATGTTTATTAAGATATGTTTATTAACTAACATGCCAACATTAAACGTATTCATCTTAGGAAATGTATTCATATTGCAGCTTGCTCTTTTCAATGGAAATCAGCGTGTTCATTACTGTGATGATCCATACATCTTAAAGGTCTCAATGTGCTACTGTGTTCGCTTCCCTTAACAATCATAGGCATCACTCATAAAGATCTCCTTATTAGCAGTTAAGTGTTTAATTTGTAGCTTGTCCTCTGTGCATGCTAAATCCCAGAAACAATAATGGCATAGTCTTATGCAGTATGATGTAATAAAGTGTGCTTGTTTGAACAGATTGAACAGTAGAGTGCTTCAAGGAGGTAAAATTCAATTTAAAGATGAGCTGACAGCTAAATTGGGGATGAGGGCATGGAGGCTTAGTGGTTAGCACATTTGCCTCACACCTCCAGGGTTGGGGGTTGGTTGGTTCGAATCCCCCCATTGGCCTGTGTGCACAGAATTTGCATGTTCTCCCCATGCTTTGGCGGTTTCCTCCTCATGCTCCAGCTTCCTCCCCCAGTTCAAAGACATGCGTTGTAGGCTGATTGGCATTTCCAAATTGTCAATTGTGTCCTGCGATGGGTTGGGACCCTGTTCAGGGTGTCCCCTGCCTCCTGCCCTGAGTTTTCTGGTATGGGCTCCATGCTCCCACGACCCTGTGTAGGATAAGTGGTATGGAAAATAGATGAATGGATGGCCTAGACATATGAACGTATTGAACAAAATACAAACACAACATGACATCATGACCTGAGCTCCAGAGTCTCTGATTTGATCCTGAGCTTGGGTTACTGTCTGTGTGGAGTCTCACATGTTCTCCTTTTCTCTCCTTGCGATTTGTCTGTCCCATCTCCCCAAAAACATGCAGGTAGGTGGAAAAGTGTTGCTAAATTTCCCTCTAGATGTGAATGAATGTGTGAATGCATTGCATGATGCCCTGCGATGGACTCGTGTCCCTACCATTGTCATATGGATAAGAAGGGTAGGCCATGGATCCACCGCAAACCTGAACAGGATGAAGCGCTTCCTGGAGAATTATGACCTCAGGTGTTGATCAACTGTGACTAAGTGACGTAACTCTCCACTAAAATATGTCTAAATCGCATCATCATTATTCAGATTTTAGTGTCTGATTGTAAATTCTAGATTTCTTACCTGGTGGGTTCACATTAACGCTGCTCTTTATTATTTGTGCACGTCCCTAAAAGACTGTGCAACGTTCACAAATTTCCCTCCATAATGCGCAACAGAGAACCCAGTGTTGAGTGACGTTTTGAAAACAAGCCGTTTCTGTATGCGTATAGAAAATAAATGTCCTCAACACTTTATTGTGACACGCACCAATCTGCTTCCAACAGTAAATATAGTCATTTTTGTCATCAACTTTGTTTTACATTAGAACAACTGTTGTGCATGAACCTTGAAACAAATAGATCATAAGACTGACTGCAAATGCATTGCGCTGAGATCATCAGGGGCATCTTCAGTTGTCCAGCAGAGGTTGGCAGCACTGGTGGATACCTTGTTAGATTGAGGTGCTCAATCAAGGCAGTGCTGGAGTGCCAAGCCGGTGCCGAGAGTGGTGATTACAGGGCTATGCGCGCACAAGGCCAGGAAAACGGACTAGCTCTCTGCAGGTGGCCTTCTGACATTCAAGCCTGCATTTTCTGAATCAGTCTTGAGTGATTAGGGCAGCGACAGTCAAAGGACAGATCAAACAATTATTTCCCCTTCTTCCACCTGTTCTTTTCTTGGTTTCATGAAAATGCTGGATATTTTTTTTCCCTTCTCTTAGTCTGCATCTGTCTCTAAATGACACCTTTTTATTTCCTTTAAAGGAATTCTAGGTGTATTCGTTAGTCCGGATTGATTTTGTTATTAAATTTTTATCTGATACCAAAATAATGATTTTGAATTTATATTCAAGCCATTTATTCTAATTACCTGATGCTTGATTCTGATTGGTCAGAAGAAGATAATTTTCTTTAAAAGCAGCTCTGACAATAGGTCCAGCTAAATGCGCTCCTTCTTATACATGTTTGTTTACACAGGGACTTGTACGGCAAATTATACGGCATAAAAAGATCAGTGTAGTGCTTGATATGGTGAAGTTTTCTGTAATGGGATGTTTATTTAATGTTTATGGAAGGAGTCTCCAGTGTCAGCTTGTAACAGTCACTCTGTTTTCTGACATGAGAAAGACATCAAGACAGAGTTCGAGGTTTGTGAATTTTCAGTAACATGCCATGGTTAATTCATTTTAAGAGAAAAAAAAGAAAGGCTGGTGAGATAAAGAAACTTTATAGCTGCTATATGGGGGGCACATGGTGGCTTAGTGGTTAGCACGTTCGCCTCACGCCTTCAGGGTCTGGGGGTCCAATTCCAGCTGGGGAATGTGTGTGCGGAGATTGCACGCTCTCCCCGTGCTGCGGGGGCTTCCTCTGAGTACTCCGGTCTCCTCCACCAGTCCAAAGACACTAATTGGTTTGTCTAAAGTGTCAGTATGAATGGGTGTGTATGTGATTTTGCCCTGCAATGGACTGGCACCCTGTCCAGGGTGTCCCAAAGCTTCCTGGGATAGGCTCCAGGTTCCCCCCCGCGACCCTGAAAATTAGTTAGCAGTAGAAGATGGATGGATGGATGGATGGTAACAAATGGATAAATTATGCAGTTTTTTAATTAGAAAAAACAACAACAAAAAATGTTTGTTTTACCACAGCAATATGGTGCTGTCATATAAGAGAAATAAAACATCTGTGAGCATGATTTTATAGGAAAGTGACATCACACCACCTCACTGTTGATTATTTTGAAGCACCCTTGTGATTTATTCCATACATATTAGTATTAATATTATTATTAAAACTGGGAATCTAATAGAAGTGCTTCATGCCACAATTGAGCTAATATTTTGCATTAACTATAGCTCTCTTTTAACAAAAGTAACACCCTTGTGTGTTGGCTTTGTGTACAAATACACAGTTTAGGCCTACTGTATATACACACCTTGAAACCTCTGACGAAAGACATTAATGCTGAAAGAAAGCATTAAGGATCATTTTATTATAACCGACATGAGATTGGGGCAACATGGCAGACAAACTATACCCTCTCCTCCAGGTGTACACGCTGTATGGATCAGCACAAGAGGGCAGCATACAATCCAGCACTCAGTACAAACTCTCCAGCACAATCTCCACCTGAAACACAAGCAGGAAAGTCTCACCGACTGTCTACAGTTTTGTTCCAGTGACTCTCACTGGGAACCATACAAGCAGAGGGCCTTGACCTCGGCTACACTTCGGTGAGGTGTAAAGGAAGCTAAGTTATTCCAGGGGTTAAGAAGTTCTCTTTCTTACAATTTCAGAAGAAAATTCACAGCATCTGCACACCAGTTAAGGGCTGGGCTTAATGGAAAACTCCACCTTGAAACACATTAAATATCTTTCTGTTGAAATATGCGTGCTATGTTTAGCGATTCTTGTGCTAATTTGTTGGTTGGTGCTGTATTTAGGCTATTCTTGTGAGAAGTAAGTGATTGTGTGGCGTGTCATGAGGGGACACTGTTATGGCTTGTGCAGCTGCAATGGCATTTAATCTGAAAACAATTTCAGGTTTTGCTTTTAGCCTGCAAAAATGAAACAGACCAAGCTTCTTTTTCGCACTATTTTCCAGCGATGTTGAATGTCATATTAATGAGAAAGCTGATGTAGAATAGTGGAGACCTCAGTGCAAATGTTAAAAGCAAAGTCCCAGAATGCAATGCAGCTAAAAAACACTATCCGCATATAAATTCGCATATAGTGACAGTACTGACAGGCTCGGACGTTGATACAGTACGTACTGATCAGTATATGCGTGTTATATGAATACAATCCGGACATACTACATCTGCCTTGATCGTATCGCCAACGGCGTTGTCATAGCCGCAAAAACCTAATGATCCACCTAAATCAACTTGTTCAACATGTCAACAAGTTGTTAAACAAGTACAGTTTAACAACAAGGAACAAGGAGCAACTTTTAATACCTTTAGCACTTACATTGAAAGAGCTGACATGCTGCCTTCAACCATTTTGGATTCAGACAGATCTTCTGGGCCAGTCCCATTCCATTATGGGATAGTGCAGTGTGCATTGGTTCCATACTGCAGAATCTCAGCGGAAGCAGTAAGTAATGCAGATATTTCCCACCTACTGTTTTATGAATACTGAGATTTCAGACATACTACTCCTTTGATGTAATGCTTTTCACCTACTGTGTAGTAGAGTAGTAGGAATACTCGGACACAGCCACGGCCAAAGACTCAGCACAAGTAGTTAGCGATCTACGAGATGATAAGAGTGATGGTGTTGACTGCGGTATTAACATGAAAGCTCAATCTATCTGAGCAGAGTGTAGAGATGAGGAGAGAACTGGACATACTGAAGGACTAAAGTGTCGCTGCATCACTATCTTTAGGTAGACATGAAGCATGGGTTAAATCCAAATGCGCTGCTATTAATGGCATTGTGGGTAATGTAGGAAACTGACAACCAAAGTAAAAAGAGAGAACATCAATGAAAGACGTTTAAACCAAAACAGTCATTATAAAGTAAATCTTGGATGCCACTGCAGATCACATTAATTATAACGATTAAGGGTGGGGTTAGGACTTGCACTTTTTCTTATGAATTAATCTTTATGAAATTGAATGGAATATAATTGCAAATTGCTATGCTCTTGAATATGACGTGATCTTGTGAAATTTCCATTTCGTCTCCAAACTGATGAGCTTTACCTATATTTATTTTTATATTTATCAAGAGTCCCCAACTGCAGCTATTTCAGAGTGAATGGGTGCATAAGAAATCTCCATATAATGATACTAATACAAATTCATTTTAATTACAGACTTCATGTGAATTGTTTTTTTTGTTTATTTTTTAAAAATAATTTTATCATTTTAAATGTGTGAAAATAATATAGAACAGAAAAATATGTGTGAGTGTGTAAAAATGTGCAAGGACAGTTCACTCAGGGCATTGATGTACTGTATATACAGTGAGGCCGAATGCTAATGATGTTTGCAGGGGCCACTAATCCAGGGATCCAATTATATATGGATTTCAGCACGCATGAAAGAGCACCATCTATTGAGATTATGATTCATAGATTTAACTCCAGAGCTAAATATGGCATCAGCATCAAGGCTAAAATCACAATACATCACCTTCTAAGCACATTAACTCCAAGATCCGGACATGGAGTGTGGACTGGGTAATGAAAATAAAGTATTTAAAAATAAAGAAAGGAAAAAATGCCTTTTTATTTGCTTTAATGCCATATAGTCTCTGTCTCTCTCTCTCTCTCTCTCTCTCTCTCTCTCTCTCTCTCTCCATCTCTTTCTGTCCTAAAGTGCAGCCTTGAAAACCAGGCAGCAGCTTCAAAGGCAAGGGATTAGAGTCTTTATCCCATAATTAATATGGTGGAGGGGAGAATGACAGCACCTGAGGACTGGCCAGAACAGCCAGCTTCCTGCTGAGGCCAGAACGAGTGCCACTTACCCACAATGCAACACAGGCCAAGCCCATCAGTGCGCCACAATGACCATGTCTCCTTGTGTCTCTATTGACGGATTGCAATCGTCCCCATTCGCCTTATCTCGGCCTCTACCGTTATTCATTAGGAGATGTTCGGATACATATATATACTGAGCTGTGAGGCACAATATGAAAGTGAACCTCCTTTTCGTTGTCCTTGAAATATATCCTGGGAAATTCTTGACATGTTTTTTGGCCTTTAACCCTGGTGGGTCACTTTCATTTCCCACATACTGTTAGGCAAAATAGACAGGTCTTCTACTGCTCTCTCTCTCTCTCACTCTCTCTCTCTCTCTCTCTCTTGGGCCATTCTGACTACGATGAGACCACCATCAGTCCATGATCACTTCACAAACTGCTGCTCTGATGAGTCTCATGTGAGCACAATGCAATTTTCCCACTCTGTGTGAATGACAATACAAATATTGTGTTTGCTGCTTTCCCATTATTCTATGTTCAAGAATAGTACAGCAAAGTCAAATTAGAGACAGGACCAAATGGTAAAAAAAAACAAAAAAACAACCTAAACAGATACATGTAGAGAAATTAGATATGTCTGTGCATATGACTATTGATGGAGAGAATATTTTAGGCCTGAGGTCTGGGAGGAGAGACAATGTGTGTTGATTTGAAATTGCTAGCAGTTGTTTTCAGAGAATTCCCTGCCTGCTTTGAAGTCTACACCCCACTGAGTGACCTAACTTTGACACAGAGCAGTGGACAGCTATTTTTATGTCTCTTGAGAGAAGGATGTTCCCTCTTTTTTTCTCCCTTGATGTGTAGTACAGATTTGTGGCATATAAGTATATTGACAAGAATAGAGCAGATTGACGTGTAGAATAAAGCCAAGAAAGTGAAAGCTTCTCTCAGTGTTAAAAACTGCAAAATGTTAAGTATATGATTAATTATTTTATATGTTAAGAACTTCATTTTAAATTACTAATCAGTACAATAAACAAGTGTAGAAGTGTTTGAAAAGGATATTTCCTTTATGAGCATATTGTGAATAGAGTCCTAGGCCAGTAAAATAAAAGTGGCAAAAAAATTAAAATTGTGTTAACATAGAATTCCAAATGGTCTAGCTACTCTGGTTTACTAGGAAATCTATATGAATCTTTAAAAAGTGCATTATAAAAATAAATAAATATTATTATTAATTAATTATATATGTATGTATATATATATATATATATATATATATATATATATATATATATATATATATATATATATATATATATATATGAAAAAATTCAGTGGCTTAGTGGTTAGCATGTTCACCGCATACCTCCTGGGTCGAAGGTTTGATTCCTACCATGTGTATGTGGGGTTTGCATGTTCTCCCCGTGCTGCGGGGGTTTCCTCCGGCAGTCCAAAGACATGCATGGTAGGCTGATTGGCATGTCTAAAGTGTCCAAAGTGTATGTGTGAGTGTGTATGTGATTATGCCCTGCGATGGATTGGCACCCTTCTATACCCCGCCTTTTGCCTGATGCTCCTTGGGATAGGCTCCAGGCTTCAAGAAAAGGATAAGCAGTATAGAAGATGGGGAGATATATATATATATATATATATATATATATATATATATATATATATATATATATATATATATATATATATATATATATATATATTTATTTATTTATTTATTTATATATATATATATATATATATATATATATATATATATATATATATATATATATATATACATATATATATATATATATATATATATATATTATATATATATATATATATATATATGCGCTGTAATCATACAGACTGTCCTTAGACCGGTCTCTTATTCACAATCTACTCATTCATCTGAACATTAGTACAGTGAGTACCGTTCATCTTTATAGTATACTACTTGTTGCTGTTGGGGCTTCTCCATTCAGGCTGGTGATGCAGAGCGCCACAATACCTATCGGCTGTTCAACAAAGTAAACTTCATAAAGTCCTCATTCACAACTACATTCATTTTAAGTTGCATTAAAATACTAATTGCTTCTTTTGAATAACCGAGGATTTGAAAAAAAAAACACTATATGATAGATGTGAACTGATTTGATTTCTTTTCTAAATATTGCGCAATCATTGTGCAATGTGCTCACTGCTCAGTTTAGCTTTACAGAGATATTAAAGCACCTAGTGGTCAAAAATGGTAATTGCAACAAGCAGTAATAAAGGCCCACTGGGGTCTAAATCACGCTGCCCCATGCTAGAATTCAAGATTTTTTGTTTGTTTGTTTTTTCCTACACCAGACTGGGCTCGTTTAAAAATACACAGTGGCTGCAATGTGATAATGACTATATTGATTAAAGCATTATAAATAAAATGAAACTGAATTGAATTTGTGTACCATGATAGCATAGAACTGCCATATAGATAGTGATAATATATAGACTATAATATCTTACAGTCTTTTTTAGAGTACCCAGCAATTCCCAGCATGCCATGTAGTTTATTTTGGTTGCTTTTTGTATTCTCTGGGAAATAGTAGGCTTCATTGAGGGGTCAGGCTAAATGACACACATCCTTACATCCCTGTGTCTGATCCTACCCCCCTCACACATCCATAGCAGCATCCACTACACACACACCCACCACACACACACACACACAATCATGGACACTTCTCCTACTGTATACTACCCCAGTGTTAACTTAAAACCCAAATGTATGTACAGAAGTGATGCTGCATGTGAAAAAGAAAGACAAAGACATATCCAGATGGAAAGTTGTCCTTTGCTTCTCCAGTCCCGTGAAGTCATTACGCACGCCATGCTCTTTTACGTCAGTGAATAATACACTCTTTGAAGTCAGTTTACAGTATTGCACCATGGCATCACTAAGGCCACAACTAAGCCCTAACAAAAATGTCCTCTGGGATTACAGAAGGCTCCGCGGGCAACGCCAATAAATCGCCTGCTTTTTAAATTGAACAAACGGGCCCAATAGCGGTGCTCGAAAACGCCACTGATGGAAGTTCATGAAAGACACCGGGACAATTCACAGGCAAGCGGCTCATCCATCGCCAGCTTGTACACAGACACACAGACACACACACACACACACACACACACACACACTGCCATTACAGAGAAAAAAGAGAAGGACAGGCTGAGTTGTTAAGGCTTTAATCTGGGAGCTGTAGAGTGAAGGCCAGATCCAGTCTTCTTACTTTCTCCCATCGGGCACCGATCAATCACGACCTGATTCCCTCAAACGGTTTGCACTGATCTCTTCATCCGTCACCACACACTCCTCCATCAAGTCCTAGTACAGCCTAAAAAACAACAACAGACTTTCAATTAAGCAATGCAAAATAGATTCACTCGGACTGATTTATAGGGTGCAAACGATTGGCTAAGTGGAGCCTTTAATGAAATCGAGGCACTAGTTTATTTGTAAAGGTCAGGTGCGTATTGTCTTTTTGCTGAACCGAGTTGACATCGACAAAGAGATGAGATTTCATGTCCCATTGAAATGTCACAATAACAAGAGCAGAATGGCCTCCTAAGTCTCTTTATCCATATTTGATTAGATATGCAGCTCTGAAGTGACTCAATTGACATTTTTTCCCTTTCCTTATAAAGGAATATGAAAAGGTTTTTTTCCACAGATTATGAATATTGATTGCAGACAAACCAACAAAGTACTGGCCTTCATGTAACCTCTGCATTTATGCTTACATCTGCAAATGCCTTGCTCTCAAAACATGCATCGTATTAATCCCTCCGCTTTAATAGAACAATAACTGCTGTTTGACTTCAAAACCTCAGAAAGTGTTGATCCATGTAGATTAAGGATTAAGATTAGATCAGGGCAAAAATAAATTAAGGTTCATTGGGCAATTACAGTTGTGCTCATACGTTTACATACCGCTTGCAGAATCTGCAACATTTATAATTTAAAAACAATGAGAGAGATCATTTTTGTTTACATATACAGTGGGGAAAATACGTATTGAACACATCAACACTATTTTCAGTAAATATATTTCTAATGAGGTTATTCACATGAAATTTATTATGAAATTATATCCGGAAATATAAAGAATTCACAACAGTAAATTCCATAAATAAAGTTATGTGTAATAAAGTGGAATGACATGGGAAAAAAGTATTGAACACGCTAAGAAAAAGCAGTTCTCTAAGGCAAGGTAAGGCAAGGAAACAGCTGAAATCCGTAAGTAATTATACCCCCTATCCGTGCAGATTAATATCAGCTGGGTTAGTAAATTGATGGTCTATAAAAAGGCTTTTCGTTACCAAGGTGTCACACAAGAAACATCTCATGATGGGTAAAAGCAAAGAGATCTTCTAAGACCTTCACAACCTTATTGTTGCGAAACATATTGATGGAATCGGATACAGACGTATTTCAAAACTTCTGAATCTTCCAGTAAGCACCACTGAGGCCATTATCCACAAGTGGAAGCAACATCACTCCATCATCAACCGGCCACGCACAGGAGCTCCTCGCAAGATTTCTGACTAGGGAGTCAGAAGAATAGTCAGAAGAGTAGCCCAAGAGCCAAGGAACACTCGGAAAGAGCTCCAGAAACACTTGGAGGCAGCAGGTGCCATTGTCACAGAGAAAACAATAGGCAATGCACTCCACTGCTCACGCTCACCCTGCAAGACTTGATTACTAAACTAAAGGCATGTTGAAGCTCGTTTAATGTTTGCTACAACTCATTTGGACAAGCCTATGAAATACTGGGAGTGTGTAGTCTGGTCAGACGAGAGCAAAATTGACACACCATGTTTGGAGAAGAAATGGCGCTGCACATCACTCTAAAACACTACACCAAACGTGAAGTGTGGAGGTGGAAGCATCGTGGTGTGGGACTGTTTTTCATCACATGGTACTGGCAGACTTCATATAATTGAAGGAATGATGAATGGAGCCTTTTACCAGGAGATTCTTGAGAAGAATCTGCTGTCATCCACCAGGATGATGAAGTTTACAGAGACGTGGGTGGAGCTTCCAGCAATGATCCAAAGCATACAGCAAAGGAAACTCTCAATTGGTTTCAAAGAAAAAAAAAATCAAGGTGTTAGAATGGCCCAGTTAATCACCTGACTTGAATCCAACTGAACAGGATTTAAAGACAATATGTTAAGAAGAATGGACCAAAATCACACCTGAATACTGCGGTCCATTAATTTCTTCATACCGGAGGCATCTTGAAGCCGTCATTACAAATAAAGTCTTCTCCACTAAGTATTAAATACTTTCAGTTACCTTGTTCAATGTTTTTTTTCCCCGTGTCATTCCGTTTTATTACACATAACTTCATTTATGGACTTAAATGTTTGTATTTCTTTATATTGCTGTATTTCTTGAGTTAGTACCAAAGTCTGGTGAAAATTTCATGTGAATAGTCTCATTGGAAATATATTTACTGAAAAAAATGTTGACGTGTTCATTACTTATTTTTATTACTTAAGCCTTATTATCACATGGTTGGGTCAATCAGAAAATCTTTTTTTTTTCTCTCTAAGGGAATATTGACAGGATACTAATAAACTATCCCATGCACTCACATCCCATACATCTTTTAAAGTGTTTACAGACAAAGTTGGCATGTGTTATTTGCTTGAACCATGATCTCAGAGTGTGAGATTTTGTAAACAAAAAATTGGTTTGAAGAATAACTTTATGCCAGCATTCTTACCTAATTTGCCTGTTTACAGCACTGCAAATGGGGACATGATATTGTACACAGTGGGTGTGTCTGGCTCAGGGCTCCACGCCGGTTATGTTTGTATTACATCATGGGTTTTATCCATGTTGTAGGTATAATCCATGCTGTAATATAAATGGCTTATGATGCAAAAATGAACAAACATATTTAATGAATTAAGAATTTGTCATAAATAAAAATGATATCCAGCAGTACAATTGAAAACAACAAAAGAGCGTTCCATCAGGAGGGTGAGGATGCAATTTAGCCTCTGATGTAACATTTATATCATGTTAGACACAATATTTTTTTTATATGCCAGAATTCTTTAATGTGACTGGTGCTGATTTTCTATAACAGCAGCTCTGACAGTAGTGCAGCTGCCAATCACAGGTAACATAATCTAAGCTTAATAAGAACTCTAATAAGAACTCTAACGTAAGAAAGAAAAACATATAACTGTTATATAGAGAAGATTTCTATAAGGAGACTCCAGTTTCAGTTATTTGAAAGGTTTTCCACCACAGGAAAGTCTTCAAAACAGAGAACTTATATTCTTATATACTTTGTAGCTTTAGTGTTACATGAAAAGTTATATATTTTTTTGTTTGTTTGTTCATTTGGGTTTTTTTTTTTTTGTCTTGTAAGCTTTAAGAGGAAAAACATATGAGAGGCCAATGAGGGACTGTTTATAGCTGCAAAAACGTAAGGAACAAATTCATTTTGTGAACGTTCCACAACATTGAATATAACTTAAAACGATTAAAGTATGACGTTCTTTAATTGCTAAAAAATAAATAAATCATTGGAAAATAGCTGTGGTTTAAGAGGTATAAAACACTTCATGATCTGTTGTTATAGGAAAATAATCAACCTCCTTATGCGTTACAATTTACACATGGATTTTTTTTTCAATTACATTTTATTCTTTAAGTGTTATATTACAGTACACAAGTTCATCACTCATCATTTTTCCCCACAGAGCATCAACAAACAGAAATGTAAATTATAGACATCTATATCACAAGCTTTATTCAGTGAAGATTATATTTACACACTTCTGTTATTTTTTTCCCATCAGTGCACCTTTTTGCCTTCCTTCAGCTGGTCGCATTTTTTTCAGCAGGATCATTTATCCCTCTCTCTCTTTTTTAAATCCCTGGATGATGTATGCCAGATGGCTTTTACTACATCGTTTATCGGCTAAGCAGACACAATTATCCAGCCCAACCTACAGTGCTTCCACAGCTCCACTTTACTCTCGCCCCTCCCTGAGCTTCTGTCTCTCCCAGGCTATTATTCCCGCTCCTATTATCCCAAGCCTCCTTACACTCGCTGCATATTCCGAGTGGGATGGTGTTATACCTCAGGGAGAGCACACTGATTGGTTTAATTTGAAACTGCTCAGGCAACTGCAAGTAAAAATTCCAAATGCTGTCCTATCAGTCTAACGCATAATCCAATCTTGGTATAAAACTGGTGTTAGGGAAATCTGGACATGAGCAAGTATTTTTATTTGCTTATT
>CM022757.1:11013702-11128702 GCA_012411365.1 Ameiurus melas | reverse complement strand
CTTCAATGTGAAAAAAAAAAATCAACATGCAACTCAGAATCTCTTCTCTTGGTTCATTGTGGAAAAAATGCAAGACAAACAAATATTATATATACATAATATAAAGATAGATAGATAGATAGATAGATAGATAGATAGATAGATAGATAGATAGATAGATAGATAGATAGATAGATAGATAGATAGATAGATAGATAGATAGATAGATAGATAGATAGATAGATTTTGTAAATATATGGATCTTAACTTTTGGAAGGCATTAAACAATAAAGCACTGCTGTAGAATATAAAGAATAAGGACTGGCTTTATTGAAACATTGACAACTCACTAATTAAGATAAGTTCTTATAACCCATTGAGGCTAAAGCAAACTAAGTATAGGCTGATGCTAAGACGCATAACAAAGCTAACGTAAACGGCCGAGGGAAGCCATGCCATCTTCTTTTCACCAGCACCTTCTTATTTAGAGATGTTCTTTCAATCCTGTCAATTTAAACAAATAACAAAGATACAAAGGGTCACTTCCGGTGAATGTAAAACGCAGCACTGAGACCCCTGCAGGGCCAACAATGACTTCTCTTCGCATCACAACAGCCACTGTGAAGCAGGACAGGCTAAATATTTATATTTCCTTTTTGACGTTTGTGAAAGGTTTGCTTTAACACATGGTGGGCCGAAAGAGAATGAGTGAATAATAAGAGATTAAAAGGTGAAGGGGACACATAGGAGAGAACAGGGGACAGAAAGGCAAATCCTGGCCCCAGGGGCCTGACGTTAAAAACACAATGTGAGCTAGGGCAGTAAAGCAGTCAACACTTCATTTTCACCCCCTCCCCGTGTACCACCTGCATTACAATTAACCTTACGGCAACCTTGAGGTCCCTGATTAGCGAAGGCCTATTGTCTCGGCTGCATTAGAGCATGGCCTTCACTCTGCCCCAACGCCCCCAAATCGACAAATCAAATCCCAGCCTGGTGAAACACTCGGCCCCGGGGACCAAGGACTGCGTGTCTATAGCTGAAGTGGATGTGTAAAAGCTTTCAGAGTGTGTAATGCTACCTGTACAAGCTGTAATCTGTGGACTGAAGCTACTGTAATGACTGACAAGCAGTGTGATCTATGGATTGCAGAGTTAGCAGCAATGTTACATTGTGGATTTGTGTGTGTGTGTGTGTGTGTGTGTGTGTGTGTGTGTGTGTGTGTGTGTGTGTGTGTGTGTGTGTGTGTGTTTGCAGCTAAATCTTTATTGATAGATAAGCACTAAAACATTCAACGAAGAATGAAGAAGAGAAGGTTTGCATACATATTTAGTAACTGTCTATCTATCTATCTATCTATCTCTCTCTCACATATTATAATATCCTAGACTCACTAAATGGTTTGATGAGGATGAAAATGATAAAAGCCATATGTTAAGGCCTTCACACTCACCAGACCTCAACACAGCTGAACATTTAAGGGAGATTTTGGAGTGGCATCTTAGACATTGCTTTCCACCACCATCATCAACTGAGGGAGGATCTTTTGGAAGAATAATATTCATCACTTCAGTATAGTTGCTGAGACTTGTAGAATCAACGCCAAGGAGCACTGAAACTTTTCTGGTGGATCAACACCTTACTAACACAAATTCCACCACAGGAATGTCTTCAGAATGAAGCCCTTTCTTGGTAACATGACAAGCTGTGTTGTTGTCTTGTTAACGGAGAGACACACACACACACACAAGAGAGAGAGAGAGAGAGAGAGAGAGAGAGGCTGGTGAGGGAACTGTTTATAGCTGTTACAATGTAAGTGATTACAGGAACCAACTTACTTTGTAGACTTTAACTCCTAAAGACTGCCTATTATTAGACACATTAGTATTACTTAAATAAAACTGCTTCAATTCAAGTAACCATTTAATTCGTTTTGTTGACTTTACATCAGGGATTTCCAAGCTGCTGGCATTTGTAGCCAATTAGCTTACAATAACAAATAAAAAGAAAGAAAGCAAAAACTAGTGAGTCACAATTAAGTATTTCGGTAATCAAAAGAAAGAAATTGGATCAGTCTGGAAATGCTATCTCTCCAAACGACCATAGAGCAAGACAGAGAGAAGAGGGGAAAGATGTGGTAGTTAAAAGAGTTCGGCAGGCAATACAGAAAATCTTCCAGACCTAGTAACACCTAGCATCACCTTTGGTGCTAAAGCACAATGAGCACAAGTCAAAAGAGAGCTGTGAAAATGATGTCGGTGTGAAAGTGAGTAACAAGCACAGTGATAGTTCAGGAACCTCTGAAGCTTGAAGACAACCAGAGATTACACTGACCCAAAACACTACATAGGAATATTCGATACACTTTACTTACCTGGTCTGCTTTAAACACTCCAAACCATCAACATAAAAACAACGTCAAGTGATTTTTATCATCCAACGATGTCATAGAATGTATCAGTAGCGTGAAGTGAATTTAAAATTGTGATAGGATTTGGGGTGAGTTGATAAGTCTATTGATAAGCTACTAATCATCCAGAGTGAGAAACTGGACTATACAAATAAAGCAACAACATCAACAACAACAAAAAAGCCAAGTTGCTGTTGAACCATATTAAATCAAATTTGTTGTTCATTATTTATCAACACAAATTCTCACAAAGCATACATTTAACCATTCAAAAATGTGTTATCCAATCAATTTGTTTGCTGACAGGCTCCATTTTCCTATTAAATGAGTAACAGTGTTGAGTTTTTAAGCATAGAATTAGCAAATTCACAAAATGTAGCATTCGTGCTAAAGCCATGAGGACATTAAGGACATTCTCATTCTAGTTCAATTATGTTGTTTTATATCATTTTTCAGTAACAGAGTTGTTCGCTATGTGTCCATCTCAAAAAATCATCGAGAAATAAAGAAAAAAGAATATGAGAACATGCTTTTCTTCTTCCGATGATGTTCATGAAAGTCAGACAATGCAACTTCCTGTTGGACTTGTGGAACACGGCAGATATTTTAATAGGGGTGAATGTGTTCAGGTAACAGGGTTGAGTGAATGTTGTGGGGCTAAAAATATTATTTACTTATACTTTACGATTCACGGAAAAGGATATTTTAAGCATGATATTAAATCATAGTACTTTTTTTTTTTTTACTTGAGTCTTTTAAAAGTAAAATATTCGATATTTCATTCTTCTATTCCGATTACATTTATTTTTTCTCTGTTAAAAACATAATGAAGTTTTTCACCTTGAAGGACTACAAGCCAATTAAAAGACAGCATGGGCAAATTTGAAACCATTTAATTTAGAAGACCAATCAAAATAAAACAGTTTCCTGACAAAACCCTACACTTCAAGTGGCACATCCTTAGCAGCAATGTCTGAGACCGTGAAGACAGATGAGGATCCTTCCAATTTATCAGCTATCTTCAGTTTTAAATGCTTAAAGAAACAGTGTGATAATGAACTGCAAATTATGCGAGCCAAAACCCATGGAGCTAGCTAAACATCAAACATGTACAGGTAAGCCATTAGCTAGCTGAGTGAGCTAGACTAACTACCCAGATCATTTGAAGTTTTACGGTATGAAAGCTCTTTATTAAGCTCTTTAGTTGGTTTTAAATTTAAGTTATTTAGTTGCAGTTGTTTGTTGGCTTAAACAGAATACAGTGTATATAGTGTATATGTGCTGCTAAATATGTTCAGAATAATATGTATAATATGTAATGTATTATTGCGAGACATGTGAGCTTGAAACATGCCAAAATTCTCATGCTCTAGCGAGCTAGCTAGCTAATGAAGCTAGAAAGCTACTGAAAACCCTAGAGCATTTGGCTAAGTTAGCTAGCCAACTAACTATTTTTTTTTATAGTGGATACTATTTGATAACGGAGGTGGTGTTCGTGTCATTGTTGTCAATTGCAGACGTGTAAAAAAGTCATCTGTAAAGTAATTACTGAAGTAGATTTCCACCAGGTGGCTTATTTACTCTCAGTCATGTAATTTCAAGTGAATTATTAGTACAGTAGCAGTAACTTTCCTTAAGCCAGTGTGTTTTACACACGTTCCAAGACAGGAGAAAACACAGGCATGGCTATTGCAGAGGAAGAAATTCTCAGGAACACCTGCCAGCTGTTTGGCCTGCCGATGTCACACCGAGCCAGCCAGTGAAAAAATACCGATCTCTGTCGAGTCCGATCCGCACGCAACCTGGTCCCCAAGCGCCTTCCAGGTGCACTAGCATAGAGCAAACATGCGTGGGTGAAAAGTGATCCCCGGTTTTCTCAGTTTCTTAACAAAGCTGAAAGATTAGGCTGAATTCAGAGAATACTAAAAACAGTCCATGTGCTTTGGTTAATCTGTTCGTTTAAGCCAAAAGTGGAGGGGAGGGGAAAAGGAAAGACTATTTCATACATTTTGCAAGAATTTGTGCTTTAATTTAAAAAGCGGAGCTAACCTGACTCGACTCAATTATGTAAATCACAGGTGAGTGACGGTTAATGGGACAAGTGTGTGAAACGAGTGAGTAAAGGTAAGTGGAGTTGGAATCAACCGTCCCAGGTGGTCTCTCTCTCTCTCTCTCTCTCTCTCTCTCTCTCTTGCTTTCCCTCTCTCTCTCTCGCTCTAATAAGATGGTGGTGGAGCAAGAGCGAGTTTGCCATGCACTGAGAGGCATGCTCCGGCGTAAACTAGGGGCTAATCCATCCCCCGCTGCGTGCCTTCCCCAGAGGTCTAATGCTCGACGCTTGGCGAAACAAAGCCTCCACCAAGCCCATCACAGCCTCTGCCCCTGGTGGCACATACACACACACACACACACACACACACCCACAAACACACAAACCAAACCTCACAAGCTGGATTGCTGGCGAGCCTAGAGACCACACAGCCTGTCAATCAATACAAACATCTCAGATCCAGTTTCTAACATGGGTTTAGCATGGTTTAAAAGTGAATCAAGCCGTGTAATTATGTATTCGTCAGTGAGAGAGATGAGTTAGATTAAGCTTTATTCGATGCATATGGAGATAAGACACATGAATTTACAATGCGTAAGCTATTTTCTTAATTGACTTTAGGGCCTTATTCATTTTTATTGTGAAATATTCCCCGACCTCTTCATTTAGCTCTAATCAGTTTTCCTTGTCTGGGTAAACTGTATAATTTAGTAAAGGAGGTGTAATTCCATTTCCTCTACATGAGCTGTTACACTGAGCACCATGCACCAGGAGACTGCACACATTCTTCATCAAAGTGATTCTGAGCCTGCCTCAGCTTAGCCTGTTTAACTTAGATTCATAACATTTAGAAATAGAGAGAGAAAAAAATGTTGCTTGATCTTAGACAGACAGAGATTAGAGTCTGGCATGTCAAGGATGGAATTTCTGCTTGTAAAATTTTTTTTTTTTTTTTTGAGTGTGCCACTAGTCTGTTAGGTGTGTAATGAGCACTGCCAAAGAACTGGCCCACATTCACACTGCTGAGAGATACACCTGATGTCAAGATAGCATACACCTTAATTTCACATCTCTCTCTCAACTGGCGTTCCACAGGGGTCAGTTTTGGGTCCACTCCTCTTTTCTATCTACACTACATCTCTCGGTCAGGTGATTGAGTCTCATGGCTTTTCCTATCACTGCTATGCTGATGACACCCAGCTCTATTTGTCCTTCCAGCCTGACGACCCATCTGTTTTTGCACGCATCTCTTCTTGCCTGTCAGACATCTCGGTCTGGATGAAGAAGCACCATCTTCAGCTTAACCTGGGAAAATCTGAGCTTCTCGTCATCCCAGCCTATCCCTCAATCAACCAGAACTTCACTGTACAGCTCAGTTCACTTACACTCATGCCAACCAAGACGGCTAGGAACCTTGGAGTGATTCTTGATGAGGGCTTGACCTTTACAGACCACATCTCAGCAACTGCAAGGTCCTGTAGGTTCATCCTGTACAACATCAAGAAAATCCGACCATTCCTCACCAAACAGTCTACATAGATACTAGTCCAGGCTCTTGTCATCTCTAAACTGGACTACTGCAACTCACTGCTTTCTGGCCTCCCAGCCAGCTCCATCAAACCCCTTCAAATGATTCAGAATGCTGCAGCGCGCCTTGTCTTCAACCAGCACAAGACAACTCATGTCACACCCCTCTTCATCTCCCTCCACTGGCTTCCTGTAGCTGCCCGCATCAAGTTCAAGGCCTTGATGCTCACCTACAAGACCTTGTCAGGAACAGCACCCTCCTACCTCAACTCTCTCCTGAAGGCATACATTCCCTCTCGCAATCTGCGATCGACTAGCGAGCGACGTTTAGTGGTTCCCACTCAGCGTGGCGTAAGGTCCCTTTCCAGAAACTTCACGCATACCGTTCCCCAGTGGTGGAATGCTCTTCCGATCTCAATCCGGACTGCAGAATCTCTCACTATCTTCAAAAAACAGCTAAAGACCCACCTTTTCCGTGAACACCTAACCAACTCCTAGAGAAGAAAAACTACTTGTATTGTTCCCTGCTTGATATATCGCTTTGCTTATTTGTAAGTCGCTTTGGATAAAAGCGTCTGCTAAGTGAATAAATGTAAATGTAAATGTAAATATATATAAATAAAAGTAACAAAGTATTTACTTTTGCCCAGATGTTTTCTATATTACTTCTTTCCTTTTTATAATGGATGACCTCACGATAAGTCACTGGTTTCACTTGTAGTTTGTCTCTTGTGGTCGTGTATTAACCTTATTTTTGTTGAGGTAAAGCATACCTCATACAAACACATTAAATGATTAGCATGATTGCCTCTGGGGTGTGAATCCCACCTCCACCCTGCGTGGGCCGAATATGCATGTTCTCCCCCGTGCTCCTGGGGTTTCCTCCAGATTCTCCCCAGTCCAAAGACATGCGTTGAAGACTGATTGGCATTTCCAGATTGTCCGTAATGTGTGTGCAGTTGGCACTCCATCCAGGGTGTTCCCCACCTTGTGCCCCGTGTTCCCTGAGATAGGCTTCAGGCTCCCTTGCAACCCTGTATACGATAAGCAGTATGAAAAAAGGACAGATAGATGGATGCCAGGCTTTTTTTTTTTCTAACTTCATTTGCAGATTATCAAATCAAGCTCATTGTACTAGCTATGTACACTCAACCAGAGGGACCAATGATCTAAGCTGTTTCCTTCCAAGATGTATTTTTTCTTTATAATGTCTCTAAAGAGAGGCTGTGCATACATGACAGGATAAGATTAAACCATGTTTGTACCTTTTTCTTCCATGTGTGTGCAGTAAACAGGAACTAACTGCAGGTATCAAACAAAGTTGTGAGAGGAGAAGAAATGTCAGACCACACACCCCATACGTTTGGAGTTGATTGTGAGGAGCTGAATGTTTGCATTTGTTTGCAAGAAATTCAGTGTATACTTGTTTTTTGTAGTTCTGTAACAGAAGAGATAACTACCTTGGATTGCTAGTTTTTTGTTTTGATTTTTTAATTTTTTTATTCAAAATTGCTCGCTAGCTAACAACTTTGACATTGAGTCAACAAGCTATCTGTACCAATTTCTGACTTAAAACCACACATGTCTCTCTCAAACCAAAACCACAAGAATATTTGCAGCAGGAATAGTGCTTTGTAACTGCTTGTAAACTTTATAAATTTATAAAAAATCACAAATATTAATTTTGCTAACACACGCTGTAACTAGCTCATCAACAGTTTTGTTTGTTTATTTATTTTGTTCATTTTTTTAAGTGGTCCTCAAATTTGAATAGCCTTGCAAAACTAGGTAATGGAACTTTAATAAGAAACTAGCAAAAAAAAGTGTTTAAATAGATTTGGGCTTGTTTAAAACGTACTGTATTGTCAGAAGTTATGCAGTTGATACAATACGCTCATCATTATTCAACATGCTGTAATAATGACCCGTCCCCCCCCCTTTTAACTGTGTACAAATGTGCTTAGCCAAAAACTTTTTCTCTTTTCCTGGTAAAATATGATGCCAGGTGAGCTCATATCTCAGCATTGGAAGACATTTCTTGTTCCACTAATTTGCTCTCCTTGTAAGTATCTAACTGCACAAAGTCCCTGCACAGCGGCGTAACAATTATATCCAGGTGCACGAATTTGATTCAACAAATGCTAGGTGGATCTTTCCAGGTTTTAATGCACCCCCCTATTTCTCTTCCCTTTGGAATAGACTGAACCAGATGCCCTTCAGAAGAAACCAAAGCAAAACAAAACAAAACAAAACAAAACAAAAAAACACATCCCACATGTGACTACAGAACTTGGCTTAAAAACAAAAAATCTGAAGCTCTTCCAACAACTTGAAAATCATAAACCATTAAATCACATTGTCTGTTACGATAATTGAAAAGGCAGGGAGCAGAGAGAGTCCCTGGAATATTCCTGGAGATAATGGGACATGCTAATGAGCGTGAAATCAAGCCAAAGTAACAATTGAGAAAGGTAGAGACTTGTATATTGGGAAAGGAAAGGCTGGAGGTGGGTTATCTGTCTTACATATCCACAGCATTGAGTCTAACTGTAATTCTGTCTTCACTGAATATGAAAACTTGATTTGAGGCTCTGGCAACCACTGTGGCTAGTGAGTTTACGATGCACTGCATGGCCAAGGAACTTCAGCTATGCCCTGGTGAATTTAGATTCTGTTGCCCGGGTGGCCGACTGAAAATATGACACATGGGGCATAAATAACTGTGTCTTTGCTGATCCGATAAATCCAGCAGTATCCCTAGTGTTGGCTTACCGTCCTCTCTGGAGGCCTAGTGGAAGTGCAGTATTTTTAGGTCGTTTTTTATTTTAGATTGTCTGAATGGCAGGACACGGAGGTACTGAGGTGAGGGAGGTGTGGGAATATATATACGGAGCTTTAATGAGAGTAAAGTCAGGTGGTTAGGAGAGCCAGATTGCTGTCTCTTTGCCAAGAGCTCTCACACATTGATGTGTGTGTGTGTGTGTGTGTGTGTGTGTGTGTGTGTGTGTGTGTGTGTGTGTGTGTGTGGGTGGGTGGGTGGGTGGGTGGGTGTGTGGTGTTGTAAGAGGCAGTGGGACTGTTGATGAGTAATTGATGTAAAACCCTGCTGGTAAACGTGCTCTCCATAATCACTCAAAATGTTTGCAGATGTGCATTAATTACTCAAACATAATTAACTTTTAGCCATAAATATTATTTTATGATAACTTAAAGTGTGATACGTTATTAAAAAAAAAACACATGGGAAGTCCTATGGAGAAGGAGAAGGTTCTGTCATCGATGACAGACTATATCCCGGTTGCACACGTGGTTGATGGGATTGTCAGGAGTCGCAGGTCAGGAGAGGAGCATGCTGAGAGCAGAAATTGACTTTGGCATGTAGAAGTGATGAGGAGAATCCAGTTGTGTAGTGCGTGTTCTGCTTCATGTTACTGCATTATGTGTGCCAGGATTTTTTTTCCCTTCAACAAATGAGCATGTAGCACATATTAATTTGGTATGAAGAAAATGTAATTCTGATGAAATGGCAGATTGGTGATATATCATTTTCTATAATGGCAGTTCTGGCAATAGCTCAGGCTACAATACAAATCATAAGTAATTCAAATAATATGTTATTGTTTCTATCGTAACAGCTCATTCACAGGGATTCGTATGGTTTACAAAAATGTATAACCTTTGATATGGTGACATTTGCTCTGTGGCGACATTTATTTAACATTTATGGAAGGAGTCTTCAGTGTCAGCACTTAAGTTTTCTTGATACCATGTTTTTTTTCCTGTTTTTTATTTATTATTAACTTCAGTAGAGGAAACAAGAGTAGCAACTACTGTTCTACTGCTAGAATGAATGTGAGAACAGGAACTAGCTTCGTACAACTTTGTTCGTACTCTACCACTTTGTTTAATTTATATTTATGTTTATGTTTTTTAATATACTGTTGCTTTATGTTGTCGTCTGAAGAACTCGTAGAATACCATTATAACCTCGCTGTTTTGCACAACAGTGCAATTACAATAAACTCTTCCTCTTCCTCTTAACTTCAATCAAATGTCACTATAGACTGATAAAGCTTTGTTACACAATGTCAAAATATAACTCTAAATGGATAAAAGTATCACATTGTTTTTATTTATTTATTTATTTATTTTAATTCATTCACGATTATAGTTCTGGGCTAATTGCTATCATCTAAGAGCAACAAAACACTTCAGACACATTGTTATAGGAAAATATACAACTTCAGCATGGTAGCAGTAACTCTTCTCCATGTCAGGCATGTCGCTGATTATTTTCCTAGAACAGCATAGCTCTTTATCTTCTCTTAAGCTTAGTCTTTTTTAAAAATATTTTGCTGATTCTTAATATTTATGATTCATATTATTTGTGTGTATTCGGCATCAGGCTGTTCTGCTCTGATATGTCATGCAGTAAGATCAATGGATAGCGTATACGTAAGGAGATGTATAAGTGATACACATTGTCATGTGAAGATACAATGAGCTAAGCCTGTCAGAACATGTTATCGAATAAATGACTTAAAAACTTGTTATATATTGGGTAGGCTTTCACACATTTAGTTAGACAGGAAGAGCGACAAGATGCGGGACAAGCTTAAAACAGAACTCCGACTAGGCTTTCTTTCTGAAGAACTTCTGCTAATGAAGTTCATCTAGTGTGAAGATCCAGTCTCGGGGTTTATATTCTTCCTCCATTTGCATTATTCTGTCGTAAAATACAACCCAGTGTATGTGTAAGAAGTAAGAAATATCTAAATGTTTGGCTGGCGGATTATTCGAGTGACGGCATGTTGAACAACATCTTAAAATAAAAGTACAGGTCCAAAACTATCTTGCACAGAAAATTGTCCCTGTCGTTCAACCGACCATTATATTACGCTCATCGATATGACTCAGTCTAAAATATAATTTTCTCCGGCTCATAAAGTACTAATAACTCTTAAATAGATCAGTCTACAGTTGCCACAATCAACTCTCATTATAATTTACTCAGACTCGTTCAAAGGCCTGGACTTTTTGACAATGCAAATTAAATTCTATTTGAACAAAGTAAGTCCATATTGCGCTTCGGCAAGCTTGTGTAATTGTATAAATGCATAAAAATGCAGATAGTATAACCTGGGGAGTCTTGCTTAATCTCATTCCCACAGCACACACACCCCAGGACTCCTGAGACCCCTCTCGCCTTTATTTAATTTAAGGGAAAAAACTCGTCTCCTCTCTTCCCTTGCCATTCATTGTGTTATGAAACGGTTCCACAATGGAATGCTTATTGAACATCTGACTTGTAAATGGATTCACAATCTCTGTATTATATTTAAAAAATGGCAAGTGCAAATATGAGTTAAATCAAATTTAAGACGAAATCAAATTCATATCCAATTGTTTAGTCTAGCTTTATTCCTATATCCTAATAGAGCCATGCTTTAGAGACATTGACCATGTGCCATCTGTATGGTACATTGTTTGATTTATAGCTTATAAAGCCATTAAATGACAAGTTATTTATGAGTTACTGACACCATAACATGAAGGAATGTCTTCCTGGCACAGTCTTTAGTGTATGGTATTCCGCACTCGAGTTTCTATTAATAATCCACAACTATATTCCAGAGAACTGTATTGTTGATATTATTAAACAGTGTAGATTTCATTAAATAAATATTTCCTTTTCCCAAGAAAATGGCCAGACTTCTTCCACTTTTCTGAGACAAACTGCTAAAATCATGATTAACATTTGAATTATGCATTACTGAAATGACAGAATAGAGTTTGTATTTTGAAAAGATCCATAAACCTTTATTTTCTCTAGACAATGGTTGAATTTGCTGTTTCATCTTCATTTGAATTGTCATGAGTTTATGGACGTAACATGTGTGTGTGTGTGTGTGTGTGTGTGTGTGAGAGAGAGAGAGAGAGAGAGAGAGAGAGAGTTATTTCCTCTGTGGAAGTGAGATGAAGCTGATACTATGGCATGCACTACAAAGGAAGAAGGAAAGGAAGGAAAAATGCTCTTCGTGCTTGCTAGGCAGTAAATCCTCACTTGAGATCTTTCCATGGATATTTGATTTGGTAGAAGAAAATGCACATTCTTTCCTAAAATGAAATGAAAAGATGCTTTAAACGTATCTTGGACCAGGTGACACCGAGCAAAACCATCGAGCATATGGTAGTTTATACATAATACAAAATAACCTGAATGTGACTATCAAAATTCATGACAAATATTATCAAAATAAAATAGGTTTTGTATTTTAAAAAACAACAACAACGAAATAGATATACATATTATCATTTTGTAAGAGGGACCTGAGATCAGTCATGGCAATTCAACTGATAAATAAATAAATAATCTTTTTTTTTTTTTTTTTACATTTTATCCTTTTTTTGTTTGTTTGTTTCTCATATCATATCTACCACTAACACTGTAACCCCTAATGTAGCCTTTACTTAAACCATCCAGAAATCATGACTAAACATTACTTATAAGTGTTACATTTTGGACCCATAAATCAAAAATCTAAGTTGGTTTAACTTATTTAACCACAAAATACATGCACTTAAGAATTCAAGTGTTATGAACTCAAAGTTAAGACTTATAAAAATAGCTCACTCTGGTCTTTCTTTCATGTTATTGGCCATGCAAGGAGTTCCACCTGGCAACAAGTGAACTAATGCACTGATTGGTAGATAATTCCAAAAAGCGGTCCTCTTCGCTTCATCTGTTGCTGGTACCCTTGTAGTGAAATTCGAGAAGTTCATCATGAGTATGAGCGATGATTACTCCGTGTGTGTTTGCAAAGAAATGGCAATCATGTAGAGGATGAAAAAAAGAACAGAAAAAGGGTTAATTTCCCGTATGTATGGAGACTTTTGGGACACCCTGTATTTAAGTAGACTTGAAACTAACATGCAGTTAAGTGAACTTAATTAGTTAAACACAGATTCCCTGGTGGACTAGTGGCTAACATACAGCACTCAAGTTCTATTTCCTTTCAATACATTTCAAAGTACACTATATGAACACCAAGTTGAATTAAATTTATTATTTAAGTACACTATAGGAACACCAAGTTATGCAAAATTATCAACTGAAGTACAGTCAACATGAGCACCAGGTTAAGTGAATTTAAATATGCATGTTTTGGGAGACCCCATTACTCAATGAAATTGAGGGAACGAGTTAACGTTTTCTACCATTGCAATTTCTAATACACCGTGCTCTAACCTGATGTTATAGTTGTATTTAACAAACCTACAGTACCATAGCTAGCTAAATGTATGATGAATAAGAACATTAACATTATCCTTTAATAATTTATTCAACATTTACCAACAAACATTCATTGTTTTTCTGCCATCCTGGATAGAATCACGTAGGACGACACATTGCGACTTTTGTTTTCCTCCCAGATGAGTTAGTCATGCATGTGGAAGCTGCTAAACTGTTCATGAACTCTTCACAAACACAAGCTGCTGCCTCTGATGAAGTATTTGGAGCTGAAGAACATTTTGTCACAGCTCTGGTGCAGGTGTCTGCTCTAAAATTAACCAGAATAGGATGAAGTGAATTTTGAAAAAAGAATTTTCATACTAATTGCATAGCGATGGTATTAGATATTGCAAAAGCACGGATAAGGAACAGTCTGGTGTGTCATTGTTTTACTTCAGTTTATTGGATTACACTTTAAAAAAAACCTCTGGGTTAAAAACAACCCAAATTTGGGTTATTTTTAGGCTGGGTAAATATCAGCTGGTTAAATATCGGACAGAACATATTTTGGGCTAAACTAACATCAAGTTGGGTTGTTAGTTTTAACCCAGCAAATGGGTTGGTTTTCAACCCAAAGTATATTGTCATTTGTACAAAAACGCTGGGTTAATTTTATTTAATAAATGGGTTCATATTTTCAGGGTTATTTTTACCCTTTGAAAATGTCAAATCTACCACATTATGAACAAATATGTCGACATGGTATCTCCTTTATTTATACACAAGAAGGTGTTCAGAAACGTAATGTATAATGTAAAGCTGCTAAAGTTGTCTTTATATATAGACTTTGAAGTAAATGACTTAAATAAGTCATGTATTTAAAATGAAAATGTCAGATTTTGTTCAAAGGAGACGTTTAAATCATCCAAAAAACAAAACAAAAAAACAACCGAGTAACCAACTTCAGTTGGTCCAGATCTAGTGGGCGTTACAAACAATTAGGACAAAACTTAATTGAACACAGCGGCGCATTTAATGTCATGTAAACTAGACTGTTATCACACATTTTTGCTTTTTCAAGTGTACAGTAATGGCTTTATGGATAAATATATTAATACAAACCTTGTTTCTCCAAATAAATCTGTCTGTCTGAGTGAAAACCGCTACCTCTACATTCAAACTGAGTTAATTTGACCCTAGAATCTGCGCTGAAGTGTCGGGTGGGGGAAGGGTGCACTGATTCAACTGTCAATGAATATGACCCAGCCACTAATCCAGCGGTTGGGTTAAAATACTACCCAAGACTGAGAAAATAACCCAATTAAATGACCCGACAGGCTCAACCCAGTGTTTGGGTAGAAAAAAAACCCAGTATATGTACTGTACATCAAACCATAACTTACTACAACTTCAGAAACCTAGAGCCAAATCACTTTGGACAAAAAAAGTATCTGAATTTAATATCTGCTATTTCTTTCTCAGGGATCATGGATGAAAACCTCCTTTTATCTGCTCCATTCTTCATTTTGCCTTTTCTTTCTTTCTTTCTTTCTTTCTTTCTTTATATATTTATATATGCATTTATTTGTCTATCTCAAAGGATGATTGTCCATAACCTCATCCATCCTCAGGGTCTTGGTGGGTCTGGAGGCTATCGTAGAAGAAGTAAATATAGACCTACCAGCATGTTTTTAGGAGATGGGACAAAGCCAAGGAACCCTGAGAGAAGCTATGCAGACATGTAGAGAAGATGTGAAACTCCACAGGATCAAACCCTGAACCTTGGAGCTTTAAGATACCAAGGTGTACTCTCCTGCTACTGTGTTGTGCTTTATGTTTATTATTATTTTTAATCAAATCTGTCTACTAGGTTTAAACTTAGCACACGACAGAAATGATGAATTATCATATCAAAGTGTTCAGAAGGTGTTAATTACTTGACTATGACTATGACTGCCAATCAGACAGTATTTCTAGCTACAATGCAATCGCACTTGTTCTAATGTATTATTATTTTTTCTATAATTCTCAGGGACCTGTATGGCATCAGCGATCTGCAATCAGATTTATTTAATTGTTTGTTTGTTTGTTTGTTATAAGGAGATTTATTTTAAAGTTATGGAAGGGGTCTCCAGTGCCAGTGCTATTCCAGTTTCTTGATAATATGACAAGCTGTTTCTTTTCTATTTATTTTTTTTATGTTAGAAGCTGCTATAATGTAAATTACAACAAAAGGAACTAACTAATATGAGTAAAGAAGGTTGTGAAAAATTGTCTTTATTGTTTAACCTTTTGATCTTTTATTTTAAATTTTAAAAAATCTTTGTTAAATATAGGTGTGCAACAATTTTTGGCACCCCTATGAATTCACATAAGAAAAATATATTTGAAGTATATTCTCATTGATATTTAACATTTTTAGTACACCTGGGTAACTAGGAACATGTCATTATTAACCATGACTTCCTGTTTCACAGGAGTATAAATATGTGGTAACACATAGGTCAAATTCCCTTAGTCATCTAGACAACTGGAACTTTAAATGAGATCGGGTTCTATGGTCAGATGAAACCAAAATAAACACCAGAGGTGGTTTTGGTGCACACTGGGAGGTAGCCATATGGAAAAGTACCTCATGCCCACAGTTAAATATGGAGGTGGATCTGTTTTGGGACTGTTTTTCTGCCAGAGGACCTGGACATTTTGTTAGAATACATGGCATCATGGACTCTATCAAATATCAACAGATATCAAATGAGAACCTGACTGCCTCTGCCAAAAAGCTTAAAATAGGTCATGGTTGGATCTTCCAGCAGGTCAATGATCCAAAACATACATCAAAATCAACACAAAAATTATTTACTGACCATAAAATCAAGGTCCTGCCATGGTCATCCCAGTCCCCTGAACTGAATCCCATAGAAAACCTGTGGGAGCAACTAAAAAGGAGAGTCCACCAGCGTGCACCTTGAAATGTGAAGGACCTGGAGAGATTCTGTATGGAGGAACGGTCTCAGATCCCTCGCCATGTATTCTCCAACCTCATCAGGCATTATAGGAAAAGACTCAGAGCTGTTATCTTGGCAAAGGGAGGTAGCAGTTGTTTGATATCCATGAGAGCAGAATATTTCTGTGAAGTTATTGAACAACAAATCAAAAGTTTAAACAATAAAGACAAATTTTCACAGCCTTCTTTTACAACTCATATTTACCAAGGGTGCCAATATTAGTGGAGGGCCCTGTAATTATATTCATGTGTGCGTTATAACACTACTTATAATGCTTAACAATTCACAATGCATAATAAAGATAAATGTATTTTCTTAAATATTTGAAAATATGTGTATAATGCCTTATGAATGCATTAGAGCATGATATGAACATGTTCATAGTTCTTTATAGATATGAACGTGTTACCGAGTACCGAGAACATGTGTAAATGTTCCACAATATTCAATGTAACTATAAGTGGATAAAAAGTCTAATGTGCTATTCTTTTATTACATAAAAAAGTAATCATTGGTAAATTGCTGTGGTGTAAAAAGAATGAAGCAGTTCAGGATGTGATGTGACAACCACCCTGTTGTTGATTATTTTCCTATAACAGCACACCACCTCCTTAGAAGTGGACTGCTGTCATCTTTGTTATCTTGTAGTAGTGGCCTCAAACATCTTGTAAGATGTAAGATGTATAGAAATCTGACTTATATTAAATCATGACATTCAACACTTTTGTTAATTTTGGAGAATTTCTCGTATTAAACATCTACTGTACCAGCATCTGCAGATATTTCTCAGCTTTGGGTTTATACACCGTTCTAGCCAAGCAGGATCCCTTGTTACTGTTATGTGTAACAGATGGCTCGCAAGTCTTGTAAGAGTTCCACATATTAATTTAACCAACGAAAGCTGTGACCTTGCGCTGACTACTCTCTGTAAAAGAGACATATCGGCAACCTTGCGCACAATATAATACTCACTACAGCAATAGTTTATCATGGTGTGATTCAGTGCACTTTGGTTAGGTGGGGAATTTCCTGCTCAGTAAAACACAGTGAAGTGATCCAGCAAGAGCAATACACGTGGCTACATGACCCAGCTGTCCTTCAGAGATTATGAAAGAAGCCCTGGCTTTTCACCGCAGCCAGCTGGAAAAGTTCCTGGACCAAATTCCTGGCATGGATTCGGTCCATCTTGTGTATGTTCACCCAAGTCTCATGCAAAAAAAAAAATGTGTAGAATATATATATATATATATATATATATATATATATATATATATATATATATATATATATATATATATATATATATATATATATATATATATATATATATATATATATATATGAATATAATGCTAAAGTGTACATATGGTGCGTGTAGTAGAATGATCCGCCAGGATCCTTCTCTCGAATTCGTTCAGAGCCGTCAGAGAATCAATAACGTGATGGACTAGAATCAAACAACAGGGACTCCTGTTGTCATTGGTGAAGGGCAGATTTTGTTTTCTTCCAAAGACAGATGGAAACACACATACTGTCTCATGCTGTGGTGAGGCGACGTGCACTCTTCCCCCAGACGTCTGCATTTGTGTCTCTTACCCACAAAGCATTATTTGCCTTCTTTGATATATATTTTTTTCTGGTTTAACAAGAATTAACTTTATTAGCATTCAAAATTGCTATCATTAGCCACATGTGACATAGCAATTTAAACTTAAAAAACACACATTAATAATGCAGTGACTGTTTCGAGGTCAGGTTGGTGTGAGAACAGCAGTTTATGTTCTAAATTATTTCTGGTTTTCTTGTGTAAACCAACACTTCTAAAATGGCTTTAAAAAAAATGGCCCCACTCTGCCAGTGCAGGTGCTAAAAACAATTAGTAATTAATTAGAGCAAAGAGAAAGAAACATAAAAAATGGGTGCCACCTGGACCAAGCCAAAGCATTCGGGGACGATAATTATCAATCATGCTCTGGTTGCCGAATACGGACTGCTAATGCTCCTTATGTTTCCCACATTCCGTGCAGGCTTCATAGTCATATACATATCCAGGAATAATGTTTACCACAGTCTACTTAGTGACATGTAGACGGATAAATGGTGACTGTTATAAAAAGGAATATAAACCTCTTTTCATTTCATCAATAATTAATATACATGGCATTAATAATGGTATGGTTTTATGTAAGTCATTATTACACATGCACATGTAGTATGAAGGAACTTAAATCTCAACTTAACTACCAAATGTTGTTATGTTGGTTATGGATATCTCTTGTACTGTGTTTCATTTTAGAACAATGCACTGCTAACACTGTTCAAATCATCATGGGGATTTAATAGCCCTATAATGATGTCTGGAAGAACATGTTCTCAAGGCCAAAAAAAAATAATAATAAAATCTCTCACTATATCTGAAAGAAGGAATGGATTTGGGGTTTGGTGATGTCTGTGTTAAATATTTTTCAGTAAACGACTGCAGATATTCTGTGGCCGATAATGTTGTGCTGCTTTATACATGTTGATATTATCTTTTATAAAAATGCAATACATTTCATTGCTATCTTTATTACACATTGCTGACTGTTACGGATTATGAATAGTCTTCAGAACACACTATAACTCCAGGAACAAAGAAACCAAGCACCTTTGTTTTTAATACCAGCGAAATTATCAGGAAACCATCAGAGACATCATTGACAACTTCAGAAAGAAATTCATGTTTTCATGTATGTTTAGAACAGCACATAATCTACACCTAATAATGCTTCATAAACAATGCTATATCTTAATAAATAATTATACTGATGTATCATATTCCTTATGAATGAACTGGAACAGGTTATGAACATATTCACAGGTATCACATTCTATGAAGGTCATATTCATAATAATCTATAATAAACAGATTCATATAATATTATAATGCATTCATAAGGCGTGATACACTTATGAATGAATTATAATGCACAAATGTGTTATGATTATTTATGAAAATGCATTCCACTTTATAGATATGTATTATAAATTGTTAACATGATGCATTATAAGTAGTGTTTATAACACATTATAACAACAATACCAAAGAAACCAAGCCTTTGTATACTGCGTTATAAGATCTGTCTTGACTTTTTTTCTTCTTCTTCTTTAAGAAGTAAATTATACCATGACGTTATCAGAAGTCACACTACAAGACTTTACAAGTTCTGAAAGAACTCCTGGTAACACTTTCTATGAAGAGCATATTTATAATGAATTATGAATGCATTCATACAATGTTATAATGCATTCAGAAATCAATATAAACCATTTCATTACTATTTAGAAAAAGGCGTTGTTCATAATGCATTATAAGTAGTGCTAAGTAATCATAATATGTCTATTATATCTTCTCGTAATGCTATATGCAAAGTGAGTGCTGGTGATGTAATATGTTATGAACGCTACTTATAATGCATCATGGTAAAAATAGTATGTATAGTGTATAAGATTATCTGTATATAAGTGTAATGCATTTTCATAAGTAATTATAATGTTATTATAATGTGTTATTGACACTACACATTTAATTAATAATCCATTATAAGCACTTGCTATAAACTAATACTAGTAATGCTTTGTTAATGAGAAATAATGCTTAACGTGTATAATGCTTATGAATGCATTATACACATCAAGCTTTGAAAATGCATTCCACTTGCATTCCTCTGCACACCAAATGCATTCCTCGGAATGTACTTGCAGATCATTTTATACAGTATATATGACCAATGAAGAGAATGAAGAAGAATGATCTCGAGATGATGATCTTCAGGCTATCGACGTTAATTCAGGTCCCAGAAGATTCAAGAAGGGAGGTGGGAATGGTAAACCTTCTTAGCTTCCGGTCACATCACATACCATGTTGTTGATTATCTTCTAACCACATGCCCTGTTGAGTTTTATTCTTTTCATACCACAGCAATGTGCCTACAATTGTTTTGTTATACATTTATTAAAGAACATCTTATGTTTTTCATCCATATATGTTTACATTTAACGTTAACGTCCACAAAACAGCCTGAACAACTAAAAACGTTAGTTCCTGTTATTGCTTACATTGAGGCAGCTCTAGACAATCGCTGCTTCACTTTTTCTCGAAGACTGGGAAACTACAAAACGCATAAGACCTCTCTCGTAGTCAGTCGCCATACCAGTCCCTGTGAATTTTCCATTACTATAGAAACGATAATGTATTTGAGTGTAATGTGATTTGAATGACAGCTGCAACTATTATAAGAGTTGCTCTTACAAAAAAATTAATCAACACCTTCTGACCAATAAGATTCAAGAATTAAACAGAGCTGTGGTGTGAGTTATATAATGCATGCTTAGTATTTTTGCACCAACACCATATCAATTTAAACTAGTTATACTGCATGATACAACATTATAACATTACCATTGACAATTAAAAACAAAAATTAAACTTATATTGAAACCTTTAAAAAGGATGCACTTGAATAACATGTTTCTACTGGAAGTTAGCATTTTAACACATTGAAGTTTTTTTTTGTTTTGTTTTTTTTCCCTGCTACCTTCTATGTATCTCATTTGAGCATTGGTTTGCACATTAAATCACTTCAGATCATAATTACCCATGCATTTCTGCTAAGACTGAGAGTCAAAATAAATAAACGATGTCTCCATTCATTGTGAGCATGCTGTAGCTTCATGTAGAACCATTCTATGATTATGAAGAACCTCTAGCAGAGAGTATCAGATACATAATGACACAAATACATCTGAGTTCTTCCATGACGTCATCACAACCAAGTAGGCTAGATTTTCCTGTAAGGAAAAGGTTCCTACTGAATTGGTGATCAAAAATCACCTAACAATATGCACAATGTTCATATCATTTTAAATACAGTGGAAATATTTGCTCTGCAATGTCAGTTTTGATGTGTAGGTATGTCTGATGCTGAAATCAGCACTTTTATTGGAGCTCTAAACATATCTTCAGTGTCTAATTATAAATATATAAATAAATAAACCTTTCTATTCCATGGTTCAGAGCACAATATTAATGAGGTCAGTGATTATGTTAATTGGGAGAATTGTTTATGGTATATTTTAATTAGTTCTCCGTGTTCAGTTCTAATCAAGAGCTTAAAAAAATAAAAATAAAAACTTTCTTGGATGCATGATATTGTGTTATTTCACATAAAGTAGCATTTCAGAATAAATCCTGGAGCAGTTGCAGGTCAGGTTAGTGCTTTCTTTTAGTTCTATTACATCATCTATGATGGTGGATGGTGGGTTGAGGGGTGGGGGTGGAAATGTGCATCATGTAGTAACAGTATGCTCATAAAGGATTGCTACGTGTGTGATATAAAATCGTCTGACGCTCTGAAACAATGCTGGCAAGAGGCTGGTTTTCAGCGTAAAGAGCAAAAAATAAATAAAAATGGCAAACAAGACATAGTAAATGTATTTGTTAATCTGGATCCCGGGGATTTGCGCATGCATTTCTTATAAATTCATACTAATGTTTGTCCAGTGAAGCACACAGAGACACGAAACATGCTGTTTTTATAAAGTGCATTAAGTTTACAAATTACTCCCCTAACAAATAACCATTCCAGGCACTATTTGAAGTGCCATTATCCGAGTGTTCCAATCTACTGCTTCACCTCCAGATTTTATCATTTATTATACTGATGAGATGCAATTAAAAGAGCAGATGTCCACAAGCTGCCTCATCTGTGACGGGTAAATAAAATACCGTCTGACGTAATGAGACGACATGGAAAGAAAGCAAGAAAAAAAATAAAGCCATAAGAGACATGTTTGTCTTTATGGAGTTCGCTTCTGATGAAAGAACAGGTAAAGGAACGCAATAGGTATAGCATGGTATTCCTTTTCAACTGAAAGTGTCGTCACGTTCATAATGGATGGAAGGGCCAAGTACTTGTTTTGTGTTATCTCCATTATATATATATATACTGTTTCTTTTGCGTTTTACACCCTGAACTAAAATATATATATATATATATATATATATATATATATATATATATATATATATATATATATATATATATATATATATATATATTTGAATATATATATATATATATATATATATATATATATATATATATATATATATATATATATATATATATATATATATATATGTCAATCATGATACTGTTCGATATGCTAATGTGTGTATATGCATTATTCACAGACCCACAACTGTGAGTTAACACATGGCACATATTTCCTGGATAAGGACACTGGGACGTCTACGTTTCCAATCCCTCGCCACGACGACATATAGTGTGAACATCCCTGCAAGAAGTCTACACCCCTGTCACAAACAACTAATTGGAATGACCCCATTTAGCAACACTGTCAAGGGAACACGACAACACACACTTGTGAGTGCCTTCACCAATCTTCTGTGGTCCAAGCGTAATGACACGACTGATGCTGGAGAGGTCATAAAAAACCCTTATGACTCATGTTAGTTGACGGCTCTTTCTTTAGCTGGGTGAACTGAAGGGTTTGTTGTGGAGAATGAAAACAAGAAGAAAAACAAAGATATATCATTGATATTGTATAAATGTTTGTAAATAAGAGGTTTATTATTCTCACAAACATGTGGATTCCGTTTCATTTCCGGTTTCTTTATATGTATGTATTTATTTATTTTATTATTACTGATCTCTAGTTGATTTGGTCCAAATCCTTTATGTCATTTAAGCATTCTGCTTTTGATTCAAAACAGCATTTAATATGGATTTATTCAATTAAATAGCAACAGTCATTGTCTGTTCTTCATAACCCAAGTCCCAAACACATTGGCATGATATTTGTACTATATTCCCACACCGCTTTTCATCCTGCTATGAACAGCTGAATAATTAAAAATCCAACCGAATTCCCCTCCACGCTGACGTCAAGATTTTTTCCTTTGTAAAGTTAAGGGCTTTCTTTGTAAGATAAATGAGCGAATGACTTTTCTAAAAAGATTTGGCAAGTGTCGTAAAAGCACACAAACCCCAAGTCGACATGCCTGGTGTCAGCCAAAGGTCAGGTATAAGCAAGAGGCCAGAAATGCCAGCTAGCTTTAAATTTCAGCGAGCAAATTAATACATAATGCATCTTCAACATGTATTTATTTATTTATCTATTTACAAAGTACAATTTGTCCAATGTCCCTGTGTCATGAACTAAGAAGTGTGTTAATAAATGTATAATATGCAGAGTAATAAATGTGCATACTGTATACATATACTGATAAATGTGTTTATTACACTGCCAATATATGTAATAAATGTGTTACATGCCCACGCATCATACTCTAGGTCATGTTTGTTTGTTTGTTTGTTTGTTTGATTGATTGCATGTTGATTTCCATGTCTATCCCTATTCTCTCAGGTTTTACACTTGAACACCTAATTATCTGTTTCAGTAATGTTCAGTAATAAAATGCATCTTCAAATCTTCAAAGTTCGAATAAAGGGAAGTTTATTAAGCAGCGTTGTGCATAAGTGGGACTTCAGGCATGTGCATTATGAAGTGATATTTTACAGCTCTCTCTCTCTCTCTCTCTCTCTCTCTCTCTCTCCTGTGCTCACATTACTAACATTAACTGCAGCCATGTTGGGAAGTCAACACTGACTGTGTGCTAACCGCATGAACTGGGCTCGAGCTGTAATAGCTTCTTCGATAGAAACCACCCCCCCACACACACACACACAACACCACACACACGCACACACACACACACACACACCAAAGAACCTCAACTGATAGCTCCAGGTAATAGGCAACATTAAAATATACCACTAAACTACAGTTGAAATAATTCTACTCTAATAATAATTCTAAAGCATAGGAATATGAAATATTGCTGACGTATGCAGATATTTCTGTTAAGGAAATGTCTTTAAAGTCGCAGTACCTCATTGCCTTGTGTGTAGCCTATATGATGCATATGCCTACGATGGATATGGACTTAAGTGTTTGAACGCGAATCGGTCTTTTACCAAAACAAATGAATAAATAAATAAATAAATAAATAAAAAACGGACTATGTCGATATCTATAGTATTCCATGGATATCATGCTCGGGTTTTAGACTAGAAACTAAAAACCCAGGGTATTGTGCATGAGCTCTTAAAAATGCGTGGAGACTCAATTTATATCTACTATTAATTGATCGATTTATTTATTTTCTTTCTTAAAAAAAAAAAAAAAAAAAAAAAAAAAAAGCGAAGCGTCACATAGCCTACAACATCCAAATGGGAATTTTCTAAGGTTTTAAATTTAACTCATAATGGGAAATAAACATCATTTTCTCACCCTGTACGTGCGAAGTGGTGCTAATGGTGAAATACTTCAAAGAAAAAAGAAAGAAAGAAAAAAAACTAGCTTACTCAGCTTTTAAAATATTTGTGTTTAATGATTTGCGTAACTCCAAAAAAGTGTTTTAGACAGAAAGCGGCTCTGATTCAGTATCAGACAGTGTGTGTAGCCTACACATCGACTTCTCCCATATCACAAATAATGAAAAAACGACTAACTATTTAGCGAAACTGCCGCTCGGTATTGACCGAACAAGAATAAAAATCTTATTTGAACGAAACCAACAGCAGAGAAATGGGAAGCATAGGCTATAGTCTACACACACGCGCGCGCACACATAGTTCATTGTATAGATCAATACATAACACTTTTTTATTGCTAGTCTAACGGTGCATGAATGAAAATGTACCAGAACCTTAGAATAGATAGAGAGTGTTAAATAGAGTCGAACAATTCATTTTATTACCATCACTCACACATCTCAAGACCTAATAACCCGTGAAAAAGAGAATATGAATGTTATTGGGGGGAAAAAAACCACCTCAGACATCATGCATTCGCACCGTGTTCGTTATTACGGTTTGTTGTACCAATGCATTATTATTATTATTATTAGCATTTTTTTTCTTTTCCTTGCCCCACTCTTCAGTCGTCCTTGCTTTGCACACTTGTGCACACCTTTAAGAGAGGTGAATGTAAACACTGCACTGTAGTGCGCGCAACTAAATATTCTAGATTTTGTTTGTTCCTTTGTTCGTTTGTTTGTTTGTTTGTTTTTACACAGCACAGCAAAAACAAAAATGCCGTGTTTTCAAATCGTTAACACGTCGATTGTTCATACATGTCGAGATGGACTCAAAACCCTCGGTAGGTGTCTAGAAGAGTTTTTTTTGTGGTAGACGTTGGAAAAGCTCGTTTGGACAACGTTGATGGTAATTTATTAAGCATGATGTTAGAATTGAGTCGGAATTGTAAGAGTTAATGATATTATGCAGTCGAACCAGATACTGTTTAAAAAAAGCCTACAAACTAATTGGAGATGTTTAAATGATGAATAATAGTTACATGGCAATTTAAACACCTTTGGTTGTGTGTTGAGTTCTAAGTTTACTTTGCATCCTTGAGCTCTCTGTTTCTTTTGCGTTTTACACCCTGAACTAAAATGAATATATATATATATATATATATATATATATATATATATATATATATATATATATATATATATATATATATATATATATATATATATATATATAACAATTTCACGCTTAGGCCTAAGGTTAAGGTTATTTTTGATTTATTATTTTTCCCATATGCATACTGAAGTACTGGAGTCGTCTATTTGATGTGATCTCTGCCTAATGGGGCGCTCAAGCACGCAATGCAAGCAAAGCAGTGAGGAACAAAAGCCCATAGCACTGACTCTCCCAGACTTCTGGCTTTAAGTGCGCACCCCCTCCCCCCTTTCCTTTCCCTCCCTTTACACACACACACACACACACACACACACTCGCACGCACACACTTCTACAAAACTATTGGATCAGGGCATAATTAGACATAACAATTAAGCAACGTCAGCAAATTAGCAGAGGCCACGTTGATACTCTAAATAAAATAAAATTCGTCACGACTTGTCGTTTTGGTTCAAATGTGAACACGACACAGGGGATTCGATCGAATCATGCTTCCACTGAAATAGCAATAGAAAATGCAATTACTTAATTTTTTTCAAAAAAAAATAATTCGTCTTGGTGAATTAGATGATGCGAACAAAGAAGGGGCGATGCGATCTGATGCAATTACCCTCCAGTCCTGAGCAGAGTAGAGACAGCTTACATTGTGTCCTGGACTGAATTGTGTGAATGAGTTTCATTGTAATGAGTTGTAGTTTGGGGTTTAGATGTTAAGGGTTAAATTGTTATTTCACGTTTACATCGCTATTTCACAATGTTTAAGATTAGCGACAAACTCGGTTAAACTCCTGCTTCACTTTTATAATAATAATAATAATAATAATAATAATAATAATAATAATAATAATAATAATAATAATAATAATAATAATAATAATAATAATACCTTTGACTTCTAAAATATCAAAATGCTTTAATGTTTATTTATTTATTATGTATTTACTTATTTATTTATTTATTTATGTGGGGGGGTATGTATTAATTTAACATTTCAATAAGACTTAAGTTTCCTTTTCGTTTCTTAAGTGCACATGTTCGAGCAAACAAAAATATTGAAGGCATATTGAATGTTGTACGTTTAATTCTTTAATATTGTACGAAATTGTAACCAAACATTATTTGGAAAACTAAATTTTACATACCCTACCAAACGCATTTCTCCATAAATATCGATAAGACCTATATGTCTATAACATGAGTTACCGGATCCTTTACATGCGGATAAATATGGAAAACTGAACCGTAATACAGGTCATAATTTCCTGCAAAGTGGCACTGCAATAGACATTTTTTTATATGTTTTATATCACTTTTACATAAACAAGATTGACACGTTTCAGGCTTTCACTACACAATTTATCGACATGACATTAAATAACAACAATTGTGCTACTCAGACTGGACTTTAGACGAAATGTTGCACTGGATACAAAAGCACATTAATACTAATAGTCGGTTAGGTAAACGTGTAGACGGTATAATACTGAGTAATTCACATTTGGTACACATTAACTATAACATTCTCCATTTTCAGTCAAGACTAAATCATCGCAATATTCGTAAAGCCATCTCATTTTCCATATATCTAGGGACCACATTTTTTTTCTTCACAAATTCCCTTAAACTGTGTTATGACTATTTACAAAATAAAAATATTACATTTTAAACTAGGTAAATCTTTATGTACAAAAAAGGCAAGGTTGTTTTGTTTTCGACCTGCTTGTAGCATGCAACTGACCCCCGGTGAGCAGTCTCTCTCCCCCCAAAAAATACAAAAAAAAAAAATAATAATAAAAAATAAAAGGAATAAAAAATTAAAAAATTAAAAAAGGGAAAAAATGAAAGGAAAATTAAAAAATATATGTATATTAGGGAAATACGTTTTAGTCTATTGTTGTCGGCCTCGCACCGCGTCCATGCACTCATTTCTTTCTGCTATATAGCCAGAAAACAATCAGGGTTCTCCATTTTATTTCTCTTCCTCTAAGAGTCCTTGCGAACAGGCTGATTGTTTTCATTTCCAAGCAGTCTTAAAATCTGCAGTCTTTCTTTCGTTCTTTTTTTTTTGTTGTTGTTGTTGTTGTTGCTGCTGCTGTTGAAAATATTTACACGTACCATTCGTTAAAATTTGAGGCCAGGGTGGAGGTGGTGGTGTGGTGCACGGTGGAGGAGGCTGAAGGCGATATGGAGCTGCTGCCCTGGTTCTCTGTGGATGGGGAGACGATGGTAGGAGGAGTGGAGGACTCATAGCCTGAGCTGGCTGCTGGAGACGGCTGAGAGCCTTGATTCGACGACTCGTGAACCTGAAATTAGAATGTATAAATATATAAACACGTGATAAAGAATGAATGGGCTTTTTTATTATTATTCGTATTTTTTATTTATTTTTAAACTGACTGTCAGGTCAAACCTCACGTATTGAGACGTTTTTTGATGGGATTGACGTTTTTTGGTGTGAAGATAATAAATATATATATATATATATATATATCTAATCAAACGTTAAATCATAAAACATTTCATCATTATTACGATTTCAAAGTATAGCATTAGGCTAGATATAATGGTTGTATGTTTAGATTTTGTTTCTGTTTAATTTTATTATGCAAAACAAATCAAATCCAAAAAACGAATTAACGGGGAATGAAAACCTAAGACTCATCACTCCACAGATATAATATCTATTATTTGCACTATTTTTTCTCGCAGACATTGATTCTCTCTCTCTCTCTCTCTCTCTCTCTCTTCTCTTTCTCTCTGCGTAATAATACTCCAAAGAACGAAAGAAAGAAAGAAAGAAAAAATAATAATAGCGGGAAAAACGTATAGTTAAAAAAGTCAGAAAAATGTATACATATATTTATTGCAGATGTGTTCACATACCTTCATGTGTTTCCGAAGGGAGCTGGGGTGTGTGTATGATTTGTCGCACATTTTGCACAGATATGGTTTATCTGACGTGTGGACGTGCATGTGTTTCTTTCGGTCGCTGCTGTTAGCAAACCGCCTGTCACAGCCGTCAAACTCACACTTAAACGGTTTTTCACCTACACAAAAGCGACAAAAACAGAAATACATTCAGTTTTTCTTTACTCCATAATTACATTTAAACTGCACCATCACATGTAAACAATTCAAACCGCTTCGAAATCGTGCCAACAGTTTTACTCTTATCAACTCATATGTCTCAAATTTCTGCGACTTTAAAACAAAATAGTGAAAACAAAATAAAAAAAAATAAAGCATTTCCATACTGTTCAAGACAACACCTATCATGAGGGTAATGCATTAGTGTGACCTTAATTAATAGGTAATTACATTCAAGCTAGACTTCCTTATAAACTCAGATGTATTTTTTTTAAATAATAATTTCAAAGTAATATTTAACAAGCATATCTCATTATTATTATTATTATTATTATTATTATTATTATTATTATTATTATTATTATTATTATTATTATTATTATTATTATTATTATTATTGTTGTTGTTGTTGTTGTTGTTCTTGTTGTTAATGTTATTATAGGATTGTTTTGCTTACTCAGCTTTACTACTACTACTACTACTACTACTACTACTACTACTACTACTAATAATAATAATAATAATAATAATAATAATAATAATAATAATAATAATAATAATAATAATAAATGTTACCTGTGTGCGTCCTCTTGTGGATTTTCAGGTTTTCTGATCTGGCAAACACTTTGCCACAGCCAGGAAACGGACACGGAAACGGTTTCTCTCCGGTGTGCACTCTAATATGGTTCACGAGCTTATATTTGGCCTTGAATGGTTTCCCTTCCCGTGCGCATTCTTCCCAAAAACAGACGTGATTTGACTGCTCGGGTCCGCCGACGTGCTCCACGGTCAGGTGAGTGACGAGCTCGTGCATGGTGCTGAAAGTTTTGTTGCAGGACTTTTTCGGGTTGCTGAGCTGCTCCGGCTCGATCCATTTGCAGATGAGCTCTTGCTTGATCGGTTGCCTCATGTAACGGAAGAAGGCACCGGCGCCGTGATGTGCAGCCATGTTCATGTTCACGGGGCCGTAGCCGTGTAGCTGCGTTGAGGCATAGTGTGGATCGGACCTGGGGCTCGCCACGTGGCCGTACTGCTCAGCCCGACCGTACACGTCGCCGGAAAACCCCAGGCGCATCTGACCGTTCACCACACTCGAGGCGGATGCGTGCGTCGCTGCTTGCTCGTGCAGTCCTGGGAAAAGCAGGTGCCCGGCGGCGTCCGAGTGCCCGTGCGGCCCCGCGAAGCTACCGGCGGCAGAAGCGAAGAGGCTGTGTTGCGCGCCTGTCGCATCTCCGAAGCCCCGGTTCCGGAAGAGAAAGTCCCGCGTGGAATTGAACGCCGCAGCTGCCGCCGTGGAGTACGAGCCAACGTGGGTCGCGTGGTGATGGTGATGATGGTGGTGTCCCAGGGCGGCCGCGGCCGCGTACCCGGCGGGCGCCTGCGAGGAGAACGCTGCCTGGCCGGCGGAACTGAGTTCATGTGAGCCGTGGTTGATTTTGAACGCACCCATGCCGTCTGCGAACGGATTGATCCCCAAAGCCACTTCGCGGTCCGCCACTTCGCCCGCTGAGTGATGTCTGGAGGAACCGAAAGTAGTCACTCCGATCGCCGGATACTGCGCTCCTGCGTCCAAGAGCATCTTTAGCCCGCAACAGGAGCAGACCGAGAGAAATCACGCACAAGACAACAGCAACTCTATAACAACTGTCTCTGCTGGAGTTATTTCTCTCTGACTTAATGCAACCAAGCAAACTCCAGTCTCCTGTTTACTTCTATTCACTTTTTTTTATTTTTTTAAGCGGAGAGGGAAAATATTTCCCCCCAAGTCCAGCTCATCCGACGATGCGCGCGCGCAAAAATCACGCGCGATTATTGTTGTCTCTGTCCCTTTCTGCAGGTTTATCTTCTTCCCCAACTTTTCACCTCCTCCTCCGCGAGTCGAGCTGCTTCGGACTGATAGTCGCAATCATTCCTGCAGATAAATGAATTGAAAAGACAACACACAGTCCACCCCTGATGAATGGGGAGGGGAGGGGAAGGGAGCTTGGGGTAGCACGTGACCCCCGCGCGTGGCCGGTCATTGGTGAGCGTAAGCTTCTTTTCGCCTACCCCTCCTTTTACTAACATTCACCTTTACCAAATAACAGAGCGAGCTTCCTCAGCGTCGGCGCGATTGGTCGGTTTACATCATCAATCTGCGGTATATTGTATATAGTGAGGAGGCAGACTGACTGTTGATTTCACCCTGAAATTCAGAAAAAAAAGAAGTCAGAGTTTGGGGGATGCACAGGCCAAGAGTGCGAGGTTTTGTTTTTTTTTTTCTTCTTCCTTTCTGCGGGCCATGTGAACAAAGTGTAACGAATAAAAAACCCCAATGAAAATAAACTATTATTATTATTATTATTATTATTATTATTATTATTATTATTATTATTATTATTATTATTATTATTATTATAGGCGCTATTGTGTAATCTCAGTCACACAAAATGTATTACTTTTACTGAAAAAAACACGAAGCTATTTAACAAATACAGATGCTTCCGATGTTTTCCATAAAAATCAGTTTATAGTGTTCATGCTGTTTTTTTTTTTGTTGTTGTTATGTTTTGTTTTTTCACGATTGTGCTGCACTTTAAATTCCGTTTTGCATTCAAACAAAAGCCACGGAACCTAAGGACACTATTTCATTCAAACATACTGCCATTGTTTCATGTATTTATAAGCACATTTCTGTATTGGTGTTTATAGAAGTGTTTAAACGCGGACAGTCCTCTACTGGAGTGGAAACAACTTTCATAAAATATATTCCCATGCTTTAGGCTAGTATAGCTAACCAAACCCTAAATATTGGGTTTGGTACGTGAAAAAAAAAAAGTTGAGGCTTGTCGAAGTTATCAAGTGGGATTTGCGGCACTCTCGCTGCAGGAAACTCCGGGCGGCTGCAGTTCAAAGCCATCTGAGCCATGAAAATCAAATCCGGACTGCAGCCTTCTGCTCTGTACATTTTCCACCTCATTCCAGATAGATAGAGAGAGAGAGAGAGAGAGAGAGAGAGAGAAAGCGAGAGAGAGATGGAGAGAGGGAGAGAGGGAGAGAGGGAGGGAGGCTGTTGTCTTGAATATTTAGTTTGACGGTGCTTTTAGAAAGAAATATGGATGGTGTCTCTTCAACAGGTGGAACATGGTAAAGGCCGAAGTTACTGAACGGTCAAGGGGTTTGGCTGCTAGAAATGACGTCAGAGCAGGGGATAATCTGACTTTATTAAAAAAAATAAATAAATAAAATTAAAAAGAGAAGAGAGAGAGACTTGTGGCATGTGGGTTTTGTTTTTAGTTAAAAGAAATTAGGTATAAAAAAAAATCTGAATCGTAATTTCATGCTAAAAAAAATGTTAAACTCTCATCGTGCTGCATTTACTAACATGCAGAATTAACTCCGACACAGATTTTTCACACCAACACGAGTATAAAAAGTGACTAAAATGAATATTACAGGCTGTAATCAACATTTGCTTCCTTTTTTTTTTTTTTTAGAAATAACTCAACAGCTCACGAAGTAAACTGTTATTATTTATTATTATTATTATTATTATTATTATTATTATTATTATTATTATTATTATTTACAATATTTATTAATATACCTCCTGCGCTTTTTGTACATTCATCAATTTTGCTTTGTTGCTGAAACCATATAAAAGCTGACGATACACCTTTCACCATTCTCCAGTCAGTGTTCTTTTGCTAGTTCTTTTGATAGTTTTTATACACTTCAATGAGTTATTTATTCCCATTCCTAATCTACACCATACATTTGTTCCCAATGAAATGGCTACACCACAACAGCAACAGCTCGACATATATTTGAGACAAGCTAGTGGAGATAACATGTTCATTTATCCGTCATATTTTACCCAATGTTTGCTTATTTTTAGCATGAGATGGTCTAGAGTTGTCCCTCAAGGACAAATGGATCAATCCAAGAGTGTTCCCAAGAGAGTGGAGAATTGCAATTTACCTACATCAAATATTAAACACGCATTAAATATTATTAGCAGTAATCACGCAGAGTGTGTTTGGAGTGTACATGTAGATTTTTGCATTTGACGTGTAAAATTTTACAATTCTAAAAATAATCCCTGCATGAATAGTGGTTGGAATACGGTTAAACGTTGTGAAACTTTACCGGCTTAATATTTTATCATATGCTCAGATAAATCCAGCATCACGGTCTTAAAGGAAGTCGGATTAAACACCCTATCAAAGTAAAGGAAATCCATAACGCATAAAAGCATAAAAGCTTGTCCATCTTAAGAGCCTGTATGTAGCAGCACTTAAACCGGTTTACATTTCGCGACATTGGCCTCGAGCTTATGAAATGTTGGTGTGACATGTCAGAAGACATTAAAGGCCTCATCTCTCCTGGAGAGGAACAAATCAGTGAGTGATCGAGCGACCTGCATAATTCTCTCTCTCTCTCCAACAGTCCGACCAATGCTTATGGAGATTCGCGCGTCTGCTATGTGACATGAATCTAATGGTAACTGTCTGACCCCTCAACCCCTTTGGGGTCACATCTCTCTCTCTCTCTCTCTCTCTCTCTCTCTCTCACACACACACACACACACACACAGTCCATGTTTGATTTCATTAACATGGGCTACACACAACTATAGTGCAGATTAAGGCTAGAACAGTCAACAAGAGATTGATTATTAGGTAGGTTGTCTGCATATGTGAGTTATGTTTTTGGAAAAAAGAAAATTAAATAAATAAAAATTATTGCACTGTAGCCTACATCAGTTTCATTAATATCAAACTCTAACATCACATGATTATAGCTTAATTAAAAATAAATATATAAAAACATCATCTTAAAGCATTATTTGATCTGTTTCCAGAGGCCACGTGCATGTTTGCAAACACAGCTATAATGGAGATGAAATAGGCCAAAATAAATAAATAAATAAATAAATAATCACAAACTAGATCTATGCTTATTGTATGATCTTTAGACTTTAAGGCATACTACCTGGTGGTCACTGAGGTTTGTCTATACTAAATGATCAAGTATTTATTCTTTATAATACCTGTCGGGCTGCATTTTCCAGCTAAGACATGCATGCCACCATATAAGATATAATATTCAAATTTCTTGTTTATTAAGTCATAATAGATCATGTGTGTGTGGTTTTTAAAAAATATATATAGTACAAGCATCCACGTGTTGTGTGTTTGCCTACCTCTGCACACCAACACATATACTTAGAAATATTTTAATTTCATGTTTTGCAAGTCACAATAAAAAGCTAGTATGCGTGTTCTGAGGCTACCATGTACTGCCACGTGCTACCAACACATACAATCAATAGTCTTTTAATTCTTAATGCATTAAGTCATAATATATTAGGAATATATGACGTTTTGGATAACTGTGTACAACCATGTGTTGCCTGTTGTGCCAACAAATATAATGGATAGTATTTTAATTTCCTATTTATTAAGCCACAACAGATAAGCAAGAGGATTTGTCTTTGGGCTGTTTTACGCAGCCATGCGTTGCCTGCTTAGCTTTGCTGACCCTGCACACTGTTCCCTGATGAAGTGCCTCCTCTGGCGCTCGTGATCCACTCTCGGACAGAAACTAAATTACCTCGGATCATAACAACAGCTCTTTTACTACACGCCGCATAACTGGAGCTTTTTTTCTTCTTCACACAGCATTTCTGAGACACTGATCCCTTAACGGAGCCGACGGAGCCAAGTTGGTGTGCGGCTGACACAAAACAAAACAAAACAAACAAAACATGCTGCTTTATGTTCGATATTTTCAACATTAGATATATGGACATGCTATGGAGAGGTCGAGTTGAAAAGCTGTGCCTTGTGCAGGATCTCACATGAGCGCGTGAAAAGGAGTATAGCACTAGTAGCATGCTGTAAGTAGTGTTAGATCAGAAGTTTGAAAGCGACTTTTTAAAAAAAAACAGAAAGAAAAAAAAATCAGAAGCAACTTGGGTAATATCAGAAAAACCTACTTGCAGTCACGTGACGATTGCTTTGGTTTTTAGATGTAACTCTTTGTACGTATAAGTACAATAGCCTTTGCATAACAACAACAACAGAAGAAGAAAAAAAAAACTTTTATTTTTTTTCCACCACAACCGCTGCCTGAGGCTCGGCGCAGGCGCTCTGGCTGCTTGCTGTCACTAGAAAACATTTTTTCCTTCTCCTTCACATTGGAAACTGTCACAAGTGACGTCAATCACCGAGCTCTGACCAATTAGAGCGCGGAATGATTGTTTAGCTCCGCGGGCTGCAGCGCCTGCCATGAATCTCCATTCAGTCTATCAAAGCGTCCCGCTGCTGCCTCTCAACCGAATGGGATCCCATGTAGGCAGATAGATAAGAACTAAACTTTAGCAAGTTTTTTATATATATATATATTTATTTATAAATATAATTTTTTTGTTGCTCTCGTTCTGTATTTTTTCCCACCGCGATTAAAATATATTTGTCATCATCATCATTATTATTATTATTTTGCCTGCTGTCAAGTTATTCTAAAAAAGAAAATTAGGAGTAATGAGCGTGGATGCGTTGGGAAGCCCCGTGATGGACCCTGCGTTTTCCAAACGGAGCACGGCACTGAGATTAGTTGACTTGGCAGGGGCTCACCACCATCACCATCATCATCACCACCATACCCCTCAGAGCGTGACAGGCTTCCCGGGGTTTGGCGGGCACGCGCACTCAATGGCTCACGCGCACCCTGGGGAGTTCACGGCGGAACCCCGCCTGGGGCCGAGTCCATTCGGGCCAGAACCCATGGGGCACTCGGCGGCCCTCAAAATCAGCCCAGCCCATCATTATCCCCACCACCACCACCACCACCACCACAATCATCATATCGCAGGCCACGGTGAAGTGGTCTCCAGTCCAACGGGAGCTTTCGGCCCGGTGCAGGCTGCGGCGACGGTCCCGTACTCCATGTCTCACGCGGCCCAGGCGCTATCCGCAGGTAGGGATTTCCTTATTCGCCGAGATCTGACAGCTCAAGGCGCCATGCCCGCTTTGACCGAGCAGACCTCTGGTTCCGCCTCTCACCACGGAATGTTTGTCTCGACCACAGGTAGCTACCCGGGACACTATGGCCACCTTCACCCTGACGCCGGAGCGCATGCTCTCTTCCCTGGACTCCATCATGAGCAGCCGTCCAACGGAGCACCGGGTGGCCAAGCATCGAACGGACAAATAAGGCTAGGCTTACCGGGCGACATGTACGTCAGGACCGATCACTTGAATCAAGTTGCGAGCAGCAGATCGGATCCATTTGCAACATCTTCGCCTCTCCACGGTCTCAATCTGAACATGAACCTAAGCACACACCACCACCACCATGGACACGGTGCGTTTTTCCGTTACATGAGGCAACCGATCAAGCAAGAGCTCATCTGCAAGTGGCTGGAGCCAGAAAACTCGGCCAAGAAACTCTGCTCCAAAACTTACAGCACCATGCACGAACTGGTGACGCATGTGACCGTGGAGCACGTCGGCGGACCCGAGCAGGCGAATCACGTCTGCTTTTGGGAAGAGTGTCCGCGAGAAGGGAAACCATTTAAAGCCAAATATAAGCTCGTGAACCATATCAGAGTGCACACGGGAGAGAAACCGTTTCCGTGTCCGTTCCCTGGCTGTGGCAAAGTGTTTGCTCGATCAGAAAACCTGAAAATCCACAAGAGGACGCACACAGGTTAGTTTATATATTTGTTTCTATAAAGCGAATACATCGTTTTACAGCAGCTCGCTTTACAGCAAATTCTATTTACGTTGCAACTCCATAGGCTAGTTAAAATTGATCGAAACATAAATATAAATGCTATTTAAAACTGTCAGATCTTAAACATCAAGTGTTGATGTAGAACATGTATTTAGCTGGGGGGAAAAGTGCATTTTACGGCATTGCTCTTGGTTTTGTTTTATCACTACTATCACACTATCACTACTGTTACCTTCATTTCTTTTGGTACGTTATACCCATATCAATGCAGCGTATATAGGCTAAGTATTATGCTTTACTACTGCCTTCATGAGCAGAGGGGGAAAAAAGTCACATGAATAGAATTTCTTCGGGCATTGCATCGTTTATGAATGTGTGATTATCCAAGTGTCTCTGTATTGCATATGACTGAAGCTGAGTTTCTTTGTACTACGTATCTTTGAAGCTGAGGCATGTATTTGTGTGTGTGTGTGTGTGTGTGTGTGTGTGTGTGTGTGTGTGTGTGGTGTGGGGCCTTGTCTGAGGAGTGTGTCCAAAAGTATTGCCTGCTGATAAAAAAAGAAAAAAAAGGTTAAGCTCCAAAAAATGCCTAAGGTCGCAGTATCGTTTCTGTACATTTAAGTTATATATGTCTGTAAGAGAAATTGCAGTAGTTCATATGCTGTATGAGACTATTTTGTACTAAATATAGAAAGGGTGAGAGGATAGACAGGAAATGTCTCCTTACAGAAAACTTCAAAACAATGATTTTACGTTTTTCTTTGTTAAATAATGATGTTTTCTGGACGATTTAAAGAATTGCCTTTACCCAAAAAGTATATATATATATATATATATATATATATGTGTATGTGTGTGTGTGTATATATATATATATATATATATATATATATATATATATATATATATATATATATATATATATATATATATATATATAAACCCCTGATTAGCTAGACCATATACTATAGAAATGCTACTGTGTCAGTTTTTAGTAATATTATTAGTATTTTCCCCCGACCTGTAGTCTTTTTTTTATGTATACTATATATATGCAAGATTATCCAGGATTAAGCGTGCGAGTAGCATGAATGGCCAAAGTCAAGTTAATTATTGCAGTAGTGATTAATGACGGGTTACGCTTAAGGTCTTGATTAACTGTGATATGCAACAAGTCGTTCAAAGCAAAGCGCTAAAGCTCACTGGATACTCTTTCTTGCATAATGTACATTACAAAGTAAATTTTGTCACAGTATTATTCAACACAGACTGTTTATAGTTTTATTAAATAAATAAATAAGAAAAGAAAAAAAAAGAAAAAAAAAGATTTTTGTCCTCCCTGGACAAAAGGTCTATACGCTTACTAATATTTATATATACTGCTAACACCTTTCCCCCAAAAACGAATAATTTAGTTACACTACAGGTCCCTTCATCCTATATCCTAAGCCGTTGTCAAATTCTCCCATCTCCTGTTTCCTCCATAATTATTTTCCTACGTGGTGGAATCTGAATCTGAATCTTTGCTTATGGATGCAGTTTCCCAAGGGTGTCTTTCCTCGTTTCTCGCTTGTACTACACTAATAGCCTATAGCCTTGATTGGCTCTCTCAGCCCAACAGCTGAAGGTCGAATTTATATTCAACACGCAAGTTTAATTAGACAGCAGCAATTACATATTCTCATAAGCGGCTTGCAGTGCGGAGAAAAAAAAATCAATGTCTTGTGGTTTGAATGTAATTAATTCAACCACTCGTAGTCGCCTAGTCGCCTAGTGTTCTTTTGCAAAGTCGACATCTTACATCAAGTAAAATAAGTCCTATATGATATTTTGTTATTTCTTTCTGCTCCCTTTTATACTCTATGGTATAGTGATGTACATTGTACGTTTTTGGGCCCATTTGTCTCAAACGTGGTGCTCAGATGCGTGTGACATTAACAATTAGGTATTGCAAAAAGGAAAGGAAGCACTTCCTGACCTGCTAATAACAACTGTGACACCAGGGCCCACTTCCACAGTTTGCTAACAATCTAAATATCAAACCCCAAGGGACAGAGATGTGAGGACAGACCTATTCAGTCAATTACAGCCCGCCATATAGGCCCTGAATTTTTTTTAAAGGGTGTCGGAAAGCAGGCTGGGTTATGCTGGTTATGCTGTTTATGCACACTGATATACTTTTCATATTACGTTTTCATTTGTCCGACTAATAATGCATGTCTAGTCTAGTCTATAAGTATGTTATTGCAAGTTTAATAAATAATAATTAAATAAAGATATCGACTAAACCAGTCAATCTGTGCTGACAAGCAATAAAAAAATTCCCCCGTTTATTTTGAACATAGGCGAGAAACCATTCAAGTGCGAGTTTGATGGCTGTGATCGACGCTTCGCCAACAGCAGCGACCGGAAGAAGCACTCTCACGTGCACACCAGCGACAAGCCGTACAACTGCAAAGTGCGAGGCTGCGACAAGTCCTACACACACCCGAGCTCCCTGCGCAAACACATGAAGGTACACTGCAAGTCTCCACCTCCTCCGAGCTCGGGCTACGAGTCCTCCACCCCGTCTCTCGTGTCTCCGTCGTCGGATCTGGGACGAGACACTCTGTCGGGGTCACAGGCCGCCAATCTGAGCGAGTGGTACGTGTGTCACAGCTCGGGCCCCGGCGGCACACACACTCCGCAGAGCGGATCGTCCAGCCCGGACGCTTCAGAGGGTCCACCGTATCAGAACTCCTGAAAACATGCATTTTAAGCGCGTGCTCGCGGCTACGCTTGTAAGCGTGCCCCTGGCCACGTGAGAGTCAGAAAAGCAGTGTTCAATGGCCCCAATGCACTGGCTCGCTGACAGATACATGTCACAGCCAAACCACAAAACTGAGGTGGCCAACTCGTCTCCCACTTGGACTGAATATGAACTATTATCACCACCAGTGTCCATTTTATTGTAATGGTGTACTGACCAGTCGCGCACCAAAAAGCGCCAGTGTTGTGTTCACACCTAGAGTGTTTATATTTGGATGCTGTAGAAGTTAATTCAACACTGTAAGATTTAATTTTACACTACAGGTGTTAATTCAATGCCGAGGGTGTTCATTCAACACCAGGGCTTATTTGTGTATGCATAAAGATGTAAAATTTTTATCAAATTGTGATTTTTTTTTCCTTCTTTCCTTTTTGTCTTCAATAAGCTCTTAATTTATTTTTTTCAACCATTTCTGAATTTATTCATCTTTTTATTGTATTATCGAACCAAAGTGCTTCAATATGAAAAAAAATGTACATATGTAAACTACAACGTTTTAATGTGTGTCAACATTTATTTTGTAAGTTTCAGTATTTCAGCTATTTTTAAATGTTTGCTACTATTGTTTGTAAAAGAAAAAAGTATATATATATATATATATAATATTGGTATTATTTGAATAATTCGAATTTCATAAAGACGTAGACAATATTCTCTTGTGTTTTATGCAGCCGATACAATTTGATGGAAGCATTGTTATTGTATTTGATATGACATTTTATTTACTATTCTTCTCTGAGCAATGTGAGCATTTTTTTTTTTGGTGACTTTTGTAAACTTCGTCAACAACCCATTTTTATGAAAACACGAAACCTTAAAATGTGTACCGAAATGCCTTGTAAGTTGTCAGTAATTTGAATAAAATGTGTAAAATAACATGCAAACACAATAACGAGTATGTTCCAAAAGGAAAGTCAATTATAATAGTGTGTTCAACGAGCACTAAATTCATAAAGCCAGCTTTGTGGAAGAAATAGATAGATAGATAGATAGATAGATAGATAGATAGATAGATAGATAGATAGATAGATAGATAGATAGATAGATAGATAGATAGATAGATAGATAGATAGATAGATAGATAGATAGATAGATAGATAGATAGATAGATAGATAGATAGATAGATAGATAGATAGATTGATTTCTAAGTCAGATATTTTAAATCAGACCAACCAACCAATTAAATTAAAAATAAGATACAAAAGGAAAATAAAAATCTATAAACAAACAAATAAATAAATAAACATATCAACTGAATCAGTTTTAATAGATACACAACATTTCTTTCCTTTTTTCTTTTTTTTCTTTTCTTTTCTTCCTTTTTAATTTTTATTTTTTTATTTTTGTATTTATTTATTTTTGTAAATGCATTGTCCGTTTAAAAAGCGGTGTACATAACTCCCACCCCTTTTCCATGGCCATGACTTGCCTTTGTTATCCCTTTATATATTTTTTTATTTCCACATAGGTACCCCTGTTTTATACTCCGATTATGTGGAGAGTATTTCATGAAATGTCTCCGTATTCTCATCCAGACATCAAAGAAAGTTTTATACAAAGAGCGATTTCTTCACGACGGTGAATCTTCATGGTGAGTTAGTATTTCTATAGCAATCGCCGAGTCAGACTCCACTAATATGGGGACCGAGGTTGTGCACTTTAAAGGCTCTTTACAAAAAAAAAAAAAATAGCAATAATTTTTACCCAATGGTTAGAAACTTCATATCGTAAGTGGAAAAAAAAACATTTTGCTTCGACAAAAAATTTACGAATTGAGATTCATGGAAATTTTTGGCATAAGTGTGGAGTGTAACAAGTATCCATGTATCCATCTTTCCATGTATTTGCTCTTCATTTAACATTTCCCCCCTCTGCACTGTCAACGGTTCACCATTTTCCAACCATGGGGTGAGCAATGACATTCTTTGTTTGTTTGTTTGTTTGTTTTTGTCGCGTTCTTCCGACCGTATACACAACTCTATCTATCTATCTATCTATCTATCTATCTATCTATCTATCTATCTATCTATCTATCTATCTATCTATCTATCTATCTATCTATCTATCTATCTATCTATCTATCTATCTATCTATCTATCTATCTATCTATCTATCTGTATGTCTGTCTAGAGGTTAAAGTCGTCGCCCACTTCCTTCATTTCTTTACTGGCTTTATACATTTGAATGCCACGAGTCTGTGGGTGGATACGCATTGCTTGATGAGATACGTTATAGTTTGTCTCTTTTTGGGGTAATTGTCTTGTTGTTTGCACTATCTAAAATGCTTCACTGAATAGACAGACAGAGACGAGAGAGAGAGAGACAGAGAGAGAGAGAGAGAGAGAGAGAGAGAGAGAGAGAGAGAGAGAGAGAGAGAATAATATAAACACAAGGAGAAATGGCTAAACAGTCGAGTCCTCCACAGCACCAGCTCTCGTGCATGAATGGAGAAAGGGATAGTGTGGTCTCAATTGGAGCGAGGAAGCCTTTGAAGTGTTGCTTATTATCACAGGGATTCCTGCATGTAGTCTAAACGACGCTCATGACACGGAAAAGGCTTCTTTTGTCGCCAATTTGATCGCCCCATCTTTTTCAAAAAGTGTCTCGAGCTCTTAGTTCCGCCCATCAAACTGAGAGGGAAACGAATTCGAGTAGAGTGTGTGCATGTCCTCAAAGCCACTGAAAACGCGACAGTATCGAAGACACTTTTTTCCCCCTCCCTCTCTCAGCGCACTTCTGTTTCATGACTTTTTTTGTTTGTTTTCTTTTAAAGAAGAAGAAGAAGAGAGAAAAACATATTAACATTTAAAATTCTGTTTTCTGACAATTGAGGAAAGGTCGTTGCACGCAGGTATTTAAAAAGGGAAAATATGAATTTCTGGACACACACGCACACACACACACACACAGATATAGATATATATCAGATAGATATATATATATATATATATAATACAATTATTATTATTATTATTATTATTATTATTATTATTATTATTATTATTATTATTATTATTATTATTATTATTATTATTATTATTATTATTATTATTATTATTATTATTATTATGTCCACTTCCACTCCATGTGCTCAGCGTGGCAGCAGAGACGCATACAGACTTTTCTTGCACATTTTCTTCCATGCCGCTTGCTAGGGAACTTCCCTCCTTGGAGCTTAATGTAGTCATTATCACCACTTTCTGAGAAGGATAAAACGAAGGAAAATCCGAGCAAGACCTTCCTGCTAAACCCCCCCCTCACCCCCACCACCACCAACACCACCACTACCCCCCTCTCAGATTGTTAAAGACTGGTTATGATTAAGTTCATTTAAAAGTTTTCCGTTTGAAATGCTGTTTTTGTTCACAACAGGTTTCAGACTATATTTCAGGCAGCCAATTTGTTTGCCAGGTACATGCACTGAATTCATTTCTTCTTCTTCCAGCATGCTAATAAACCATTCTCGTGAGTATTTGTAATCTTTGCCTTAGGTATTTAAAAAAAAAAAAAAAAAAAAAATGGCGTCTTGAGCGGAAATAAAAGCGGCTAGTTTCGCTCTTTGTTATAATGGCAAACCAGGGTTCACTTGAGTGTGAAATATCATTTCTTTGTGGGGGAAAAAAATAATGAAGGCGATAATCCTACTTCCGGAAACCGTCCTGCATTATTTAACAAAGCCCCTTTAATAGGGGATTAGCGGTTCCCAAGAAAGAAAGAAAAAAAAGAAGAAAAAAAAGCATCTCCTCATCTCCTCTGACTATTCACCATCTTATTTCATGTCATAATTACACGACACGGGGTGACTGGAATTCGCATGCTAAATGACAGGACAGGTGCGATAGCAGCAAATATATAAATTAACCATTAACACCAAACTATGATTGAGAAACAACAATAATTCAAACAGCCCTCACCCCACCCCTTCCACTCATTCCCTTCCTAGGGGACGCTACTTTAAAATGTCCTATTCCATATAACCCATGACTGTAAAATAAATAAATACATGACAAAAATAAATAAATAAATTATATATATATATATATATATATATATATATATATATATATATATATATATATATATATATATATATATATATATATATATATATATATTCGCATTGTAATATTAATATCAGGCATCTCATCGCAGCGAAATCCCTCCAGTGGATGAAATCAAACGTGAATTCAACAGTGCAAGAGATAATCCTGCACTTTGTATGCTGAGTTCATTCTGCACTTAAGGGTTTCCTGTGATTGAGATATTTCATCATGTTTCCACACAGCTCGCGTTAATATTACGTCAAATGATGCAAATATAACACATAAAGGGGGCACGTGAATTCTAATGAACGGTACAGGGAAGCCTGAGAAATAAAGGTTGTTCTTATTATAACTGAGAAATTATTTCTGCTTTATATATATTAATCTTCTCCTGGCTTCAAGATGCTCGTTGCTAGTAGTGTGAGAAAAACAAACAAACAATCAAACAAACAAACAAACAAACAAAAAATCAAAACCCCCAAAACGATTATTTAAAAATAATTTAGCTTTTGAGTGCTTAATTTTGAGTGCTTGGAGCCTATATGTATAGCTAGCCAGGCATTAAAAACCTTCTTTATTTATAGCAAATATCTGAATATATAAATATTAATAAAGACCTATTAGGAGAGATACCACCTATCACTTGTATTCACTTTATGACATCCACATAATCACCACGGCCAATGTTGTCAGGTCAAAATAGCCACAGAGGAACATTTAATGTCCCAAAATGTGGTGACTAAGTTTTTAATATCTGAAAGCGATCTGTAATATATAAATTATACGAGCGAGAGATTTCCATTTGCACGCTGTCGCACAGGGACGTCCAGCTAGTGATGCGCGCGCGCGCACACACACACACACACACATACACACACACACACAGACACACACACACACAAAATAAATCCTCAGTGGTGAAATAAGTGTTCAAGTGTTTATTTGTGTCCGGCTGCACATCATTTAACACATGTAGGAGTTAATTAAACACCAAGGACCTGTGCTGTGTCATTGGATGACTGTAACTTAGAGTTATTGTCTATTAATATTAAGGCAATTCGCCTATTAGACTACTGAGACATTAAAAACCAGACTGAAGGTGTACTTATCTTGCCAGTGCATAACTGCACAGTTAACAGTAAGGACTTCACCTATTACCTCACCCATGAATGTGTTGTCAGAGAAGAAAGGTGGGGGGCAGTAGTAGTAATAGTAGCAGTAGTAGTAGTAGTAGTGGTGCAGGAGTACAGGAGCGCTGGAGTGCAGAAGTAAGACATGGCTAAATTTTATGAGCTGCCTACATCGAATCAGACGGATTAATCACCATATATCACATGGCAAGCTTTTTTTTCTAAATATTTTTTTTAGCTTCATGGATGAACGAGCCCTCCATCCCCTCCATCCCACCCAAACGAGAGAAGCAGCCCCTGTAGTTCAGCGCGAAAACACGGATCTCTAACAGCCTCGCCATAATGTGACAGTATGTACCCACAGCACTTCGCACCTGCGCTTTGAATAGGAGCCTCTTTCAGGGCTGAGACACGCTTGTTGGCCTTGAATCTCAAAGCAGCTGCGCTTATTTCCAGTCCCTTTGATCCTTACATTTCCCTCTCTAATTTGTTCTTATAGTTTGCGACAAGCACTTTATTCTATTCACGATTAAAACGTAAAGTCTATTAAGGGGTATACATGAGCGAGAGAGAGAGAGAGAGAGAGAGAGAGAGAGAGAGAGAGATGCAAAATGTCCTATCATGGTGCAATCTTCTGTTTCATGTCAACACATTTTTTCCATAATCAGTGAGTTTAAAATGTCCCCATTTTCCTCTGTGATGCGCTTAAGCATCATAAACGTCTGATTTCCCCTCTATGTTAGAAAAAAAAGTTGATTTTAATTTCACTCAAAGTGTACAGGAAGATTGATTTATTTCTTTTTTGTTGAATGCAAATCTCACAAAAGACGTTAATTCCTCCAGCATTTTTAAAATAGGGTGTCTATAAATTTTAGACGCCTAAGCATTTTAAAAACCAACATATTTGCTGAAGTGTGTTCGACTGTGCTAATTATAAAACGACTATGACCTATGGCACCACCTATCCACCCCTCATGCCACAAAAAAAAAAAAATTTCTAAAAAAAAAAAAAAATAAAAAATTTATAATTATAAAAAAAAAAAAATATAAATATAAAATTATATTATTTTTTTTTTTTTTTTACCTACACTAACCATCCTTCTTTCCTCCTAAAAAAAACAAAAAAAAAACAATAAATTTATATTTTATATATTTTTAATTTTTTTTTTTTTCCTTCCTCTAAAACTCAATCTATCCCCTTTTATGCAACATTTCCATTTTGCCCATCTTTATTATCGCGGGGCGTAAGTGTTAGAAGAAATGTGATTGGCTAGGTTTGGCTCTGCGCGTTATTCTGTACATCAGCATAACAGCACCAGCAACAAAACAGGACATCAATCAACGCAGCATCTCCACAGCAGCCTCACAATAATACAATAATGACGATAATGCAAACTAAAAAGTAATGAAATCGTTTTTTTATGGCGACATCAGATTTGTGTAAGTGAGCTATACATCATCCTCCTGAGTCAGTGATAATGAATGGGCGGAATCTGCACTTAACACATTAAGTGTTGCTGTAATACAATTAATCATCACCTACGTCATATATCTTTGTTAGATATCATATGTGTGTGGGCGTTGGGTGTGTGTGGGTGTGAAAGGAGCGGCTCGAGAAAATGACAGGTATGGATTTTATTTGATATGTGCACGAGGATAAAGAAGAGGTGTTTGCCTGAATTCGTGTTGATTCCTTGAACTGGAACAGGGAATTCCGAAGAACACAATTCGTACAAAGAAAGCTCTTAATAAGTGGCTAGGACAGACATGAGCAACCATTTCTTACGGGTTTTTTTATTAACACGAAATCCAACCGAATCCTTCTCTTGGGTTGTCTGCTTCAAAAGAAGTCACTGTTATGTCTTTATGGAAGTGAATTGAAGTAACTTTTTCCTCCTCTTCCACACACACACACACACACACACACACACACACACACACACACACACACACACACACACACATAACTAAACCAGGATCGCAGATCTCAAATCAAAAGGCATGAAATTTGGGAGATTTCGCATGGTCATAATTCACTGCCAGTCACTGCGTAAATGGCAGTGCTACATCATGATCAGGCTCGGTAATACTATATGTTCAGGCAAAGAGGTGTACTTACTGCCTGTGCACCCCTGCTGCTGGAGGACATGCACTCCCCATCTTCTACCCGTGCACATCTGTGCTGAAACCTCTGGAGCTGGAAAAGAAAAGACGAGTAGACTGGAAAAGGAGATAAATAGCGCCTGAAGAAGTTGGGAGTCACTGTCGGAGTGTACGGAATGTACAGTGATATATATGGAATGTACAATGGTATAATGGACATCATTTACATTGACCTGCTTACTATGTCTTAACAAAGTATTTCACACCTGACACACTGGCTAATGCTAAAGTAGATCCGTTCCACTTATCAATATTTATATATTTTATACAGAATCACTTCCTGGAAAAGCATAACTTTCGGATACGAGCAAGAAAACAGTCTCAAGATCGTAAACCTGGTATTTTTGGTGTGGTATTTTTATAGCCCTGAACTATTTTGCAGCCATGAATGCAAGCAATGTTGCTTGAGTTTATTGTATTTATTGAGTACTATTTATGGAGTTCTCAAAGAATTGCTGAACCATGTCAAAAATTTAAGTTCTAAAAAGTTGGAACGGAATGAAACCGTTAAAAGCGTAACAAAAATAAAGCAAACAAACAAACAAACAACTGGAATTGTCCTAATAAATGTACGTGGGTCAGGGAATCCACAATTTTTTTTCTTGACAAAATACGAACGTTGAACATTTAGTGCTTTTGTATTTATTCAGTGGATGTATTATTGAAGGCAATTTTGTCAAGCATCCAGTGCACAAGAGGCCATGAGGACAATACATTATTCCTAATTGTCCTGCCATAGTATATATATTTGACAGTAAAGAGTGACCCGTGGCCATTCAGGACAAACAAACAAACAAGCAAACAAACAACATTCAAGGTCTACCAATTTGGGCCTCCCAATCTCACGCAATTCCAAGGAACTGTTACCACAGTTGGTAATTTTCATAGGATTGAAATTCTAAGAAACTGACGACTCATCCCGCCCCCTTAACTGTTCATGAATTCGTCTGTGCTGATTATAAGTAAGGGCTCATATCAACTATATATAAAATATTTATACAAATTCTATCATGTCATAATGCAAAGAACATCTATGTAAAACTGAAATCAAATGAAACGAGACAACAAATTAAAACGAGCCAGAATTGAATATAAATATGTATTTTACAGTCATACAAAACCATTTGTCTCCAACATACGACAACACCGTTAAAATTAGAATAGAAGGAAATGGTATAATGGATCAAAAATAAGGTAGAAAAGAAATGAATGAAACGAAATAAACGAAGGCAGAGTAGAACAGAGTAGAACGATATCAGGTAGAATAGAATAGAATAGAATAAGCAAATTGGCTACAATAAGAAAAACAAATAAATATGTTACAGTAGAATAGAACAAAACAAAATAAAAGAAAGCATAGCGAAATGGAACAGAAATGGTTGTTAGGAAGTCACAATACCAGAAGACATCTCTATCTCTAACGAAAAAAAACACACCAAAAAAACCCAAACTTAAAGAGCCACTGTATCATCATACATCATAAAGTGCAAAATGTTTTTAAAATGCAAATGTGCATCGATAACGGGACGTTTTAAGTCATTGGTTTCTTTGCACTATTTCACACGACTCCTTGGTAATGTGTGTGTGTGCGTGTGTGTGCGTGTGTGCGTGTGTGTGTGCGTGTGTGTGTGTGTGTGTGTGTGTGTGTGTGTGTGTAAAAGAGTAGCAGTGGGAGCGTCATTCGTGTGATCAGCGTAGCAGCACGGCAGACTTTTGGGTCATTTCTTCATCTCCCGCAGAAAAAAGACATTACGCCACTCCCTATTGACATACCCCGTAATATTTGTCAAACATTCCGAAATTACAAATTAATGAAATGTACCACGACCCTGCAAGATCACCCTAATGAACACGAGCTGTTTTGCTGATTATTATTATTATTATTATTATTATTATTATTATTGTTATTATTATTATTATTATTATTATTATTATTATTATTATTATTATTATTATTATTATTATTATTATTATTATTGACACATCTTTGTTATGTTTAATGTCTTTTGCTTGGTCACGGTCTATTAAGTAGTTTTACATCGAGAGGACTGGCCTCTGTCACACTGACACACTCACCTACACGACATAAACCCACCCCCAGAAACGGAATACAAGCAATTGGAAAGCAGTATGCAAAAAGTATCATTCTTTCTTCTTCTTCTTCTTCTTCTTCTTCTTCTTCTTATTATTATTATTATTATTATTATTATTATTATTATTATTATTATTGTTATTGTTATTGTTGTTATTATTATTATTATTGTTGTTGTTCTTGTTGTTCTTGTTGTTGTTGCAGTAGTTGTTTGTCTGTTGTCTCGTTGTTATTATTTGGTTTTTGCAGACAGTTGATTTCTAAGAACGGGCAAGACTAGATGAAGCTGCGATGCTGGCCTTCAGGCTGTACAACATGTGGAGGAGCTATGTGTTGAGGAGGTGAGAGGCCTTGAGCAAAATGAAACCAGCACCTGCGTGCAGTAAAAGGAAAAAAAAGAGAGAGAGAGAGAGAAAGCAGGGTTCAATATTAATCACGGCCAAACAGTGTGTCATTCAACTGGAGTTAATTTCCCCCCTTTCTCTCTCTCTCTCTCTCTCTCTCTCTCTCTCTCTCTCTCTCTCTCTCTCTCTCTCTCTCTCTCTCTCTCCACTTGGCCGGTGTTGGTTCAACTATAATTAGACATTGTGCAGTTTGGATGGTCGTCTCAAGTGTCACGCATTGCTCATGATCTATATAAAAGGTAATATCGGTGCCTGTATTTGACCAGAGCAATCACAGCCTCTTTAGAAAGATTTTAGAAATAAATCTACACCGACTGGAACAAAAACATGTTTACTTTTGTATGTATGCTACCAGCAACCTGGTATTCGGAGTGTGATCTATGGAAATATTATCCGAGTCTGGAGGAAGTGGTCAACAACAACAACAACAACATCAACTACAACAACAACAACAACAATAATAATAATAATAATAATAATAATAATAATAATAATAATAATAATAATAATAATAATAATAATAATAATAATAATGCATTATAAACAATCAAACAAACAAATAAATAAATAATACCACAAAATGTTTTTTGGAAAAAAACATTTCCATTTTTTATCCATTTATACTAAAAACAATGAATGTTTTTATTTTTAATTTTAAGTCTCATATAATCATAAAAATACAGCAGAATAATAGATGCCAGGATTGTTCCCTGTTGTTAATTCATCAAAAGAAAACTTTTCTAAAAAAGGTTTTTTCCCTTCTCCTCTCCATATAAAGAAAGATTTCAATAATAAGTCGACCACTGTGACATTCTTTGCACTTAGGCTATTTTTCATAATACCCCTTTTGTGTGGCTGAGGAAACTCCGCAGACAAGGAACTGAAATTTCCCACTATTACAATCTGATCAGACGCAGTGTTAACTATCGTCTAAATCATACCGATAGAGTTTAGACGCTAAAACTTTGTTCAAACAAAACAAAACAAAAATAACTGGCTACATAAAAAAAGTATCTTTCAGAAACAAGGTAAGAATGTTCTTTTTCTCTATACTAATTATTCATAGAGGGCTTTATACATAGTCCTTCTGTGTCTGAACCAATGGTGGCTGTCTAATTTCGGAACATAATTAGCTATAGGCTTCAAATCAATTGTTTCCCGGACTCAGTTAGGCTCCAAGAAGAGGGAGAGAGAAGTGATTTTTTTTGTGCGTGTGTGAAAGCAGGAAGTAGCCTTACTTACCTGTCATTCATTAAGTGGACAAAAACCTCAATAGACAGAGGAAGCTGGATTGGATCTGCTTGTTATTACCTGCCGTGCAAATTAAGGACTTAGTTGTTCCTTTAAGCTGTCAATTTGCTCGCATAAGCTATAACTGACCTTATGGAGAAAAAGCGGAAGCAATGATATCATATCCATAAATCTGAATACTAACAAACTGCGGTTATTCTATTTTATTTATATACTAAAATAATGCACTGGGGGTTTTTTCCTCGGGGGAAAAACATGCCATTTTTAAAAATTAATCCTTAAAAATTCCCAAAATTAAATCATTGTGCTACACTGATCAGAAGGGAAGATTTTTTTTCTTTTTTTGCATTCCTATTTGATTATTCAGATAAACTTGTTTTCGTCCTGCAATGGACTAGCGAGGTAAATCAGCCACACACACGCACAGAAGGAAAGGGATTTGACCTTTTTGCATTGTCTTGTCCTCCCAAGTTTGTCTTAAGCACAAAGGACGTGCGCTGCCGTGACGTGAAAATTATGCTCAGGATCTCAGAGAGGATCTCTATCGAAAGCTTTATCGAAAATGTTATTTTGATAGTTGTTTTTCGTGTCTTTGTCAGTTTTTTTTTGTTTGTTATTTTGTTTTTGTTTTTTTAAATAAAATATACCCAAAATGGGTGAAAATATAGCATTAAGAAAGTATTAGATTATTTGACACCTAGGAGATGGGATGCAGTGTGTGTTTTTAAAAGGTTAAATGTGTTGTTCCGACTACCGGAGAGAGAGAGAGAGAGAGAGAGAGAGAGAGAGATGTGATTTATTTCTGGGTATGAACATAAACGGAGCATGAGACCGATATCACTTGGAAAGAGTAAACTGCTTACATAATGCCTGGCAAATAATTCCTGAAAACTAAAGAACGGAAACAGATAATCATGTGATTAAACAACAACAACAACAACAACAACAACAACAACAACAACAGTTATAATATTTATGAACGGTATAAATCTATCTATAATAATCAACTCTACAAGCAGTGGCACTCTATCTATCTATCTATCTATCTATCTATCTATCTATCTATCTATCTATCTATCTATCTATCTGTCTATCTGTCTGTCTGTCTGTCTGTCTGTCTGTCCGAATGATTTATTTTGCGGATTTCCCCCACAAAATGTGTATGTATATAAGAATGTATATAGCAAAGCAGAAGCAGTTTAAAATATAAATACTGTGTATATTCCTGTTATATTCCGACTGCAACCTCAAAGTCTACCAGTAGACTTAATTGCGTCTTCTGTTTTTTATTTTATTTTATTTATTTATTTATTTATTGGGGGGTGTTTGGGGGTTTGTTTTCATACACATCTTATGCTATGTAAAATGTCATAAAGCGCTTCGTAAGCACACATTTCGTTTATTAAACGATTTGACCAATAACAGCGTTGGATGAATGAATCTGTAGTGGCCAGAGAGAAAAAAAAAAAAAAAAAAAAAAAAGAGAGAAGAGAGAGAGAGAGAGAGAGAAATGAAAAGCGGGAGTAACCTGATGATTGCGCCTATAAGTCAGAGAGAGAACCATGAAAGTTGACACCAGACACATAAAAGCTGCACGTCAAAATGAATGCTTGCTCCGGGATGCCATATTAAAGCCAGAGCCAAAAGGGCAACAGGAATCTCCGGAATTCCGTATCAAAATGGCTATAATAAAACTCTATTATGATTTTACAATTAGCTACACTTTTTACAGCGTGGCTTAGCCTTGTTTATTCAATTATGATTCGTTTATGTCAACTACTCCGTCTAAACGAGAACAGTCTGGACTTATTTCTGCTAATTGGAACATTTGGACAAGGTGATCATATCACTGGATTATTTCCTAATTCTTTGGTGGAAATCTAAAGCAGAGTAATTTCATTTAGTCCTTCTTAGTTAGCACACAGTGACATGATGACGGTTCAGAGTGAAAACAGAAATATCAATGTTGCAAAGATGTGTCTAGAGGCAAAAAGAGAGGCTTTCTGACCCAAACACATCCAACACACTAACTAACCAAATAACCAAATAACTAACTAACCAACCAACTAACTAACTAACTGACTACCAATCTACTGCAGAGCATGCTGCCCGAGTGACTGAAACATGCTCCCAGCTATATGATTTCCAATGACAGGTGTCATCAATTGTTGGCAAATTGTTGGAGAGTGCACGAAAGAGGAGAGTGAAAAGAAAACAGTCCTTCAGTTCCAGTAAGTTCTTTATCCTGATCAGGGTTGCTGTGGACCTGGAGCCTATTCCAGTAAACCAGATACAGCCTAAGTGTACCAAACTGTACAATCAAGGGTACTTTTTACCATTTTGTATCATTTTTTCTTTAAATTTATTGCCTATCTTTCAAACTAATTTACGGTACATAATTGTACCTTTACAACTTTACACAAAAAGATACTACCTGGACCTTCCCAAGTCAAACATTGCCGCATTATAGGTACTAGACACGTGATACATACAAAACAGGTACGACCCCAGAGACAAGGAAAAATACCAATTGTTAACCTTATTTATGAGAGTTTGAGCTGAAAACAGGGATGTGAGATTATTATTATTATTATTATTATTATTATTATTATTATTAGTGGTTGTTGAATTGTAGGAGACAGAGAAAGAGAATAAGACAATAAAGAACGAAAGTGGAAGATGGACATTTGGAGAAAGAGATAAGGGAGAAAAATTTGGAGGAATAGAGGGATGAAGAGAGTGGAAGAAATGGGCCTCTTCCTCCAGCTTTAATTCATTGTATGATTTCTACAGTAGCGACCTGCTGCTCCACCAAAGAGTTTAAAAGCTGCGAAAAGCAGCTGAAGTTAACTAGAGGCGCGGACATCAGCAGAATCAACAATATTTGTATTCATTTGGAGAAAGGAATGGTTTGGACAACAAGACAAAACCAAACAAAGCCGGGAGAAAAAGCGCCCATGAATAGTGGCTATTGTTCATGGCTTTTAGGCTCTGATTCAGCATGTCATAACCCCCACGAAGAAGAAAACATCAATATTCAGAGGGAAAGGAGAAGTTTCTATGGCAAAGCAAAGACATTTTAGTGCATAACAGATCTGGAGGAGAAATAAGAGGGAGAGAAGAAAGAGGGGAAAAATGAAAGAGATCAAAGTGAGCGCTCTTGGGAGTGTGGATGGCTCTGTGAATCAAAGATGGACGGCGGTGTTGACTTTTAGAAGCACTTTGGCAAGACTGTCAGTCCCCTTTTCCACGGCAGGGTAGAAAGCCAAAGCCTGAAGCCTCAGTGCCCCAGCAAGAGAAAGCGACTTACTAACAGACCGGGGTCTGCTCTCAACACTGTTTTCCCTCTTTTTTATGTTCTGGGCGATATGTCAAAGACAGGGGGTTATGTAATGATTTGGCAACCTGCACTGGCTAAAAGGTCTGCATATAATGTTAATAAATTTACACTTAGATAAAATTGAGTAGTTTTTTCCACCTCGGTAGCGCCTCACTCTTTTGCAAACTCAGACATAAAGCAACTCGTGCGTAATCCCCAGGAAGCTGAATTCAATAAATAAATAAATACACGAGGAAAGAAAGAAAGAAAAGAAAGACAGACAGAAAGAAAGAAAGATATCAATCAATCAATCAATCAATCAATAAATACGCAATAAATACGCAAGTAAATAAATAAAATCAGTATATAAATAAACACACACACACACACACACACACACATATATATATATATATATATATATATATATATATATATATATATATATATATATATATATATATATACATAAACAGACTATGTATCGGGTTTATTTATATACTTCTCCTTCCACTTTTTGGTTATTCTGAAATTCTGCTAATTATGTATAAGGGCTCTTCTAATTTCCAATCTGGTGTGTGTGTGTGTGTGTGTGTGTGTGTGTGTGTGTGTGTGTGTGTGTGTGTGGACTGAGTTACCCATCCTACAAGGCAGCTAACATGCGTTTTAATGCGCTAAGTAAACAGCACGGAGGATAAGAGCGGCGCTTTTTGTCGGGACACAACAGCTGTCCGGCCCTCTATTGTAGTGCTACACAGTGACCCGAGTCTGCCCTCCTGCCCTGTTTAACCAGCTCAGTGCACCAGAACACGGGCAAAGTGTGCATGCATGCAGTCTCAGTGCCTGGCAGATACACAGTGTTTCTATACACGACAAACAAACTCTTACACGCTTCCAGTGTGTTTTAATACTGAGCTAAGGCGTGCAGTGTTCATGTGTGTCCAGTGTACAATACGTGTAATACTGTAGTTTTGTTATTCGAATATAGAAAAATAAATAAATAAATAAACAAAGTATAGCAATAAAGAGACAAACAAAAACAAACAAACAAACAAAAAAACCCACAGAAATTAATATGTTCATAAAAAGAAGGATCTCAAATGTCATGTTTGTTGTCCTCCACATTACCTAATTGCTGATGTGGCAATATTTTACCTAATTAATTAACATTTATTTAAAAATTTCAATCAAATTATTGTAGCAAATTAAACCAAACTTAAACCAAACTTACATATAAATTATTTTAGACTGATGGTACTTTTAGCCACTGATCTAGTGAACTAGCATAAAAACTTTTAGCTTATTTATAATAGCAAACAACAAGCAAGCAAAAAACAAAACAAAACAAAACAACAGCAACAAGACATTTTTCTTTCAAAATGTAATTTATAGATCGAATGGACTTTTTAAAATCTTCTTATACCTACATACAACAACAATAACAACAAAAATCTTATTTTAAAAAAAGAAAAAAAAAAGATTTGGGACCTGTAAGAGTAGATCATTAAAGCCACTTGAAGCAATGCATTAAACACTGAAATCAGTCCTTGATGAGGTGTCAGAACATTTCAGGCCAATTAAGAAACCTGTGTAAGTTCTCACCTTCACCCCTAAACAAACACAAACACAAGAGCTGGGATGTACTTGGTTTAAGAGTCTGACACTGACAACAGAGAGAAGCAAGTATGTTCAGGTTTAAGACGTAAACATGCTGGCAGATTGCATGAGAAATACCAATTTCATCCAGGAATATTAATATTATTCTACATTATATTATCAGGGGCTTGGGAATATGCCAATGAACAGGTGATTATTTACATGTATTATTTGGAAGTCTTATTAACAAATACAGCTAAAATGAATACGTATAAATAGCAGGCTAACATATATATATACATATACAACACCTAATGCATAATATATACAGTATGTCATATAACATTTCATTTTATATTTCATTTCCAGCATTCCACCATATAATATATACACTGTAAAACATTTCAGGTGATTCAGTTTAGAAATGAAAGTTGCTGCTTCCTTAAAAACGCGAGTAAACTCAACTTCATGATAACCTTTGTTTCAAGTCAAAAAGGTACGTTTTACAAGTGAAGACCAAGGATTTCTTTAAGTTACATTTTTGAAAACTTATGAACTTCAGTTCAATATCTAAAACGTGTCATGACAGGTAGAGTTAAAGAAAAGAAATACGTTCACATAACGTAATGGGGCTATCATGTTTTACAGTGTACACAATATCCAAAAATGTACATATAAGGGTTAAACATGGGCAACTGCTGGAACTAAACATCTGTAATATGAGTGTCAGGCATACAAAAGCTTGGAGAGGCAACTACAGCTGAACGCTGTGTGTGTGTGTGTGTGTGTGTGTGTGTGTGTGTGTGTGTGTGTGTGTGTATGTGTTTCAGGATTTCCACTGGTGCTGGTGATGTGTGAAGCCTGGTTCCGTATGGCACCCTTCAGGCGGGGGCCCTTCTCCTGTCAAGCTTGGAATGGAGCCCCATGCCGAGAGTGAGGGTCCACGCTCATCAGGGGAACTACACGACACTGTTGTTTCAGAATGGCCACTTGATTTACGCTCGTCACAGCGGAAAGGGGTCGTCATGTCTCCAGACACGTAGGTGTTGACAGCCATACTGGACTGCCTCGCACCCAAACAATTCCACCGCTGCTCTTCCGCTCATGCCCAGTTTGATTTCCAAACCGTCGACTCTCTAGGCACCCTGGGGTCACCTCTGGCATACCGGCTGTTTTGTATTTTACACTGGGCCACTTGTGACAATAATAATGTAACTTCACTGCTAATTAGATGAGCTAGTGATTACTGGAAATGTTGAGTTTGTATTTATTTCTTAATTTTTTACAGACAAAGTGTAAGATATATTCAATATTCCATGCTCACAGAGCGGCAAGTGTTTAAGTGTAAATATAAGAGCTGTGTGATACGGTAGTCGAGCTGTTCACACAGATGAATGGTAGTGAATTTCCACATGCAGGGAAGCTTTGTCGACCGTGCATTTCGAAGGTCATAGTGCAAACCGAATAGAGACTCAACGCCTCCTCCCAGTCAACATTTGTCTGAGCCGTGCCGCCAGCTCTGGTGGAATCTACATACCCAAACTTAGCACAAGGCACTCAGTCAATTACAGTCACAGATCTCAGATCTATTTTATAAAGATGAGAGCATGTCCCATTTGTAAGCATGTACAGTAAAAAAAGCATAAATGCCCTCGCTTTTTTAGAAGCACCACTTCATTTCCACTGAGAATTGTGGGGTAGTTAAATGGTCATTTTCATAAACAATATTTTAAGATGGGCCTATAGCGGTATGTGCTGTAATCAATGTGTGACATAAATGTTGGCTCAAAGCACTCTGCAAGTCCATTAAGCTGAAGTTACCCTCAATCTGAAGTTACTTTCAGGAAAACCGTCTAATAACCAAATAATGTCTGAGCAAAAAAATAAATAAATAAATAAAAAAAATTTCAGAATGCCTGTAAAGCCAATGCTCACAGTGTGTTTTTGTGCATTCTAAATACTAGCATTGTTCGTTTTATATAAAGCAGCATATGTACAACATTGTCAAGCAGCCGGCCTGTAAAGTTAATACGAGAGAGGAAGAAAGTGAGAGAGCATGTGTGCTGCAGGGAACGTTGTGTTATATAACCGCACAGTCTTTATAGCATGGCTCATGTAGGGATTATGTCACTCGAGCGCTGTCACTGCGGCAGTAGGATAAAGCACCCTGAGGTGGGCAGTATATCAACATCCCCTGTATGACATTTACAGACCAATGATCAGCACTCACAGCATTATGGGCCTTACGCGGTTATGGTCCAAGGTATTTATAAAGAGATATAATGCCTCATATAAAATAGTCAAGCCAGGCTCACAAATAATGCTTTACTGTTTAGTGAGGAAGAGGTGGCATGGAAAATTTAAACGAACTGCCGCTTAGCATACAGTTTCCTTTTAAAGAATTAGAAAATGCCAATAAATTGATGCTCGTGGATCAAGTCATCAAATTCTGCATGTACAAATGGACAAAACGTTTTGAATCTGTGATGAATTAGAAACATGTTTTAGATCTATGTTAAGGCTGACCCTGGAAATGAAAATATATATCAGTCCATAGATCAGGATTTCACAATTTGACCATCAAAATCAAGCAAACACTGAACTATTCTGAGGTGCTTGCAATTTTATTTTTTGAAAATTACTGCAGATTTTCCGCAGATTTGGTCCCGAGACACGACATGTGACATCATCACAACATGCTTTCAGCCAAAGCAATCTTCGTTTTACATACATTGAACATGAGTACAGCTAAACGGTGTCATTTACCAACAAGCATCACTGCGAAAGACAATTTCCTGCAACTGGAAATTTCGCCAATTCAAGTAGTTTTCTGCAAAAAAAATCACACTTTTAAAAACTCTTTTATTTTTTTTTTATAAAGCCGCAACAACATCAAGCATTTTTGGCTGCAGCAATCACAAAACATTAAGCAAAATTCTGTTTAGACTGCTACATGAAAAGAATGTTTATTAGGTGTTGCCTTTCACAGTCAAATCCAAAATAATATATATGGACATATACAGATGGTAAACACACTCGCACGCTGTCTCTCTTTATTTTAACATAAATATAAAATGTTAGCACTGGTTTCAAAATGATCAGCTCTTTATGATTGATGTTTGGTGAAATATCTATCCTTGGAGAGAATAAACAAAAATAAAAAATATTTGTCTCTTTGCACATTACTCATGATTTCATGTAGAATATATATATATAATGTTTTAGATACTGTACTGTAGGTTTTCCTTGTATGTAGTCCATGTTTTTGTTGCTAGATACAGTATCCTCCACTAATATTGGCACCCTTAGTAAATATGAACAAAGAAGGCTGTGGACAATTGTCTTTATTGCTTAACCTTTTGATCTTTTGTTAAAATAAATCACAAAATTCCTGCAATGGATTGGCACCCTGTCCAGGGTGTACCCCGCCTTGTGCCCGATGCTTCCTGGGATAGGCTCCAGGTTCCTCATGACCCTGAAAAGGAATAAGCGGTAGAAAATGGATGGATGGATGGAAATCACAAAAATACTCTGCACTCGTGGATATTAAACGATTGCAAACAAAATGGCTATTTACACCATCAGGGCAATAATTAAGAAGTTCCAGCCAACTGGAAATGTCATGAACCAACCTGGAATTGGATGCGTGTCTATATCGTCTCAACGCACTGTGAAGAGAACGGTTCAAGTGGCCAAAAAAATCTAGAAGCATCACAGCTGGAGAATTGCAGAAGTTAGTTGTATCTTGGGGTCTGAAAGTCTCCAAAACAACAATTCGAAGTCATCTACATCACCACAAGTTGCTTGGAAGGGTTTCAAGAAAAAAGCCTCTACTCTCATCCAAAAACAAACTCGAGCGTCTTCATTTTGCCAGAAACTAAAATAGAACTTTTTGGTAATAAACACCAGAGGTGGTTTTGGAGAACACAGAGAGGTAGCCGGATGGAAAAGTACCTCATGTCCACGGTTAAATATGGTGGTGGCTCTTTAATATTTTGAGACTGTTTTTCTGCCAGAGGACCTGGACATTGTGTTAGGATACATGGCATCATGGATATCAAATATCAACAGATATTAAATGACAACCTGACTGCCTCTGCCAGAAAGCTTTAAATGGGTCATGGTTGGATCTTCCAACAGGACAATGATTCAAAACATACATCAAAATCAACACAAAAATTGGATTACTGACCACAAAATCAAGATCCTGTCATGGCCATCCCAGTCCCCTGATCTGAACCCCATAGAAAACCTGAGGAGTGAACTAAAGAGGAGAGTCCACCAGTGTGGACCTCGAAATGTGAAGGATCTGGAACGGTCTCAGATCCCTTGCCATGTATTCTCCAACCTCATCAGGCATTATAGGAGAAGACTAAGAGCTGTTATCTTGGCAAAGGGAGGTAGCACAAAGTATTGACTAAGAGGGAGCCAATAAATGTTGCACACCTACATTTAACAAATATATTTTTTTGATAAACCTGTGTTTTGCTTGCAATTGATTGATATATATGAGAGTAGAGTATTTTTTTAAACAAAAGATCAAAGGGTTAAACAAGAAAGATTTTTTTTCACAGCTTTCTTTGCTCATATTTTCCAAGGGTGCCAATATCAGTGGAGAACACTGTATATAATCTAGAGGCAAATATTTTTTACACACCAGTCACATTTTATCACAATACACAATCAAATTTGTAGTTCCAGTGATGCTTTTTCTGGATTTCTCTAAGGAAAGCTGAAGATGTTGTAATAGAGCTGATTTGTGAACTTGACAAGCACAAGAACCATACAACTTTGATCTTTTGTGTTCTCCTTGCCTCCTTCATTTTTATCCTCAATATGTGGTGTAATTTCAGGCAGATTTTCAACTGTTTCAGATCTTTAGAACTTTCCGATGACCCTCATTATGCCTAATGGTGTTTTTAACTGCTTATGGATTTTTAATATTCATCGCCTTGTGCAGGTCACCAGCCAAAGCAGCAAGAGAAGAAAAAAAAAAAAGAAACAGAAACCATGAAGGGTGACAATTTACAATTTAGCTATCTCAATCCTACCACATACTATGTACACTATTACTATACATATACTATTATTGAAAAAAAAAGGAAGCTCATGTTGATCTTTAGGTAATATCAAATACTGACATTCTTACTGTAATAGAGGGTGTCCCAAATATAATGTTATATACATATATTATTTTTGAGAAGAACTCATGGCTGGATTGGGAAGCTGTCGCAAGGTTGTGATGGACTTAACAGGAAACATGGCAAGCAAATCACACATGACAATGTTGTTAATCTGGACGTGCCTGGATGTGTTGTGGACCAACCGAGAATTGGACATCCATGAACATCCACTGAAGAAGGCACAACCAACGTGCTGTTGGCAAACATAGTCCCCTATGTATGGAGACTTTTGGGACACCCTGTAGTTTTAATCCCACTACAGTTATAAACAGTCCTTGCTGAGGACAGAATGAAAGTGTTTGGTTGACTGTGAGTGTAGTTTTGGCTCTATGGGTTACTGCTGAACATATGAGGGACTCAGTAGAGATCAATCCCTATTGGCCTTTTTCTTTCCCTCTGCTGACCCCCATCCCACCCCCACGCTGCTGGGAACAGCATGAAGGCCATGCATGGCTGCCATGCATGGACCCTTACATCTCACACATGTAGCCAAACAGTCTTTGGTCAGAGCAGGCTGCTTTATACGCACTGCGCTAAACATGTGTTGTGGCCAAAGTTGCATCAAAGGTCAGGCAGCTACGCTTTGAACACTTCAAAGCAAAGGCTTTCAAGTTTTATGGCAGGTGTAAGCAGGGTTTGCTGACCAGCCCAGGGTGGTCTGAGCCCTGGCCTGGAGGAGTTCATGCCCGGAGGGAGGGAGCAAGCAAGTAAGGCAGTGACCAGACTGTCCCAAACGTCTTTATGCAATGCTTTATGCAAAGATGCAAGGATGTGTGCACACGATCACTTCAAGAGTCTCTGGTTTCAGACGACCCCAGCAGGGTACGGCTGTCTCCCCCCGACTTGGGAACAGATCGAGCGGGCAAAGGGCAAAGTCTGCTGCACATCCCTTCGTCCGATGTCCAGCACTGATACCTCTGCTCCCAGTGCACACCGAGGGTTCCCACAAGTTCATCAATTCCAGTCAAGACTTCCTCAGCCATGGTCTTAAGAGGTTTAGCACTAAGAGATTATGCATGACTATTATCCAGTGGTCTTCTTTACACAGCTGCGCCGTCCTGTCATACTTAATGCGGGTATACTATTACTTCAGCTATTAACTCTCTATTAAGAATAAGACCCGATTGTTTATCTGAAAAGTGTAATTATGGAGTGAAGTGGCTGTTTGATGGAGCTCCGTTGACTCTGTGAGCTAGCCTGCACATTGTGAAAAGCCATTAGAGGCGGCAGGGAGCAGAGCAGGTGTGTTTGTGTCACTTCACAGATGGTGTGGAATTCAGCTTTAATGAGTGGAAAGACAACACTTCAAATGAACTTTTATCTCTGATGGACAGGAAAAGAGACAACAAGATGAGCAAGTGCAGATGAAAAGGATGAACGTGTTTGGTGAGGTCTTTAATAATCATTTACATTTAATTCACTACATATACACACAGGCCCAAAACATTTAATTAGCCCAACCAAAGCATTAAGGGAATGCCATTACTCTGAGACAAAGCTGGTATTTTGTATCAAGACTCACTTTGATAACAAAAAGCACATCAGGAAATTCTTGAGGATTATCATTACTGATTGCTTCAGTGCAGCCGGTTAAACATTACTCTTGCTCTATGTGAGGGCATGATTTTTTAAAAATCCATCTGTTGTTCTACGAGATGGCTAATGTCGCACTGAGATGATTAAAAGAACATTACCTGGGTTGTGAGATTCCCTGAATGAGGAGAACGCTGTATGGTAAATTGCTTGTTTTCTGTATTATGATTAATTGAACTTCCACCATCACATTTCAACTCACTTTGTTTTTCTGTCCCCAGTCATCTCTTATCATTAAAGAGAAAATCTGAATCTCTCTCTTGGAGTCCAATTAAAGATTTGCATTGCTATATTTTTCACTTTAATTACCGAATACAAAGCAGGCTTTGACTTATTTTGTTATTTATCAGGCAGCACTGAGGAAACGGGGAAAAAAAAACTCATCAAGTATACAGATAGCAGAACCCATAATTACTTTAACAAAACAAAGGGAACAGTAGCATGTATAAGTCTTTATAGACTGTATAACAAACAGTGCATTAATTACAGCTTCCATAAATGACTTAGGTGTCAAATATTTGTAAAGGAAGGATGTGTTTATTCCAAATTGGAAGTATGAGGCAACAACACCATTTATTAAAGGAATAGAACAAAAGGCAGTCACAATAAGTCCAGACTCTTAATGCCAAAACAATCATTGCTGGAGAGAATGCAGGCTTCACTGATGCAGTGTTTGGCACCAGAGAAGCATCATTAGGTTCTTGCCAACAGTAAATCTTCCCCTGTGAGCACATAGTATATGCTTCAGAGATAAAACGGGGAAAAAAAAGCTGCAAGGGCTCACGGCAACGCACAGTTGATGTTATTAATTCCATTATACCCCACACTGACAAAACAGTGGGACTCGATTCAGTGTCATGGTGGAGTCGTAAAATGGCTCTTTGTTGAGATAATAGACAAAATGTATGCGGTTTGTGACATTTTCTTGTGCTAAACGCTCATACAGCATGATGAAAAGCGGTGCTGAGCTACACTGGGCCACAAGGATTGAAGCAAAGCATCACACTGCTGAAATCCAGCATCCTCACAGTTCCTCAGCATTCCCTAAGCTCTTTCTCACAAATGACTGAATCTCCCATACCCGAAACACACTATCACCATTGGTCTGAGGTAGCAGGAAGCAGGCTTGGCTCATGCCAATGAGATCTCGTTCTAAGCGCTGATAAGCGACCGAGGATGGCTTGCAGAATTTAGTGACTTGGTGAGGCTTCCTGCTGGAGCCCCGATTTCCTCTGCACTTCCCCAGCACCTCCTTTGTGTGACCCTGCAAATATCCTCTGGGCCTGCTCGTTACCCCGTGCAGCCAGCGTGGATCAGCACGCCGCTTAATTTGGCACCCAGAGATTCGCTGTGCTCTTCAAAATGCCCCAACGAGGAAAGAAGAGAAGGCAAAAATCCCGCCGGTCGTTATCAGACAGTAGCAGATGCATGCCGTTGCACATGTTTGGGTTTTAAAGAGGCACGTTCTTTTTTTTTTTTTTTTTTTTTTTTAGACTTTTTACATCACAGTGTGTTACTGTAAGTCATGCGCTGAGTTTGATTGTTTATTTGGTTAGAAATGGCTTACAGCAACAGACAACTCAAGCCTCAGTGACACGACGATAATCTGGAAGAGATGATGATAATAATTAAATTCTGCTAAGGATGTTTCAGACTTTCAGGGTCACTTTTTTTAACATCTGTATTTAAGCACAGTAATGATAAAAAGTCAGAAATTGCACATTTGTCTAAACTATGCTACATTTGCATGATTTTCCACCAATCAGATTATAGGAAAATATCACCTTAAAGTGGATTGATATCCAATAACAGACCCGTGTTTTAATCGACTTATAAAGCAACATTTATTAAAGATTACAATTTTTACATTTACAAATGAATGACACTTTATGTCTTTTATCCGTTTATAGTTACGTCTAATATTCTGGAATATCTGCAAGACAAGTTACAACTTATGTTAAAGCAGCTCGAACTATCCTCTCTCAGATTTGAAAATGGAACTGTAGTATAAATAATAATAATAAACAAACAGAATTTCATTTTCTATTTAAATGTGATGCAAGGGTCCTGATACATGGTGCACATTTTGGTCTTCATTGTGATCCCTCTGTCCATGACAACTGGCCAGCGTTGTGTCAAGTGTTGGGGGCGTGATGGCCACCAGGTTCTCAGTGGGCACTGTGCCCTCTGCCATCGGTCAGCCTGAGCGTGGATGCTGGTGCTTGGCATGATGATTCTGGGTGTGACATGTGTTTCCATCCAAAAGAGCGCCAAAGTAATGGCGAGGCCAGACAAGATGTGCCCATTCGCACCACTGAAGACCCAACATCCTGCTGAGCCAGCATGCAATCTCTGGCATCAGCGCAGGCTCCAATCACCGATTCTGTTTTGACATGTCATTCAGGAGAATATAATAGGTAATATACACAAATAGAGAAAGCGCTTCAGCACAAATATGGATACCGAGAGCAGGTTTGAAGATGAGCATTTACAGGAGAGTTACCCTGGAACATTCCAGAGTAATGACAGGAAATCATAAGAAAAAATGTTCAGTGCAACACTGTGTCCTCTTTAATACTGCAAAGGTATATTTGAACATTTTAATCAGGTTGGAATAATACATCTGGTGTACACTATAACATCGCTAACGTTCTGTCAGATGGGAGGTTTACACCAGACCCATGGATTACTAAGTGCTTCTTTTTCCTTTCACTGAAAGCGCCTGCTCTGTAATTATCCTGGCAGCTACTGACTCCGTGTCTGCTTCACAGAGCAAAACCCACACAAAACAATTAGGGCAGTGCACGCTGGAAACGAATGCAGCTTGTACAAACAGCAGGTGAGAGTTGCAAGACATATCTGCAAAACTTTAACTGGACACTGTAATTGTGTTGCACAAATACTGTACAACACACGCTAACACGGCCTTATTTTTAAACGTGCTTTTACATAGCTTTTGGTAAAGAAAAACAAACTGTAAAAGCATGGGAATAAAATATAAATAATCATGTCTAGGCAACAGAGAGCAAGAGAGTGAGTGTAAGAGAGAGAGAGAGAGCGAGAGAGAGAGAGAGAGAGAGAGAGAGAGAGAGAGAGAGAGAGAGAGAGAGAGAGAGAGAGAGAGGGCGAGAGAGATAAACTGGCAAAACTTAGAGTATAAAAGTTGACGTGATGCAAAGTGTCAGATATAATTTTGGGCTTTCTGGCTTGGCTGCAGCTCTGCATGATATGGTCTATTTTTTCTGGAGGTGAGCCAGGCCTGTCTGTTGAGCTGGATGAGTTTCTGGGATCATCTCCAGACTCCCTGGAGGAAGTAATCTACATTGCAGAATCCTGGAAGTACATAGGCTTGGAGGACAGGGATGCAGGTGAACATTCCTTCTCTGCAGTGCAGATCCAAAAAATCAGTACATGGCCAATAAGTTTAGAGAAGATGACATGGAAATATGATGTGTTCATGTACGACGGATATAATAAATCTCAATGCTTAGTAGTCTGCTAAATCAACTACATAAAAAAGTGATAGCAGACCTTATGGTATTCTCTTCATCTGTAGGGGAAACGGAGGCTAAGTAGTTTTAATGGATTCTAGCACAGATGTAAAGACAGAAGTGTTCATAATCTGACTCCCCAAAAACATCAGCTGCTTTAAAAGTGCCATTAATAAACTCATTTGACCATTTGAAGATAACGACCCATACATTGCACTGCTGGGGTCAGATGCTTCTCGGCATCTATAAACAACTTAATATTTGAGATATCAGACATAGAGCTACAAATCTTCAGGACTGCAGTTATATAATACTGAGAGGCTCATTAGCTGATGTGAAGAAAAAAAAAAGTTAACTTTCCCCAAAGTGAAGTCACATACATCAGGTCAGATGGCGGAGCGTTATTTCTGTATACTGACCATTTTTCTCTCTGAGACATGGGGAGGGGGTGTAATCTACAGAGTGAAATCATAGGTCTACAGATGTTTCCAAGGCGTCTGTTTTTTTCTGTCAGTAGCAGATTATCCCCTGTAGCATAATCTCATTAAAGAGCAATTTAGAGAGCTGCGCTGATGTTGCCATCAACCAAAAATTAAAGGCATTAATTTAAAAAAAAAAAAAAAGTTTGTGAAAAACGTTGAAGTTTGCAGAAGTCCTTGGTAGGAAAGGATGATCCAGTATTACGGAAGAGCGTCTTGATAAACAAGCAAGCAGACAGACAGATAGACAGACAAACAAATAAACAAACAAACAAATAAATAAATAAATAGATATGGTATTACTCTTCCGTAAAGGCTTTATCCTGGTCGGGGTTTGGGTGGAATCCTAAACCTATATCAGGAACACTGGGCATGCCGTGATAATAATAATAATAATAATAATAATAATAATAATAATAATAATAATAATAATAATAATAATAATAATAATAATAATAGCTAAATAAACCCAGTTACGCAGGGCTGGTGCGCATTGTGGGGCAAAAGAACGGAATATAACACCTAGGCCGAGCTTATAGTCATCACTTACTCACACCCAAACACCCACACACACCCAACCACCCACACACACACACACACGCACACACACACAAGCTGCTTTCATCCAGCACTACATCCATCAGTCGTAAAGCGCATTTTTTGGTTCACCTGGATGAAAAACTTAACACACTGTGAGTGTGACAGTGCCCTGTAGTCTGAACACCAAGGAAATCGGAAGTGATGTAATGTTTTATTCAAAATAAAGCAGCCCTCAAGGTGCTTGGCATGTGCGGCTTTTATAACATGTTGCGCAAATAGCGTTTAGATGGATGTACACACTGTGTGGTGCGAATACAAAAATGTAGCCTATTACAGGTTAGGCCTTGCGGTTTCTCTCTCTCTCACACACAAGGGGTGGGGGGGGGGGGGTTGACTGACTGCGCTCGTGCAAACTCTCCAAGACTACATGGTTTGCAGAGCTGGCATGACGGGATTGATTCTGTCTAAAATTTTCCACAGCTTAATTTCGAGTTTCTGCATAAGGTTTCCATAAAGATCTGATGTTTACGGCTAAAGTACGCTGATGTTTACGGCTCTAAAACATTCATGTCAGAATCCCGGACACACACACACACACACACACACACACACACACACACACACACACACACACACACACACACACACACAAATAGGAAAATTTGGAAACAATTTGGTACAACTTGCTACAAAAAACAACTGAATAAAAACTTTTTTTTTTTAAAGGAGGAAAGATTAAAAACATCAGTGTACATCTAAACTCACTTTTTTCCCCCGTTTGTGAAAAGAGCAATAATTCGTAAGGACCGCCAGCTGGACCTGGACTTAAACCGGCGTTTTCTCTTTTCCAAACAGTTTTCCAGCACAATATTCCAGTTGGGTTTACACTGCAAGACAGAAACTCTTAGATTTGAACTTTTTTGTTTTTTTGTTTTTAATTATTCTTTAAAATGTTTTAATGACTTTAAAAATGGAGTTATAGTTTTATATTTAACAATATAGTTTTGCTATGATAATGCGCTTTAAACTTTCTAACGAATATCACACACTTTTCGTTAGTTAGGTAATAATAATAATAATAATAATAATAATAATAATAATAATAATAATTCATGCTGAAATGTAACCTGTGAAACCCGGTGTTAAATCAGATTGGTTCTTGGGTTTGGAATAAAAGACTGGTAAGTACATGGCTCCTGGGAAAGATGGAGCCAACATGATTTATTGTTATAGAGAATCATGGAGAGCTACTGCAGACCGCGAAAGGAACATAAAAATATAGCACACGCCTAATACTGTTACACACAGCCGTGATTTATACACGAGTTCATGATGAAAAAACGGTGCAATTAACTTCTACACACTGCGCGTGTGTGTAAATAAATGTGCGTTAATATGCAAGTGTTTTTGTTGGGAAATAAACTATAACGTTCAGAGAAAAATAATGCATAGATGCAATGATGTTGTAATTCTCTGTATTAAAATTATAACATGCAAATCTCATTCAGAAAGAAAGTTTTTTAATTACATTATTACTGTTCTTCTTCTTCTTCTTCTTCTTCTTCTTCTTCTTCTTCTTCTTCTTATTATTATTGTTGCTGTTGCTGAGAATAAAGGTACATTATTATTATTATTATTATTATTATTATTATTATTATTATTATTATTATTATTATTATTATTATTATTATTATTATTATTATCGGTTTTATTACAGAGGTAGCCAAAGTACTAATTACTTAATTAGATACCTTTTTATTTATTTTATTTAACCTTCATTTAACCTGGAAGTCTCTTGAAATTAGCTAAATATCGTTAATTACCATTCAAACATATTTCAAAACACACACACACACACACACACACACACACACACACACACACACATACGCACGTGTTAAAATATCGTCAGTGACCAAAGCTATCCTGTTAGTTCCATTTTCAGTGCCTTGGTGTTTAAATTAAGAGGAATAGAATATATTGACTGCATTTGTTTGCAGGATAAAAGCCCACTTTCAGCAGAGAGACAGCATTCATTGGGATCTTCAGCGTTAAACCCTGAGCAGGAAGCCTCTCAGAGCTCCTCTGACTAGCTTTCAGTTTTGCCAAACACAGCAACTAAAATAACACCACTGCAGAGAAATCCACATCCGAATATATATATATATATATATATATATATTATTATTATTATTATTAATTATTAATTATTTCTTTTTAAAGACACAGATATATAAAGTACATATATTTATTCCGTCCTATTTATTTTCCCCTTCTTAGTACCACCTGCTGATTCTGGTTAACTTCTTCATCTGCTGGTGCGCATGCGTACTCCTGCCCCTGGCGTCGGAAGAACAAAAATGGCATTGGCTTGTTTGTTTCATCCTTAAAACGGAAATCATTTGCAAGAAAATTACAGGCCCCAAGAGGGGGGCGGCTTTTGGCATACTAATTTTGTTAGACTTTAGTCTCCCGTGGACCCAAAAAACGGAGGACAGACACCATTAATGAGGGAGACAGAGTTTATAGCTCATTCACTCTCACCTGGACGAGGCAGAGGAAATATTTCAAAATCAGTTGGGTTTTCTAATGAATGAAATATGAAATAACAGTTTCTAATAAATATACGCATGGTAAACTTGGCGTGTTGGATTCGCTAGAAAAATACTTTGATTGTTTTAATCCAAAATTTCTCTGGGCAATTTAACTGGGCATTAACGATGTTTGGATGTTATTGTTTACACCTTCGTATTTTTTCAGCAATTATTAATTAATTTATTTATTTATTTATATTTTAATAACCGTAATGTTTTTTTTTGCTTGTTTTGTATGTGTTGTGTGTGTGTGTGTGTGTGTGTGTGTGTGTGTGTGTGTGTGTGTGTGTGTGCTAGATCAATAAACCGGGAATTATGTCGTGTAAGGTTTCTAAACTCCAGGAAATCCTTCTCTAAACCCCTGAAGATCTATTGTAAGAGACACAAATAAGGAGAATAGAGCTCCTACAGCTCAGAAACGCCAAATGTCACTTCAAGTAAAAGACAGAAAGAGAATGAAAAACTGGATAAAATTATTATGACTAATAACATAAAAATGTAAATAAAAAAACCGCCATGTATTATTAATAATAACAAATACACTAATAATAATAATAATAATAATAATATGAAGAAGAAGAAGAAGAAGAAGAGGAAGAAGAACAACAACAACAACATTATTATTATTATTATTATTATTATTATTATTATTATTATTATTATTATTATTATTATTATTATTATTATTATTATTATTATTATTATTCTTATTAATCTAAACGCTAAACCAGCAGTATTACTGATTTATCCTATATGGCAAAAAATAAGATAAAATAAGCAGCAGGAACAATATGAAAGATGCACGCTTTGCCAAAAGAGAGAGAGAGAGAGAGAGAGAGAGAGAGAGAGAGAGAGAGAGAGAGAGAGAGAGAGAGACTCTGCACCACTGAGCTCGGAGGGACTGATTTTAAGTGACCACATGGAGGGAAAATCAAAAGAGATTACCAGCAGGGGGCGGCACCATGTCGCTTCTCTGCCCCACCCCTCATGCACTGGAGTGACTGCTTAAGCCCGACTCTCACTGCTCTACCTACTACACCGAGAACACCTGCCATATTTACCTTTCCAAGTTAATTGGCATTTCGGTGCTCCAGAATCTAGGCTAAGCCTGCCTGGGCTTTTCATTAGCCCATTACTCTGCACCCTTACAGGCCTGGCTAGCCTAATTAGGCTCGGATTCTGCATATTTAGAAGATTTTTGGGTCCCTCATGTTTGGTCCCGTATACTCAAATCATGTCATGAAGCCTAGAAATATGCATTCCATATAAAATATATTCAGAATATATTTTTCTGTTGTTTATTATTTTATTTAAATGCATTTTGTGTGGTGCTTGATCGATGCAGGAATGACACAGTCTTCAACTGCAATTATTCAGTGAGTGTTTCCATTAAAGTTTCTATCAACAATCCAAATTTTAACAAAATACAGTCTGTATTACTACTACTACCACCACCACCACTAGCACCAAGAATAATAGTAATAATCAACAATATATTTATTTATTTTTTATTTACCCCTGAAAACAATCTATATAGGCCCTGACAAATGAAGAGGTTCATGATCCCATAACTCCATACTAGAGTATAAGAGTATACTACACATACGGTATAAGTACCTCAGAGGGTTTTGCTGCACAGAAAGAAGGTAACTTTGTAACAATGATGATCAATAACAACTAACAAGAGGTTAGCAAGCTAATGGTCTGTTGCTGATACAAGTGTGTACAATGTCGGTGATGTAGTCAAATGGTTAAACTGAATATAAGTTTTGAACTATGAATGATATTCATATGACTTTAGACAAAGGAGGCAATTAGGTCAGCTTTTGTTCAGAAAGAAACATAGAAAGCCTTTGAGCTGATTTGGCAGATATTTTATTACATATAAGATATGACCACGAGATAATATTTTGACACTATGAGATAGTATATGGAGGCCATGATATAATATATTCTCACTATAAAACATTATACTGAGGCTATAAGATAATATATTAAGAATATGAGATAGTACAATGAGTCTATGAGATAATATATTGTGGCGAAGAGATAATATATTGAGTCTATGAGATAATGTATAGAGATTATGAGATAATTTATTGTGGCTAGGAGATAATATATTGAGACTATGATATAGTATACAGCATTTAGGCCTTGAGAAATTATACTGGAACTATGAGATTACAAACTGTGGCCATATGATAATTTATTGAGAATTTGAGATATGATATTTGACATACAGTATTTAGGCAATGAAATATTATGCATGGAGGCTATGAGAGAATATACAGTATATAGGCAATGAGATAATATATTGAGAATATGAGATAATACATGGAGGCTATGAGATAATATATTGTGAATATGATATGAAGTGTTAAGATTATGAGAGAATATACTGTATGTAAGCCATAAGATAATAAAATGAGTCCACAAAATAATAAATGAAAACTATGAGACAATCAGTTGTGTGAATGAGATAAAATATTCACGATTTGAAAGAAATATATTAAAGCTATAAGATGATTTGGTATGTTGGGGCTATGAGATAATGGTGTAAGCTGACTGTTTTCTTTGTGTCACTCAATTCAAAACATATCAGTTGCCACAAGTTAAGTATTTCCTGTCTGTGAATGAGCTCCTGAGAAACGTAACAATTCTTGGCATCAGTATATTAACTGAGGGACACACTGTAGTACAAAACATAGACATAAATGTACAAGTTGTTTTGTGTGAATGTTTACCAATTTGCAATTAGGACTTTCGAGCCACGCTTGCGTGATTCACGTCACAGAGCTGCAGTGTGAAATACAGTGTATGCAAACAAACCCAGAAGATGCTTTTGTTAGCTCTGACACCATTCACGGTGAGTGACGGAGGGAAGAGCACTACAACATGACCCTCATGTCAAGTTCTTTGTTCACGTGCTAGCTGTCATATTTTGAATTTCCCTCCCATGAATTCCCACATCGCAATATGTGCCGCTTATCAACACGTTTACAGACGGCGTGGTGAGTCACACGTCTATTTCAGTTTGATAGTCCGCTGATTAGCTGGATGCAGCAGATACGGCTTGAACATATGTGTCATCACCCTGCTCACACTGTTATGGTGTAACCAAGGTTCAGCTTAATTACAGAACTATGTTGTAATGGCAAGCCGTCAAACCGAAGGCCTTTTGTTTCATCACCTCTTGATGGATAGACAACAGAACTTTTTTTCCACCCTCGTTTCTGTTGTTAATGCCACTTGCATGTCTCCAGGAGTCTTCACGTGCCGACTGTATGAGCATCTCAAGGGGAAGCTGTAGCTCGAGAGCTCGCCATATGTGGCCTAGCAGTTAGCTTTTATGTCACAATATTTTCAGGATCACAGATTTAAACAGATTGGAACAAATGAAGGTGATAATGCAAATGTCTTATGGGTTCTTTATGGTGGAGGCGATTAAAAAAGAACAGTTTATACAGAATTACACAAAAGCCTCCGACTACGGCAAGCTTAATTGCATTCAAAGCCAGTTCAATTTCGGCATCGCTGTTGTAAAGCGAGGACAGTGTGTCAAGAAGATTAAAAAGAGAGTCAAGCGTAGGCTGGAGAAAAAGGGGAGGGGTGGGTGCAAAATAAAGAGGAAATAAGCTAAAATTTAATAATGTGCCGGACCACCTCTTGTGCTAGTACAAGCATGGCATCTGTGTCAGAGTCTGTTAATTAACATCAGTGTGTTCCTCATCGGCACTTTGCTTCCTGTCCTCCACAAACGGCCCAACCCAGTGACATTGTGCAACTGGGGAAGCTCTCTGTGTGTGTGTGTGTGTGTGTGTGTGTATAGTGGGGGTGTTAGTGTGATAATCTCTCTCATTATAATTTCAGTCTGGAACCCACTGAGGGAGTGGGACATAGTAGGGATTGTGTGTGTGTGTGTGTGTGTGTGTGAGTGTGTGTGTGTAGGAAGGGAGGACAAAGCAACTTATCATTATGTATTTCCCTTCACACCCTCTGTCCAACCCCATTGTAGCCATGAAGTGTGTAGAGTGTTTTGTGGATTGTGTTTTGTGTGTGTCTGTTTACATGTGTACAGAGAAGTCAGCCCTTGCTCCAGCACTGCCATCACTCATTATGGGTTCTATCATTATACACTCTCGTCTCTATGAATTATGCACAGTCTGGGGGAATGTTCAACATATGTGTATCATGAACAGAATGACTTGGTGTGTGTGTGTGTGTGTGTGTGTGTTTATGCATTATTTGGGTTGTAAGAAGTGTCTGTAACCATAATGAATAATTGTATGATAAAAAATTAAAGTGAATGTAAAAAAAAAAAACAGGTCCAGGAAAACTACAAAAAACGATTGCAATCCCACATTCATTCATTTTGGTTTGTTTGAAAATGGGAAATTTACTTACATTGATTTATATATTTTATTCATTAATTCATCCATTCATTAATGGTTGTTGTTGGTTACTGGATTATGAAAATCAACTTGTATTTATTTATTTATTTATTAAGTGCTATGCAAATTTTTTTCGATAGATATAATATCCCTGCGTAAAAAAGGTAATATTTTAATATAAGACGTAAAAAATGCATTAATAATAATAATAATAATAATAATAATAATAATGATAATAATTTTTTTTTACCTCACTCTCTGTTTCAGAGCGATGTACTCTGAGAATCACTCTGAAAACACCTGAATCGTTCATCAAATACCACAGCTTGTACGATTCACTGAAGCCTGCTGCTAAATGAGCACCTATAATAAACACAGCTTATGGATTTTTGGCTTTGTTTTGAGGGGAAATTGAAGGATTCGAGTAAACTTGCCAAAATGTGTTTACAGGTGCTAATTTTCCAGAATGCATTCCATTGTGTCAGATACCTGACTGTGAAAGCTCTGCTAATACACTCTGGCAGGGGGCACGGCCAAAAAAACATCAAAATAAACCAAGTGCCAATCAAGTATGCTAGCAAATTAACTAGCTAACCTGATCACTATGATGGAGTTCATGGCAAAACAAACAGGCAGCCGTTAATGCTTCGAGTAGCGTTAGCACAGATCATGAACGTTAAGTCTTTTTTAAATGATTTATCTTCAGACTGTAAGGAAACAAAGTTTGGAAATCCAGTGTCTCGTAGTGCTCGTTAAGAGTTCTGTTTTACACCATTTAATTATAGACGTTATAGATTTACTTTCATTGACGCACAAGTTAAACACAAAAGCCTATTGTAAGGCATAACAAATTCCCCTACATTTAGCATTCCGCAAACGGAACGATAACATTTGGCATATTTATCATGAAACTCATCCAATGTCCTTGGCACGTAAATCATTGTTGTTGCTAATGATTGATCGTCTCGCATGCTGAGCGGAATTCAATCAGAAGTGAAATATCGCTTCACAACTAGCACGCAGGTTTTGATAAAGGGAGGCTGTAGAACTGACTGCAAAACAACATCATTTATATGAGCTATACATCATGTTCAACTTACAAACATGTTTCATTTATTGCTATACGTTTTTGCATTATCATCACGCAGCTTTGTTTAAAATTTCATAACGCGTATACATTTCCTTCAGGAAAAATGACACTCTTTCTTATATATATATATATATATATATATATATATATATATATATATATATATATATATATATATATATATAGACAAGAGACAGAGTCAAACACTTATTCTGGTTTGTTCTACTGTATGTCATTATTTAAAAAGTTTACAGCTAGAATATTTTTCTATGCAAGTTCTCTCTTTCATAAACAGCACTGAAAAGTGAATTAATGAATAAGCGACTCCATATAATTTTACATAAGACATCATCCTTAACATCACACACCACTCAGCTGGTAATGTTCTCTTTAAACGTTTCTTGGGGGAAGTCAGGATTTGAAAGTCAGTAAATTATTTTTAATGGTCACAAAAATAATAGGCCATTTTCCAAATGATGTACCATGTGGCCCTGTGATCATCAGGACGCCGTATTCGCCTCCCTGACGATCAGATAATTTGCTGTGCAGCGCACCTGGTGAGATTTGCAGAGCTCTGAGCTCTGGAGGCACACTCTGAACTGGGAAACGAGAACAAACAATTTACAGACTATTTTTTTTCTTCTCCTGGCGATCATAGAATTACCGGTTTCATTCAACGTGAAAGGAAGATGGCGCAAACGGAAGTAGATACAAAATGGCCGCCTCGCTTTCTGAATGAGACAATGTTGAGCTAAAATAAGGATTGTGTTGTTGGATTCTAGTGGTGATTTTTCTCCCAGGACTGGCATGAGATGATAAAAAAAGTGAAAGTCTGTGCCCGGTAGATTTTGGATTGGTAATAAATGGTAAAGAAAAAAGAAAGAAAGAAAGCAAATCAACAGAGCACAGCGAGCGTCTCATACAAGTCGGATTATGGCGTGTCCCCTCCTGTTTTCCATGCCTACTGATTTTCAAACGGGAACCAGGAGCGCTTGTGTGAGTCAGGCTGAGGAAAAGCTGATCCAGATGGCAGAGATGGTTATCTATCTGGTGGTTATATATCTATATATATATATATATTGGTAGTGCTCAGTGGTGGTGATGGTGATGGTGACAGAGAGGGTGCAGAAAGCTGCCTGCCCAGTGGTGGTGGCCTGCTGGAATAAAAAAAAAAAGGAGAAGCCAGACTCGAGTGTGCATTGGAGGCACCGTACCTCAGCACTAATTTTAGGGTAGGGGTCTGCATGGAGTGTGCGAGCGTGCTGTTGCTATGGCAACAACCAGCCTAGTGCAGTTCTGCGCCATACTTTCCCCCCTCCTGCCCCCGATCATTAGTCAGGGCCGACGCCATTTTATATCATATCTGGCTGACTGGCTGACTCTCACCGTGGCAGTGCAATGAGACTTCCTTTCAAATGCAATAAAATAACTTTTGTTCCACCTAGTTGAGGCTTGGGGTTAAACTGTTTCAATGTTTTAATGGTTTAAACCCTCACAGGATCTATTAGTTACGATTATACCACAGTGCTGCTGAATTCTCGAATCTGATTGGTCTGAAGGTTTTGATTAATTGTCTCTAACAGCAGCTCTAATAGTAATGCCTCATATAATTCAACTAACAGGTTTATCTTAATGTGCTCATTCTAATAGATTATTGTTTCTATAGTAACAAGTGAAAAGGGAAATGTTTGGTGGATACTCATAATGTCAAATCTAAACAGGTTAAAATTGTATTCTAGACAAAGTAATGAATACTCATTAATATGGTGAAATTTTCTGTAATGCGATACTTATTTATCATTTAGGGTAGGAGTCTCCAGTGTCAGCGCTTTGTAAGAGTCAGTAAGTTTTCCGTCTTTGACATGTGTCAAGGTTTCTCCCTGATATGACAATTTGTAGGTTTTATTTGTCTCAATATTTTTAAGAGACAGAAAAAATGTTGTGAGAGCAACTGTTCGCAGCTCCTATAACATACGTGATAACATAAACTAGCTTGCTTCACAGACCTTCCACAACATTAAATGTAAGGAATGATTTCCTGCTTTGGCTTTTAATATTCATATTATTTATCATTGATTTGTGACACAAGTATAATACATAAGGTTTTACTATTTGGGACACAGGCTTGTTGTTTCTCAGCAATTCTACAGAAACCAAACAAGTGTGTACAACCGATGACAACGTATGAGTGTCATATTAAAGGAAACACTCTGTTACATTGTGGGGGTGTTTAAGTTATCACTTTATACATTTAGAGGGAAGCGTCACTGAAATCAACACAAAAATGATCACTTTTAAGCAATGATTAAACAGTTCTGTCCTGATGGGCATGGTCTATTCCATGATTACTCCACCCCCATCCTAGGTTTACTGAATGCTTGGAGGAGGATGGAAATCCTGTTAATTGTATACCATGACCTTCACACTCACCAGATCTCAACCTGATTGAACACAAATGGGAGATTTTGGAATCATCTGTTTGAGTGATGTGCTAGACCCTCTTCACCACCATCATCACAACACCATTATTGAAGAATGTGTAGAATCAACAGTGAGGCTCACTGAAGCTGTTCTGGTGGCTCATTTGTCACCCAACAGTATATTTAAGGTTGAGGGCTATGTACATGTCAGTGGACAGCATTTGATATTAAGGTGTCAGTACATATTGCATTTGACATCTGTATTATATATTGTGGAAGTTCCATACAAGTTACATTTATATATTTTAATCAGTCTAGACACAAGCTTAATGCAACAGTGTTGTCTTAGTCATTAAGAATGCCAATACTACTACTACTACTACTACACTACTACTAACAACAACAACAACAACAACAACAACAACAACAACAACAACAACAATAATAATAATAATAATAATAATAATAATAATAATAATAATAATAATAATAATAATAACCAAACGTTTGCCTTTTAAACTTCTAGGACCCATCAGTGGGTTCCAACTTCACTTCAATTCACTTCGATTCAATTCAATTCAATTCAATTCAATTCAATTCAATTCAATTCAATTCAATTCAATTCAATGTGCTTTACTAGCATGACCATGACAGTAGTTAAAATCAATAAAGTGGCACATATTTAATAAAAAAAAAACAATAAAAAGAAAAACAAACGATGTACATTTTATATTAGTTTTACTGAATTTACTGAATGGTTTAAAGTCTATACTGGATAAAACGCTTTACAGTGAGTAACTAAATAATAAGCTAGGTACAAAAAAGACATAATTGGTAGTCGGTATTTCTAATGTATCCTACTTTACTCAACCAAAAACATTCAGCTATTCAAATATATATATATAAATATCAGTGACATCCTTTCAACCACTCCTCTTTTTCAAATACGGTATAGGATGTGTATAAATGTCATGAAAGCAAAGCTGAAAAGCAAATAGATCAAGTCTGTTGAGGAAACACTTTTCTGAACGATAATTCATTCTCTAAGATTCATATTTGCAATGTGTTACACACATTTTTATAAATATGAATGAAAAACATTACAGCCATTTCTATAATGCATTGATACATATCTAACAGTGTGCCTTATGCATAGTGTTTCCATGAAGGCCATATGTATAATAATTTATAAACATGTTTTATAAACATATTTATTAGGCCATATGCACATTCGTAGAATTACTACAGTTTATAGCAATGTTTATAAGGGATTTTTAAACTTTTAACAGAATGCATTATATGTAGTACTTCTATGAAGGCCATGTGTATAAAGACCTATTCATTGCATGTTACAATGCATTTATAAGGCGTCAGTATAGACATTGGTGTAATTACACTGTATAACACATTTATAAATTGTTAGCAACATATAAGTAGCGTTTATAACACTTATAACTGGTGATTCAAAAATAAATTCAGCCCCAATTTTGCTTAGTGCGTTATGTGTAAGCACACACCGATAGTGGCCCAGAATTTAAATTATACATGGACGTTAAGTATAATAACAAAAGTATTTGTCAGCTCCAAGGAAAATGGCATTCATTTTAAACAAAACTATCTAAGAAATCATCTTAATAACCTAAATCCCAATATTTTATTTCTCACTCATTTGATCAAGCCCAGAAATACACAATTATATATAGATGTATAGATTTATAGCACGCAAGTTGTCATAAAAGTTTTTTTTATTATGTTGTAACATTATAAAGTTTTGAAGTATTGTTAATTTCTCTATTATTGATTCATTAAAAAAAATAAAATCCCAACATGTCTCATAAATACACTGCACAGTGTTTCTTGGGCAGTGGTGATATAATGTGTTATGCACATCACATATGCACATATAACACACCTTGTTTTATTCATAATGCATAGCGAATATAATTATCTTTAATAATTAATGTCTTCATAAAAGGAATGATGGTCATTTCGATTTTGTTTAGCTCTAACAGTGTAAATAAGAATGTGTATAATATGTGAATGGATTGGGAATGCTTATAACAAGTTACAAATGTAATCACAAGTCGTTTCTATGACATGACGATGGGTCGAAAATTTAGATGGGTTATTTAGATTTTCTTTAACTATAAGAGTGTAAATAAATTATTACTACCATGTGTATAATGTGTTATAAATGCATTGTAGCATGTTATGATTGTCTTCTTAAATCATTATACTGTAGATGCGCTTTGTAGGATATTTATGGGCTTTTAAAACTGAATTATTTTCATTTTGATTTTGTTTAGTTATAGCAGTGTAAACAAGGACGTTAATAATGTGTTATGGATGCAATATAACATGATATGAAAGTGTTCAAGTTTACTGCAACCAAGATCTTTATAGAAAGTGTTGCAGTTGTTATTATTATATTATTTTTCAATCTCTAAACAAAAGGATGATTCTAGGGGGAAGCAATGCAAATGTAATTTATTTATAACCTTGGAGGGCAAAAAAAAAAAAATACAGAGAAAAAACATATAATAATAACAACAATGATAATAATGATAATAATAATAATAATAATAATAATAATAATAATAATAATAATAATAATAATAATAACAACAACAACAACACATTCACAATTAATGCCAATTATTGCATTGTTCATAGCTGAGAGAAAACAACAGTAGTGCGTGTCTCCAGTCGGGTTTGTGCATCTTGGATGTGTCAGCAGCTGAACACGATCAGCAGTGGACCTGATGTTCAGATCAACGCCTGACTACTGTCTGTCCTCCCCGTCACTCTGCCTTTTGTATTTATAGACTCGCTATTCTCTCAGCACAATGGCCTCCATATCAAACATTTTAAATGATGCTTGAAATACCAGTCACTTGACTTTGATGTCACAGGCAATTAAATCCAACCTTCCCCTTTCGCGGTTAATAACAGCAATCTTTCCCAGTCTAGTGCCTAATTAATATGTGCTATTTGTCACTTTGCGGTGACACATGTATTTCAGAGGGAGAGTCGCGGAGAGGACAATAGCGTAAGACGGGCCGAGCTCTGTCATTAGAAAGCCAGCCGTCACTCGTGCTTCCTCTTTTCCTGATCCGAGCTGTCTATCTGTCTTCCTGCTGGATTACAGTGGAATCCCATTCCCTGGAATTTGGTCCTCGTGAAACTGGGCCATACATGTACGTGTCATATATATATATATATATATATATATATATATATACACTCAATTTTTTTCCATTTGTCCAAAAAACATTGATCTGTCTCATTTCCTATATTAATAAACATGTCGTTTTTCTAATTAAAAGACAAAATTTTTACCTTTGAGCACTTTTATTTGGGGACGCTCAATTGCCTAAGCAATATGATGCCTCATTTCAAAATCAAATTGTTTTCGCAAAGCTGATGGGACGTGGTTTGTTTGCATATTTCGATAAAATGAGCCACACCGCTATCATCACCCATTTGACAATAGCAGGAATCCACGCTCCACTGGTCTGGAGAAGGCACTTGGAACAGCCCAACATTATTATATCTGATCTCCGTGAACACTTACGAATTAAGATGTTATATCACAAGTGGAAACATTTTCGTACGTTGATGTAAATCTGTTTTGCACCATACTTTATATGTATGTTATCTTGATTTCCTTTGGTCACATGCGGAGAAGTTCAGCGCATAGGATTGATCTAAATAAAACTTATAGAGGTATGTGTAGATTATTAGCATAATCCAGTCCAGTAGTGTGTCTTTGAAATGTGAAAGGCAATAATCTGAGAGCTGTGAGTGACATTCATTGGACTGACTCTGTAATTAGAGCCATGTATGTGTGTCTTGTCAATGGCAATTTCAGCAGTTGCACAGCAGGTGGGAGGGCGACATTGCGGACAAATTAGTGTTAGGGAGATATGACCAGCAGGCATTTCCACGTCCTTTACTTTCGCAAACCACATTCAGACAAGCAGTGGAATTTCAATCACCAGAAGTGCTTCCTGAACAACAATGCCTGCACTGAAAACAAGTTCTTTCCACTCTCTCTCTCTCTCTCTCACACACACACACACACACACACACACACATACACACACACACTGGTAAAGAATGCCATTTATACTGTGGTGATCCACCTAATGTACCATGTAGTGCACTACCACTAGCATTTTATGCCACACTGGAAGAGCCAATTAATTTGCATAATTCGGCGCACCGTTGCCATGACTCTGAGGCAGGAAGGGGGCGCCGCAGTCATCACGTCTGGGTCACATGACCCTCATTCCGATTCATCTTCACCCTTCAATTAATTACACTTATGACAAGACCCAAGCCCGTGGCCACCCGTAGGCCTCGCTGATACTCTCCTGCATGTCCAAAATACCCTGCTTTATCTGAACACCTTCGCATGCAGCCCCCGCGCCTTAGGCGGAATAAAATTAATATTTTGTTTCCCATCTGGAAGACTCGGTAAAATTAATGAGGGAAGGAGGCCTGTAGCGAGAGCAGAACTCAAGGATCAATCTGCGTGCGTGCACGTGCGGAGGCGAGGAAGTGGTTATGGGTTTTGTAAGGCACGTAGGTGGCCTCGGCATGCCCAAAACCTCAAGGCTCTGCAAATGAGCGATTACTCGGTGTCCTGATTTCAGCTTAGTGAAACACACTGACACATTCGATTGCTTTCCTTCAGTAATTCATACAATATGTTCAGTTGCATTGAGTTTCAACAATTGGCTTTGACACTGGCGTCGTCCCACCAATATTACATTTGCACATACCTAGGGATGATACATTTAATTTTGAACACAACCTTTGCAGATATATAACTTCAAATATTAAGAAAAAAAATATCATACATACTCGTATTTACAGCACTACTGTGCATGTCCCAGCTCACTATAGAGTAACTTTACCGTGAAATATAATCATTAAAATGCTTCAAAATATTAGTTTCTGCAATTAATATCACACACTTACATAGCACTTTTATCCAAAGTGCTTTACACTGTGTCTCATTCACACACTCATGGTAGCAGAGCTACCATGCAATTTGCTAACTTGCCATCAGGAGCAACTTGGGGTACAGCATCTTGCCCAAGGACACTTCGGCATGTGGAGTCATCCGGGCAAGGAATCGAACCGCCAACCCTATGATTAGTGAACAACCAGCTCTACCACCTGCGCCACAGCTGCCATATTTTCATTCTTGAACATCATTTAACGTCCATAATAGTTTATTTGAAAAATGTGCATTCTTAGTTCATTCAGTCAATCATGTTACTTGCAAAATATTTGGAACGTTCCACAAGTCACATGTTCTACAGGAAGTTGCATCATTCTTTTATCTTTATTTTGAATGATATTATGATATTGACTGATGATGTCACTTTGAAAGTACAACTTACACAAATTACATATTTAAAGTAAATTATACAAAAAATGCAAAAAACAAATCTTTAAAAAAGTAAACCAATAAAACATCTGTACAGTGTTCATACCATTAGCATAGATGCTAGTTATTGTTTTGCTTATTTGCTCATTTTATGCTAAGTTCCTCTCACCTCAGCCCTGTTGCATATTTAAGAGGGAAAAAAATGAGATTATTGTCTGAAATGGGTTATCATATGTTTTGAATGGTTGAATGTCCGTTTTATATATAAATGTATTTTAAGATTCAATGTTAAAAGAAAAAAAAAGAATAAAACTGATCATTTTAAAAAGGGTTAAATGGCACCCCAATCATGGAATCACCCAAATGTTTTTATTTGTTTTTTTTGTTGTTGTTGAATTTCCACTATTACTTAAACAATCTAAATCACTAGCATGTTGCCATTGTTGGATGTTCAGTATTGAATTCAACTTTACAGTGCACTAAATTACTGTTCAATCTTAAAACATTCACTTGTAACCCTGTAAGCATTATGAGTCAACAAGCAAAAGTTAATTCTACACTTTAATAGTGAACTCGACATTACATCCGACACTGTGGGTGTTGATTCAGCGCTGGGCTAAAAGATAGAGCGTGTTAATGGTAGTGAAGAGCGGAACATCTGGGCTGTACAGCTTGCAGCAGTTATCTGAACATGGAGGCAGCACAAAGCATGGCGTGATGCCCACTTCTGCACGGGGAGAGACATTGCACCCTCAATCTTCACCCTACAAGAGCAATAAAGCCTTGCTGCGAGTGTTAGTACTGCTTTCATTTGTTTTATTCATACGTTACATTTGACTGTGTGCTGATATTTGATCAGAGTCAATAGAAACCATACACGTAAATTAATAAATAAATAAATAAAAACCATCGAACAGACATTTTGTAGAATTTCAAGATCTGTCAAGTTTTCCATTGTGCAACAAAGCTGATTATTGAGTTCTCCACCTATCGCTAGTCCTCTAGCTATCGAGATGCTAAACAGGCTGATGAAAAGCTCTCTATATGCTAAACACCTCAGCGAGTCTGGGCTCATAATGTTTTTGACACTTTACACTGACCTCATTTACCCATCACGTCAGTCATAATAATTAGCCTTAAATGTTGATAAATGATGATAAATTCCCCCGGTGACACCACTGAATATTAATGAAAAGGTGTTAGGCCTTCATCTGGCTGCAGCACAGACTCACATTATGCAGGAGGAACCCACCGTGACAAAGACCCGGACTTGCGTTAAGATACTACATAGATAACACTTTACAACAACAGTTCATGAATCATCCTGCACGAATACCTGAAGTTAATTCTTACTTAAATACGAACTAATGATGAGTTAAGGCGTGTACTAATCACAGACTAATGAAGAGCTAACCTTAACTATGACGCGCGTCTTCTGAATTCATGCGTGAATATTGACCGCCTTAAGTGCACGTTAGTACATGTTTGTTAGTTAATGTATTAATTAACACATAGCGGTAAACTTAATCAAACATGCTCTATAAGAAAGGGTATGAATTGAACGTTTCAAATTGTTTATATATTTTACATCGATCCTCCGGGTTGAGATGAAACAATTGGTGTTTATTATTAGTGTGACTTTCTAAGTGATAACGATAAGTAGGATATAAATGTCAATTATGCAAGTTATCTAGATGTTTGTGTGGTTAAGTCTGTCGTTATTCACACTTGAACTCACAAGACGCATCATAGTTAAGCTTAGCGCTTCATTAGTTCGTGATTAGTACGTGCCGTAACTCATCATTAGTTTCACATTTCCATCCATCCACCTTCTATACTGCTTATCCCTCTTCTGGGTACACGGGGAACCTGGAGCCTATCCCAGGGCGCATCGGGCACAAGGCGGGATACACCCTGGACAGGGTGCCAGTCCATCACAGTTCACAATCACATATACCTTCACACACCCATTCATACACTATGGACACTTTAGACATGCCAATCAGTCTACCATGCATGTCTTTGGACTGGGGGAGGAAACCGGAGTACCCGGAGGAAACCCCCACAGCACGGGGAGAACAACCCCTGACCCAGGAGGTGTGAGGCGAACGTGCTAACCACTAAGCCACCGTGCACCCCTAGAATCATGGTATTCATTACAAAATAATCCAGTTAGTTTGCAAAGATGTTTGCATCCTACATTACATTTCGCACATGATCTTGTGAAAATATCCGTGTAAGACGTCTAACTTCTTATAAGACATCAACCTTAACAGACTGCCACTCAGTTATGGACATTAATGACACTGTCAAGCTTAAATAATGTTTTTTATTTATTTATTTTATTCCATTTCAATTACACACCAATGAATCAAAAACGTGATGTGAAATTCATCAGTTTCAGACAAATAACCCAAGCCATTGAATTAGGGCAAAAATTAATGGCACCCTGTAAAAAAGAGGACATGTCAGTGTGTGTCTATGGTAGCTGATGCTCTGCGTTCGCTGAGCTGCATTACTGGAAGATTTAGCACATGCTTTGTATAGGAAGGGCTTGTTTGCTGTTTAGTCATCTTTTGGTTGCTTTTCAGCTCTATGGAGTTTTGTTGGAGTCAGCAACTGTAAAGCAGCTGTGCTTGTAAATCAGAATTCACTTGGTAATATGCATCTGATTTGAATTCAATCAATATACACATAAGCAGACTGAAAGACTTAGTTATAAAACTTTTTTGGTGTGTGTGTGTGTGTGTGTGGGGGGGTGTTAGTGCAGCTTGGCTTATGATAACATTTACACAAAACTTTATTAAATGACAGATGACATAAATGAGGCCCAGTGTCAGAACTTTACACATACGTTGTTTAAGTGCATGTTTGTGTGTATGTCTGAGGCAAGGCACGGCACTCTTACAAAGCAGTCTCCTATTCATTCTATGAAAATTAACAATCCTAAAAAAAAACGTGAAAAAACAAACAAACAAAAAAAATCCTAAAATCACTGGACACTTGCGTAATGGTGGGGGAAATAAATCAATTGTAGAATCATGTTTATGCTCTGTTTCTGGCCTCTTTGCAAGTGCTTTATTTGTTGAATATGACATGGAAGAGCGCTGGAACAAAAAGATGGAGAAAAGGAGTGAGCAGCTGGATGATAGTGGCAGTTCTCCCACAGAGCTGTCCCAGTCTAATCATACAACCACACACACACACACACACACACACACACACACACACACACACACACACACACACACACACACACACACACAGGATGATATCCCTCTGCATGAACTCCTCTGTCTCTCACCTCTCAACCCCCCTACAACCCCCACCCGCCTCCCCACACACATATATAAAGAAAAGATGATGTCCGTCACTTTGAAGCATCATTTCAATTAGGGGGTTTAACCCCCCTGGTCGGGCCGTGATTATTTACAAAAAGCTGGTGTAATTTTGTTGGAACTTCAGTAACAAAGCCAAAAAAAAAAAAAAAAAAGAATTAAAAACAAAAAATCATAACCGCAACCAAAAACAAAACCGAAAAAAAAAAAAAAAAATCCTGTTACGGTGCGTGAAAAAAAACAAAGGGGGGGGGGTTTACACCACTGTTGTGCTGCTGCTGTGCCGGCGCCCGGGGCCCCCCCCGCCGCCGAAAAAAAGTGCTTCAACCCCCCCCCCAAACCAACTCTTCTCCACCCCCACCCCCACACACACACACACACACACACACACACACACACACACACACACACACACACACACACACAAAAAAAAAAAAAAATTTTTTTTTTTTTACTAATATATAAAATCAGATATCGATAAATATTTTGAGATAATTTTATTTTTTATAACAATATAATAAAAAAATTTTAAAAAAAAAAACACAATCAAACAACAAAAAAAAAAAGATTAAAGCCGTCAACTTTAACAAGCATGAAAAATAAATAAATAGATTAAATAAGTAAATAACTATCACACTGCAAAAAAACAGTATATTTCTCTCTCATTCTTTCTCTCTCTTTCTCTCTCCCTCATTCACTCTCTCGTTCTCTCTCTTTTTTCTTTTTTCCTCCCTTTCTCTCTTTTTCTTCATCTCTCTCTCTCTCTGTGTGGTTCCGTGTTATGTATTTTTTAGAAGATTATTTATCTCTTTTTTTTTTACCTTTAATATCAATCTATATGGAAATGTTGATATATGTAATGTTCCCTTAAAAACAATTTAGGATACATAAGTGGAGCGTAATTCCTTTTTAGAATACTGTTTTAAAAAGTACACTACATACAGTACACCTCTCTGGGTAAACGATACAAACTGAAGATACAAAAAGTGTAGCTCTGAGGACACTGCACCAGCAGCAAGGAAAGATTCAGTTTAGAACCCCTTGTCTGATTGTGCATACATTCATTGAATAACCAAATTACTGGACTTTAAAAAAGCCCACACATATATAATCTGATATATCAGACTGCTTAATAGCCTAATAACTAAAATCAGATAATAATCAGATTACTACTGTGCTTGTAACTGCACTCACTGAACTTGTCAGATGTCTGGGGTGCTCCGCTCTAGAACTCAGCAGCACCTTGGTTCTTGATCATTAGATCCAGGCTGGGTCCGCTCTGGCACTGCTTACTCATCACTACCTCTAACTGTTTCCTGTTTGTGAGCTCATTAAGAGACACAGTCAGTATATACTACTCATTTATCTCCAGTCTTTGTGAAGTCTTGCCAATATTAGGAGTATATGGACCAGTTTTTTCACCACTATCCAAACATTTTTCACCAGTATCCAAACAGACTAGCACTATGTACCTGAAAACTAAATGCCATAAGCTTTGCATCTCTTGTAGCGTGTGGGTAAATACTTTTAGAATGGATATGTTATTTTTGAAACTTTTTGAAAATGTCAAGTACACACTCAGATGATCCATACAAAAATTTAATGCCAACCTCTGATCTCAGACAATCATGCTACACAGTTGTATGCAAAAGTTTGGCCACCCTGTACCAAATGACATCATTTGGTTAATTTTTGAAGTGATGAGAAGGAATCACAACCGCTGCAGGAAACTTTTTTTCTAGCAAATGTTAATCCAATTACAGCCCAACAGAGAGTTTCAGCCTGATGTCATAGGAGAACCCTTTTAAGTTACAGAAAGAACCTTTTACTCTCAAGTTCTTTAGAGAACCACCAATAAATAGTGTTTTAACAAGCCCAGAAATAGTTCTCCATGACAGTGCTACAAAGAACCATGCTATCATAGGTTCTCTAAATTTAGTGCTTTAAGAAACAAAAGCAAGATTCTTAAAAGTGATGTCAGAAGAACATTTACTTTAAACTGTTAAATGATGATACCTTGAAGAACTAATACACTGCTCTGAAGAACCAATAATGACCCATAAAGAACATCTTTAATCTCCAAAGACCTATATATCTCAACTCAAGAACCCTAGTGTCATGATTTCCCCTCCGAAGTGCAAGCACGCATTTCTGGGTGTCAGTGACACTGACTTGATTTCTTTTGATGTGTGTGTTTTGTTATGGTTTTTCCTGTATAGTCATAGGTTGTCTCCCATATGTGTCAACATTAGTCTCATCTGTTTTGTGTTTACCCTTGAATAAATTTAGCATTTAAACCACTTGTGTCTTTTCACAAAGTATTGTGTGAGTTTTCCTTTGTTCACTGAGTTTTGTGTCATAGCTTCAATCCTGTTCTCGCCCTCGTTCTTTCATTCGTTTATGCCTGTTTGCCAATCACCTGGCCTTTGGCTGTTTTTGACCATGCTATTGTCTCATGATTTGGATTTGTCTGCCTGGCTCTCTTTAATAAAGCTCTTATCTTTATTAAACTGCATAGAAACTGTAGGTATATTTGATTAACTTAAAAAACCTAGAATAAAATAACTGTATATATTGCAAATACAAAATGTTGGATACCCTACTAAATCTATCACGAAACGTAGTTGGAGGTGGATGCAGGTGCAGATCAAACTCTTTATTATTATTATGTAAACCCAAAACTCAAAGTAAACGTGGTCTTCACAGAAAAACTGGAAACGGGAAACATGGCATGACAATATCCATCTTAGCATGAAGACAAATGATACGACTGCTACAAATGTTACAACTAATAATACCGAGCAACGTGCTCAGTAACCCAGGAGTTTAAATAACGAACATGACCAACAGAAAGCCTAGACACCTGTGAGAAATCAGAGTAATTATGCTAATGCTCAACCTGGAAGTGAGCGAACCAAAACAAAGTCACGTGGCTTGTCTGAAGACGAGCCACAGTGCCATCTGCTGGCCATATCGTGACAAAATCAATACGTAGTACACCACCTTTGGCAGATATTACAGCTTGCAAATGTTTTCTGTAGCCAGCTATGAGTCTTTCTATTCTTATTTAATGCATTTTCACCCACTCTTCCTTGCAGAACAGCTTCTAATCCTGAGATATTCTGGGCCATCTTGCATGCTCCGTTTCTGTTTCCTGAAGTAGTTCATAGTGGATTTTGAGGTATGTTTTGAATCACTCTCCTGATGTTAAAGCAGATCTCTTCAGTGTTTTTCACTGACTGTGTCACATTTGCTTCCTGATATTTAATGGAATCCACCTTTGCAAGGTTTCCTGTGCCACTGGCTGCCATGTAAACCCAAAGCAAAGGAAAAGTGTTTTTCTGCCATTCTTTCTCCAAATATACCTATGGTAATTGTGGCCAAAGAGCTCTATTATTTATCAGTCCACAGCAGTTGTTTTAAAATGTCTCTGGTTTATCTAGATATTATATAGCATGTATTAGAAGTTAATTTTTAAATTTATGGCATATGGCAGATGGTCTTAATGACTTACAATTCTTTAATTTATACATCTGAGCAGTTGTGGGTTATGGGCCTTGCTCAAAGGCCCAGCAGTGACAGCTTCGTGGTACTGGAACTCAAGCCCTTCCGATCAGTAGTCCAACATCTTAACCACAAAGGTACCACTGCCCAGTGTCTTAATCACTAAGCTACCATTTTGTGATGAGGGTACAGGTGAGGTTTCCTTCTGATGACTCTTCCATGCAGATTATATTTGTGCAAGCAACACTGCAGAGTAGAACAGTCCACCACCACTTCCTGCAGGTACTCAGTGAGATTTTCGAGGTTTGCTTTGCCTTTCAGCCAAGCACACCGACAGTTCTATCTGTGAGTTTTATTCCTCTTTCAGATCTTGCCTTGATTTCCACAGTTCATCATACATTTCTTAATGACATTTTGGACAGTGGGGATTTCTTATCCCTTTATAAGTTTCCTCTAATTGTTAGAGGTGTATTTCATTTCCACATTATTATTATCCATATATTATGAGTTTACTCTTAATATAATGATCCTATTATTAATCCTACATGTACTGCACCATGTTTTTTCTGTTCTTATATCTTAACCTGTCTGCTCAGATCTGCACATCGAATGCTTCCACTGTCCTGAAAAAGATTCATGCAGAAGGCCTGATCGATGTATTTAGACTTGACTACACCAGCTAGCATCAAAACATGATGGCTTTAAATGCTTACAGTATTGTGGAAGATGCTACACACATGGCACAGCAGATTTCCAATATTCATACACATGTACATGTTTGTATGATGACCGTGTTGAGGTTTAATGGGGAGTGTTGAATTTCAGGACGCGAACAGCTCTTTTGGGAAATCATCCACAACACCTCTGTAATCTAGAACACCCTGATTGGCGTTTACTTACCCTTTCCACAGCATCCTTACCTCCTCTCACAGCTGGGGAGCACATATTCACTGCATTTATTTTTCATATGAAAAAAGGAATGATATGAGAGTCATGATGGCCTGCTCTTAAACAATACACTGAAAGAAAATGATAGAAACAAATGATGGGCTCATTCAGATTGCACCACGCTTGCTCATCCACATCAATTCTAGGCGTGTGGCAAACAAATGAAGGGAGCGTTGTTTTTTTTTGTTAAAGAGAAGAGGAAAGCTCTTCCTCTCTCTCACTCTTTCCTCACTCTAAGATATATCTATGGTCATAAAAGTTGCAGGCAGCAGCTCAGGTGGAAAAAATGTTTTTTTGGTGTAAAAAATGTATTCAATAAATAGCAAGGCCTGCATGGGGCCAGCCCAAGTGTGCATGAAACGGCAGTTTGAAGATTGGAATAATGGAACGAGAGATGAGATGGAGCATGAGTGTACATTAAGCAGTGGAGCTGCACAGCCGTGACAGCCACCCCTCAGCTGGGAGTACAACTATTAACTATCTTCGCATTCTTTCAATTTCAAATAACGGTCTGTATCGTCATCAGGGCGCGTTTTCTTTTTTTTTTCCCCAGGAACGGTTTTCACTTTGTGTCGGTGCGTCGGTGTGAATATCGTGTAGCTGTGAAGTTCTCCGAAGGCACCATGCTGCTCAGGGTTATTCAGAGGGTCATGTTTCGTGGGTTCTGTTACTGTCTGCTCAAGCATGCACCGGTTGTTGTCACAGGAAACGCAATAACACGAGACCTACAAGATATTATCCACCCATCAGCGACAATCAGTTTTTCAATTACGCCTGTGGAATTGTTCGAGTCTACAGAGATTTCCCAAAAGAGCTTCTTGTAGCCTGAATCTCAACCTTCTCCATCAGCATCAACATAAAGATATACAGATGTGATCGGTTCAATTTTTCTCACATTACAGGTGCTTAATTAATATGGAAAATCTACACTGTCTAGCATGTAGTGTCTGTCTTGAAAGACAACAGTGATACAGAAATGATCACATGTCTGCTATCTAATTATCTGACTAACTTCTCCTGGTACAAAAGAGCTGAGTGAGGTGAAGATGACTATAAAGTACTTCATACAGTAACGTTGCTTCTGAGGCCTGGTGAGAGTTTTTGGATGGAGATCATTTAAGTAAAACAATTCTTAAGTTTAATCTTAATCTTAATCTGTCCACTGTATCTGTAGTGTAATCATTTAAAGATATGTGACTACAAAAATGTGAATTGATAAATAAAGTGCTTCCATCCTTCAACAATCTTGACTGCAGAACCTCACGGCAAAAAAAAATAATTTTTTTGGGTAAAAAATTAACCTAAATTTAAGCAAACTCAAACAATATTTTCCTTTATTAGATTGTTTTTAAACAGATTTAAGCAGAATTTCTAAAAACCATTGCTCATTTCAAGTTTGAAATGGTCTTGTATTGGCAGATAACGTTGCTTATGTCAGGCTTAATTTAAATTATCTGCTAATAGAATACAACAATTTCAAGCTTGAAATTAGGACATCTGGGACAACATCCATTCTTGCAGTGTTTTGACTGGAGAAAGATAGCATGCTACAAAACTATATGTTTCACAACATTTGATTTTCCAACAACTGACGTTCAATTTCCTTCAAGTTAGTTTGGAGTGAACCAGTGTGTGTTTTTTTCCCCTCTCTTTATAGAGAAAATGTCTTGTACATAGTAGTGCCACATACACTGCAGGTGAGGTTAGGTTAAATCATGCTTGAATATTCCTTGAAATTCACTGCACAACATGCACAGACTGTGCTCTTAACCTGATATGTTTGGTTTTTACGTCTCTGCTCCTGTTTTGTCATTTAGGTGTCACCTGTTTGTGTCCAGCTGTTTTGTTAGTCTATGATTAGTCTGTTTATATGTTGCTGTGTGTTTACTGTTTATCGATTCCCGCCTGTTTTTTATTTTTTTTTTTTTTTTACATTTTATTTTCACATGATGGATTATCCTTTTTTGACTCTTGTGTATTGTGTATTGTGTATCTTCAGGATTATGACTATGATTATTGGAAAACTCTTAATAGACACCATGCATGTTACACCATTGCTGATATAAATGGGCTAGCAGGGATAAATCGCCCCTATTTTTTTTTTTAAGAAAAATACATACGAATAAGACAGTTTTTTGCAATCTCATTTGCTGTTAACAACTGACAAGTGGATTATTTGTTACTTTTGTTGAACCTGTTGTACATAAAATATGATCAAATATGATGAAGAAACAAGGCTTGGACTGATTTCTCTCTCTCTCGTTCTGAATCTAGCTGTAGATCCATGCAGCCAATCACTGAGCATCACGTCAATTATTGACACAGAGTGACACACCCACTAGATTTTGTTCCCATTGGGGTCAGTTGATTTAAGTCCACTTTGCTAACATTATATTATTTTTTAATTTATTTTTTGGAGCCTATCCCAGGGGACTCGCGGCACAAGGCTGGGGGACACCTCGATTGGGGTGCCAACCCCTCACATGGCACAATCACACACACACACACACTATGGATAATTTAAAGATGCCAATTAGCCTACAATGCATGTCTTTGTACTGGGGGAGGAAACCAGAATACCCAGAGGATACCCCCCGAAGCACGATGAGAACATGCAAACTCCACGCACACAGGGCAGAGGCAGGAATCAAATCCCCAACCCTGGAGGGGCGAGACAAACATGCTAACCATTAAGCCACCATTCCCCTAGAAATTACCATATGATTTAGAAAAGAAGTCATAATTAAAAGTTCAAAATAAGACCAAGACAATATTGCCACGATGAAATCTAACTATCTTTGGTTCTTTAAGAAAACAAAACAAAACATATTGAAGTGAGAAAATGGAGAAAAAATACACAAGTGCAGAACTGAAGGTTAAATGTAAAGATGGTCTGAGATTCAAAATATGTATACTTCTTGATATCCTGAAAAGCAATGCTCAAAATCCCTCTCTGGTGGAGGAGAAGAGTGCATTCACAGCTGAATAAACATTTATCTGAGTGCTAAAGCTATAGAATACCTTCATTCCCTCCTCCATATCAGGGAAAAGACACTAAAGATTAAGTTAAAAATAAAGACACAATAGTTACATGTACTTTTTTGACAAATGTGATTCTTTCCGCTTGGAGAATCAGAGCAAAAACGATTCAGTTTGACGGCATCTGCTCTGCTTCAATAATTCACACCGTCGTGTGTCATTTTCGTGTTTTATAAGTAAATTGTGTATTCTTTTGGAACATGCGACGGCGGTTTTGTTTTGCAGCTGCTGGTGGATGTTCACTTTATCTTTCATAAACAAGCCGAACGCAGATGCTGCCGTAATGTGAATTTCCTCAGCCTATTAACCCTTTGTGAAGCTCTCTTCCAGATATGCTTTTGTTTGCTTCAGCACATTTCTTCACGAGAAGTAGAAGAATCAAGAGTGTGGGTGGGGGTGGGGGGGGACACCACACTCTATATTCAGCATTACCCTCATTTTCTCATCAAGTCGATCCGCCTGCACTGTTCACTGCATTACAATGGCCTCATCTTTCGCCACTATCAGCGATACCTCAGGAACAGGCTTTAGCTATATGAGCTGCTCAAGGCTAATGCTCTCAATTAGGCCCATTCTCTGGCTATGTTAATACCTTATCATTTGGGGTGTTGTTAAAAAAAAGCCCAAAGTTGGCATTACAAAAGACAGACGGCTTGCTCTCCGTCTCCGCATTACACGGCTCCATCATTTACGGCATTCGCATTGGCCCGATGACTGATTATGATTACCTTTTCTTGCAAATATCCAGCTCATTACGGCTGGCGCGCTGGCACTGGGAGCGTGTAGCCCATCTCTCTGGGAGAGGTGGAGAGGTGGAGAGGAGAGAGAGAGTGCGAGAGGAGAGGTGGGCTTGTGCACTTGGCTATTAAACACAATGAACGGCCTCCTTTGTTATTAACATCTGTTCATCAGGGAGTGTGCTCGGATAATCACCCCTCACACCTTCTGTTTCTGCTCTCCGACTCACGCAATCAAGGCCATCATTTGGCAGCTGGCAGAGGCCACTAATGCCTCACTCTCTCTCCCTCTACAGTAACCCCCCATCATCCCTCTTTCCCTCTCTCTCAGCTTCAGCTGTCATCTCTCATAGTTCTCCCATTCTCATCTAGACGTCAGGTGCAGGTGAGATCCACTGAAACACAAGAGATTCTTATGCATAATGCTTTGGAAGAAAAGTCAGATTTGACCCTTTTTAATTTTCAGCTCAGATTTATACAAAACCCAAATAATGTCCATTTGTTTTACCTGTTATTTAGACTGTTGAACCCAATGTGCAGTTGAGTCACAAATGAACAAGCATACAAACAAATACATACAATGGAGGGAAATAATTGTTTAACGTGTCAACATTTTTTTCAGTAAATTTATTTCCAATGAGGCTATTCACGTGAAATTCTCGCCAGACATCAGTATTAACTCAAGAAATCCGCAAATATAAAGAATTCACAACATAAATAAAGTTATGTGAAATTAAGAGAAATGGTATGGGAAATAAGTATTGAACACGCAAGAGAAAGCAGTTCTCCAATACATGGTAAGGCAAGAAATCAGCTGAAATCTGTAAGTAATTAGTCCTCCTATCTGTGCAGATTAATATCAGCTGGGTTAATAAATTCATGGTCTATAAAAAGGCTTTTCGTTACCAAGGTGTCACACAAGAAACATCTCATGATGGGTAAAAGCAAAGATCTCTCCCAAGACCTTCACAACCTTATTGTTGCAAAAATATATTGATTCAGACGTGTTTCAAAACTTCTGAATCTTCCAGTAAGCACCACTGAGGCAATTATCCACAAGTGGAAGCAACATCACTCCATCATCAACCGGCCACGCACAGGAGCTCCTCGCAAGATTTCTGACTAGGGAGTCAGAAGAATAGCCCAAGAGACAAGGACCAGCCGGAAAGAGCTCCAGAAACACTTGGAGGTAGCAGGTGCCATTGTCACAGAGAAAACAATAGGCAATGCACTCCACTACTCACACTCACCCTGCAAGACTCCATTACTAAAGAAAAGGCATGTTGAAGCTCGTGTAAAGTTTGCTACAACTCATTTGGACAAGCCTATGAAATACTGGGAGTGTGTAGTCTGGTCAGATGAGAGCAAAATTGAACTTTTTGGCTGTGATACTACATATCATATTTGAAGAAGAAATGGCGCTGCATATCACCCTAAAACACTACACCAACAGTGAAGTTTGGAGGTGGAAGCATCATGGTGTGCAGCTGTTTCACATGGTACTGGAAGACTTCATATAATTGAAGGAATGATGAATGGATCCCTTTACCAGGAGATTCTTGAGAAGAATCTGCTGTCATCCACCAGGATGATGAAGATGAGATGTTGGTGGACTTCCAGCCTCCAGGGTAGACAACGATCCAAAGCATACAGCAAAGGAAACTCTCAATTGGTTTCTGAAAACAAAATCAAGGTGTTAGAAAGGTCCAGTCCATCACCTGACTTGAATCCAACAGAACAAGTTTTAAAGACAATATCTTTAGACAAGGGCACACGGCGGTTTAGTGGTTAGCACGTTCACATTACGCCTCCAGGGTCCGGGGTTCAATTCCTGCCGGGGCCGCCTGTCCTCCTCGTGCTGCGGGGGTTTCCTCCGGGTTTTCCTCCCCTAGTTCAAAGACATGCATGGTAGTCTGATTGGTGTGTCTAAAGTGTGGATGTGTGAGTGTATGTAATTGTGCCCTGCGATGGACTGGCACACTGTTCGGGGTATACCCCTTGTACCCGATGCTTCCTGGGATAGGCTCTAGGTTCCCCCGAAACCCTGAAAACTAGTAAGCGGTTGAAGATGGATGGATGGATGGATGTTTAGAAATCACATCTGAATACTGCGACCCATTAATTTCATCACACAGGAAGCATCTTGAAGCTGTCATTACAAACAAAGGCTTCGCCACTAAGTATTAAATACATTTCTGTTAGCATGTTCAATACTTTTTCCCATGTCATTGCACTTTATTACACATAACTTCATTTATGGACTTTAATGTTGTGAATTTTTTACATTTCCGGATTTCTTGAGTTAATTCTGGTGTCTGCTGAAAATTTCATGTGAATAACCTCATTGGAAATATATTTAATGAAAAACAAAAGTTGACACGTCCAATACTTACACAAGTTTCCCCACTGTAAGATAAGATAAGATTTCATTCTTTATATTAAAGAATCACAAAGCCCATTATCTCATTGTAAAAAGTTTTATAAAGTTACTTATTGGGCTTTTCAGCACAGAGACAGCAGGCCCTTAAATGACTGAAAGTCTTCCTAAAACCTACACCCACACACACACACACACACACACACACACACACACACACACACACACACACACACACACACACAGCACCCCCTACCCTCTTAGGTGTGCCTGACCTAAGCTCTTTAGGGTGGAGCACCGGGTTAAGCTACCGGCCAAAGTACCTCGGTGTGTTCCTGATTTAGGGTAGGCCACTAAAAGAGGGATCTACATGAAGGACATAAGGCAAGTATAGGTGCATGAATTAGGCAGTAGATGATTTTTTGGAAAGCCTCTGTGAAGGCATTGTCCCATTGATTGTTGAATGGTTCTGTTTCTCTGTAGTATTTACTTCCTTCCAACTTGCCTCATCCTTTTACAGGTGGATAACCATTTGTGAGCTCAGTCAGTGGCCTTACAATGGGGGAGTGACGCTTGATGAAGCAACGATGAAACCCACAAATCCATGGAATTACCTCAAAGATTTGAGTTCAGTTGGCACTTTTCATTGAGTTACTGCCGCTAGTTTCTCATGGTCTGGGGTTACACCAGCAGAAGAAACAATGTGACCAATATTTTTGACTTGTGGCTGGCAGAAATGCAGTTTATTGATGGACACTTTCAACCCAAATTCCTCTAATTGGAGAACTTTCATCAGTTGCTCCTCATGTTCTTTGAAGATGCGAATGAAAACAATGAGATCATCAAGATAAACAATTACTTGCAGGAGATGCATGTCACTGACCACTCTCTCCATTAGGCTCTGAAACATGGCAGGAGCCCCAGTAATTCCCTGCGGCATCTTCTCAAACTGGTAGAATCCAAGAGGACATATAAAGGCAGTTTTCTCTCACTAGGAGGTATTTTAAATGGCGTCACACATCATCAATATCGGCAGGTGCGATGCATTGATAATGTTCTCTGAAGGGTCAGGAATCACGTAGTTTGATGTGATATTCAGCACCCTTGGCTAGGCCTACATCCCATTCCTCAAGAGAGAACACTTTGGTTCTTTCAGATGATTTTTTGAGTAATTTTATTCCCAGAAGGCAGGTATTGGTGACTTACTGAAGTCAAACAACTCAGGATTGATTGGCTTTGTTTAGGTCTCGAGTCCTTTGGACACAGTAACAGTGTCCGTAGTGAACACATGTGCAATTACTGTCCCAGAATGAATGTATATTCTGAATTTCAATACTCTGAAATGATTCACTTCCACAGCTGAATAGGGCAGTACCACTGGGAAAATGAACAGTCCAGCTGGAAGTAGGTCAGCCAGCGAGGTTTCACCTACAAAGACATCCTTCCTCAGTGGCTGTTCAGACTCCACTTTGCAGATAGCATACTGCTCCCCTCTGGATGGGACAGTAAACATTCCTGGCCATTTCACTGTTCCTTAAGGTAGGTCAGGGACAAGATTTCTGCAGCTCTGACGTGGATGGAATGTTTGTGTCTGAATTCTAAGGGTGTGGGCAAATCAAGGTTTGTCACATCAGTCTTCTCACAGAGAGCTGACATACGCTGGAAGAAACTGGCATTTGTTCCGATATTTTTACTGGAAGTTGTGGAGGGCCTAGAGGTTCAGGACAGACTAAAGCGAGGATAGAGATGGACTCATCCACACCCTTAATGGAAACAGGAAACGCAACATCTACAACAATGTATCCCTTGTAGGGATAACTGGATGAGCTAAGGCCCCTTATAGATAACCTAGCAAGAGAATGGATAGGCACATCTGGTAGGTTTATGGAATACCGGGTATCAAGAATGACCTGGGATCCACTGTCCAACAGAGCATGACATTGATTCCCATTAATCTTAACTGCAACAGGACCCACCAATCCTTTGGGTAGGCTGCTTTGTTCATAGGTGTTAGAAAAATATGCCTGGTCTCCATACTGTCTGGTGTGGTTTTGATCACTCCCGGGCCCCTTGGTTTTTCTTAAAGAGCAGACTAATTTATGAATGACTTGGGTGGAATTCTCAGGTGCTTGACAGTTTGTAGCAATGTGCCAGTTTCTACACGAAAGTAAACTTATTTGTTTCTGACTGGCTTGTATCTAGGTGGACCAGACTGATGTGGTCACTGGGGTGAGCTGGTGGTGGTGCATGGCTCACAGGATTACTGGGACCAACACTCATGACAGCTAGCTGTTGTTGCAAGTATTGTACTTGTTTCATCAGTGTCTATATTCCTGTCTCATTTCTTGTCTGTGATGCTTTTCTTATTGGGCTTGGTCCTGGGTCCTAGCATCGTCACTGAAGCAAACAGAGTGTTTGGCCATCCCCTCGTAGTTGAGTCCTTAATTCCTGAATTTCGACACAAATGATGGACTGATCTTTTCTTCATCCAGAAGGTGTACGGGCTTTGCTGTGGCAGTTATCTTGTGCCTGCTTCATTTTCCTCAGCTTCACTTATCTCATTCAGAAGGCTCAGAAAAGTTGGTGGGCATTCTTTTATTTCTCTTAGCCTCAGCTGCAGAAGCATCATGTTGGACTCAACAGCTCCCTACTCTTGCCTTCTCATTGGTTAACTGAGACAAACCACCTCTTTGAAAGACTTTGATCAGTGATTTCTCCATGCTTCTCAGGAAATCAGATAAAGATTCTCCTGGAAACTGGCGAAGAAGTCGGAAATTTAAGAATTAAAGTGTTTTTTAAGGGTACCAAATAGAGAGGATCCTGGACGAGCCCCCACTTTGTGTGGCACTTTGAGCCCCCCTGACCTCTTAGGTGTCTGACCTAAGCTCTTTAGGGTGGAGCACCGGGTTGAATTACTTGGTGTCTCTCGACTATATTTAAGGTACTACTCCTAGAACCTCACTGTTAATTTTACCCAGAGAATAATACAGACAGAATTAAAACAAAATCCAAAGGGATTTAATTAAAGGTATAATAAAGAGAGGTATGAGTAAATGAAGAAATAATTATATAACTATAATATATCCAGTACCCACAAGGGCTAATAAACAGGTAATCACACTGAAATAATAAATAAGTACTCATTGAACCTATAAGCAGTATACTTCAAATATACGGAATAAACACCATTAAAACTCAAAGTGGGCCCACTCACCCACACAAACCTCACTCTCACCCCACCGATGCTGGCCTGGTCGTTGTTTACCTGCGTAGAGGCCTCAGAAACAAACTGACTGCTTCGATTGAATTAGCTAAATAAAACAATGCAAACTGTACCTGAACTCGGTCTCTCTCTCTCGGTCAGCACTCAAAATCCTTCATCACATTGTCTGCAATCATCTGCAAAATAACCGTTCATCTCTTGATACCAAAGGAACACCCAACCTCATGGTGATTAGGTGCGCTATCTGATGTTCGAGGCTATCTCTAACACTGCTAGAGGACCTGTGAGCACTTCCGGAGACTCAACAGGGCTATCTGTTGTTGATGCTTGACTTTCCCTTGTTTCACGAAAAGCAGTAAAAGTAACACAAAATGCCTGATGTTGAATTTTATAATATCTCTATAACCAGCGACAGTTAATGGGTAGCCATGATGAGCCGGAGGGGTGGGTTGTGGGTTCAAGTTTGTTTTTCTTTGTATAAAAAGAAAAAAAATCTGTGAATATTTTCTGCTGTTACTAATTTTGTATTTTGGGGAAATGGTGGTGAGGACAGAACAGAAAAGGCGATTTAGATAGGCTTAGCAGTTCACCAGAAATGTTCATCAGAAATGTTTAATAAAAAAGAAACGTTATGCAGAAATGTATAGCAGAAATGTTTAGCAGAACTGGTTTAGCAAGAATTGTAGAAATGTTCTGTAGAAATGTTCAGCAGAAATGTTCAATAAAAATTAAACATGAAAAAAAAAAGTAACACAAAATAACCAAAGAACTCTGCAGTGTTAGATTACACGTCTCACAACAGTCTATTGAAAAGCTATAAACATGCACGATGATTCTCTCAGACAATGCAGCACTATGGTAGGTTAATCTATAACAGCAGATAACATGTACCTGGAAAAAAATCTGGTTATAAATAAATAAATCCGCCTCGCTGTTCACAGGTTATTATTTCTCTTCTCATCTCACACCCACCCTCAACTCCTAATTAAAACACACATACCTATATTTTGGGTGGGGCAGATCAATTAAACATCCAATAAAATAAGAGACATCAACCTGATGGCAAAACCCATGTTTCTCCCAAGTGCACCTGCACCAAACTTTAGTGTTTGCGTGGGGTCTCTTAAAGGGGCACACAACATATAGACCTTTATAATAACATAGGCTAAAACGCAGAAATTAAAGAGACCACTTAAAGTCACTCCCTTCACCATGCACACTGTGTTACCGCCAAACAAAAGAGGGGACACACTCGGAAAAAACAAGCTGAATGCAAATCAATCACTGTTCCAATACAACGACACACACACACACACACACAAACACAACTTGGCTCTGTGAAGGTAACAAGCTGTGAGATCCAAATTCTTCCCCATGAACATCCATTCCTCCTGAATGCGTGGCAGATGTTGTATGCAACTAAATAAATACATGAAATGGATGCAAACATGACAGACACAGGTTCTGATGAGCTGCCAGATGACATTCGGATCATTAGATCGAATAAGTGTGTATTTTACATGTGTGTTTTTTTGGGGGGTTTTTTCTCGCATGTCCAACTCCATCTAGGGTGGAAGCAGTCTCAGGAGGTGCCAATCAAGCCGTCGTGATTGAGTCATCATGGTTCAGTGTAATAGAGATGTGTGAGTTTCAGGTCCTCATACTAGATTAATCAACACTTACTGGAATATTTTCCTTCCGTTGTTCGGGTATGATAATGTGGCTCTGATTTGGCCTATTGTCTCTAGAAAGAAAATATGTAATCCCTGTTTTGCATGTGTCTTTAATTGCAGACTTTAGAAAGCTTTTCATATGTGGACATTATGGACGTGTTTCTTTTTCCAGTTATTCCCAAATGATGTTTGTTTTCTGCTTTGCCTCGTTGTCTTAGCGTCGGTGTGGAGAGCATGCTGTGTCTCCTTCTGTACCATACAGGAAGCATCTGTCTGAAGAGAAGAGAAGAGAAGAGAAGAACAAAGAATACAAGCATGTTTCCTCTAAATATGTCACTCTAGAAGACATCTTCAAACCATGCTGTATTGTCCCTCAAAATGGCCGACATATCATCTGTATGAGGTTATTTTTTATTTATTTATTTTTTAATGCAATTTTGCATATAACAGGTCTGAGGATAAGAAGTGTGTGTGTGTGTGCGTGTGTAGAAATCTCAGCAGAGACAGTACGATAACTACAGTCTTTTACCATATGGCTCATGTTGTGGTGAGTGCAGACTTGGAGTTGTGCCTGAATGAGGCGGATGGTGCACTGTAATGTGTGCAGATTTAACACTCATAAAATTAATTAAACCATTCAAATGTTGCAGGTTTTTTTTGTTTCTAAACAACTTTGTTCAGATGAAATTCAAACAAAGAATATAGCAGAAAGCAGCGACCTGTTGGGTCCAAGCACCCTGTACAAACAGTGTCAATTTCTTGCCAATTTCCATACTAAAGAGACCAAAGTTGAACAAGCTGAACGGCTGATGGAGGTCCTGTTTTTAAAATAACCCAGTCATCATTAGAGATATACTTACAGATTGGACACACCAAATGTCAGGCCAGTCAGACATACAGTTCCTGAGAAATAGCCATTTGAACATAACTCTGCTCCTTATAAATGGCCATGCTGCAAGTTTTGTAAACATCCTCAGAATATTGTCTTGAACATGAGTTTCTTTTGCGTGAATCCGTCCATCATCATCAATCAGTTATGGGTTACAGATGTCTCATTAATTTAATCATTACTTAGTGTTATACTACAAAAATACTAATTGGTCAGTGTTTGGTTGGTTAAAAGATCATTGTTTTTTTTTTTTTTTTTTCATGGATTCTGTTGAAATTTAGCGTCCTGGAGATATTTTACTAGCAAGCCTTTCTGAAAGGGAAACATTCTGGGGGAGGGTTCTACACAGAAATTCTAAGGGTTCATCATGAGATACCAACTAAAGTAACATATTTTTGCATGCACTTAAAGGAAAACTCCCTAAAACAAATTAAATGTGCTTATATTGATGCGGATTAGTTGGTTAGAGGTTGTCTGTTGTGTGACACTTTATTGCTAGGGCAGATAGACTGTTGTTTAACGGGGGGGGGGTCAGAAATCTCAAGCATAAGTGGTACATAACGTTTCGCTGTTTTCTCCTAAAAACATAATAGCAAGAGTTTCTTTTCTCACTCTTTTCCAGCAACATGCAATGTCATATGAGGACTCCAGAGTAGAAGTAGAGGATATGTTTGAGCAAATAAGTCCCAGAATGCAAAGACAGAGACTTAGATAGTTAGCAATGTACAAAATGACGGTGGTATTAGCAGGAACATATAAGCTTTGAAAGCTGATCTGTTTGTGCAGACCTGAACAGACTAAAGGAATAAAGCGCCGCTGCATGTCTCTCTTTAGGAAGAGCATGAAGGACAGCTTAAATCCCACTTGACCACTATCAGAAGGTGGTAGAACGGCATTGTGGGTAAGGGAAACATTAACCAAAGTGAACGAAAGAAATCCAGAATTGTCTTACAAAATTAGACGCACATGTTAGTTATAAAGGTTAATTTACAAGTTGAGCAGGTTGGATTTTTCCTTTAAGTTTGTAGATATATCTGAACTCTGAATGCACGCTTAACGAAGCCCCTATTAAACGTTAGACTGATGTGTTCATAAAGTAAGAAGGTAATAGATTTTGGTTTTCACTGGTTCATAATGGCACCCTCTGGCACCGCGGGTACTGAGCAGGATTGAGCTGTAATGCTGGCCGCTTGTGCCATATGCCATCCCTTGGCTGCATTGAGGGAGATGGATATACGCTTCCACTCTTCATTCCTGGAGTAATCAGTGGAGCAGAAGCTCCTCGGAGACATCACATCATGTTTGAGTCGGTTCGAGCAGCTAAAGAAGCTGGAGTGTACTCATGGTGTGGTTTTATGCTCTGGTTTTCTGGGAGTCACTCCAGCTCAGGCAAAGGCAGCCTCAGGAGGTCCAATCAAATCCGTTCTCATTGAGTCATCACGGCTCTGTAAATGTTTCAGCGACATCGTTCAGTTCCAAGCACTCATGCTGGATTGATTATTGCACGCTTGAAATTTTTATTTCCTCATTTTCCGTGTGTGTGTGCATGTGTGTGTGTGTGGAGGGGCCGTGTAGATGAGTATGTGTTTATGTGTTTGTGCAGGATTTTGAGTTTCATTTCCATTAAAAATGCTTTTGCATCTGTGGTGAATCTGTAAAACTAATTTGTGTGTGTGTGTGTGTGTGTGTGTGTGAGAGAGAGAGAGAGAGAGAGAGAGAGATCACATGAGTCGCAGTTTTTTTTCCCTCTTCCTTACAGTATTTGCAAAGCTTGCACCTCCATTTGGCATTTAAATAAAAGCCCTACCTCTATTTTAATATTTATCCAAAATATGAATATTTTCCATATTAAAACAGAAATCTAAATAACAATTATTGGTAAAAAATTATAAATCAATAAATAAATATATTTTTATTGCATTTTATTTTTACATCAATATTTCAAATTTAAAATTCTATGACTGACCATTTTATTTTTATTCTACTTTTGTGTACTTTTTTATGTCCTTATGCTTATTTTTGTACTTATATTTTTACTTTTGCATCCTATTACATGTTTTATCATTATATTTTTTACTTCATCGTAAAAGATATTATGACATTTTGAGCCACTGTTTGTTTAAAAAGCGCAATATAAGTTAAATTCTTCTTCTTCTTCTTCTTCTTCTTCTTCTTCTTCTTCTTCTTCATCTTATTATTATTATTAGTGGAGACACTCATACAGGTTTCCAACATAGTCTCATGCTTTCAAAATAGTAAAAATAAAATAAAATACAAAAATTATGAAAAAAAAAACTTTCCAATCAAAACATCCTTGTTCTTCTGAACTTGTTATTATTTCATGAAATTTCTCATGAAATGAGGTTCAAAGTTTGTCGTCTATCAGTCCATCAACTTTCACTTTCGCTTTCCAAGACTCAGGGAGAGATCTCTAATTTAAAATGAATAAAAAGGAAGAAGTTGAAAAAAGCAGCCATGTTTTTATCGCGCATGTGTGAGCGCGTGTAAAACTTTAATGATCTTCAGCTTTCTTGTGTTGCGCAGCTCATTGAGCGCAGACACTGGTGATATCAGAGGTCTAATATAGAACAAGGCCTGCACCAGCAATTACCCATTGCATGTGCAATGAAATCATTCCGAAATTGGCCCTCTCAATCCTTCCCCCACCACCCACCTGCCTGTTCCACCTACCCCTCCATCCCAGACAGTCCATCTAAGCCCCCAAAGAAAAAAAAAACAGTCTCTCCGTCTCTGATGCGCAGTGGTGTGATCCGGGCTCGACTAACGAAAACATTTTGCAGGGAGGAAGCATCACATTTAATGAGGTCTTCAAGGTCATGTCCTCATTCCCCCGGTTTCTGTTTGTGTGTGTGTGTGTGTGTGTGTGTGTGTGTGTGTGTTTTATTCTCCCTGTTCATTTGTGTGACATATTCTAATTGAAATAAAAAAGTGTATAAAATGTTGGATTAACATTTAAGGTGTGAGTTTATAGGAAACTAAAGTTGATTATTTTCCAATTACAGCGTGTCTAATTCCTCTTATACATCAGCAACTCATCAACGATTGATATTTTTGAATTTGGGAATGAATGAACGAATGAATGACAGATACATTTTATCCATTTATAGCTACATTTAACGAGTTGGTACCTGTTCTCACTTACGTTATAGCAGAAATAAACAGTCATTCTCTTTTCCTCTCTCAAAGTTGAATTAAAAAAAAAAGAAGAAGAAAAACACTAAAACAAACCTCCAGACTGGTACAAAGCACTGCCACTGGAGACTCCTTCCATGGATAACAAACATCTTACAGTAAACCTCACCAATTCAATGATTATTTGTTTCTTTGATAAAGAACAACATATTTTGAATCCTTTTATGTGGCGCCTCCATGATACAAGCCCTGGTGAATGAGCTGTTGCTATAGAAACGATAACGTATTTGAATGAGTGCATTAATATAAACCTGTGAATCGCCACTATAGGCAGAGCTGCTGTTCTAGAAGATTAATCAACATCTTCTGACCAATCACATTCGAGAACGCAAATGTGTTACAAATGAAAACTATCATTATGGACATTTTTTCCTTCACTTTGATACATTGATATACCAAAAAAAAACTTCATGCTGTGTTTAGCAATTGTGAACGCAGCCATCTGAGTGGATTTTTATTTATTTTTTGGTACAATTTTACATCTACAATATATGTCCTGGGGATTTTTGGCTGCGTATTGATGTTTTATATGCATTGTTGCAGGTGTAAAACTCATATCCATATCCAAATAGATAGCTATTCTTATTTTGTCTTGCGCCAGCGCTTATGATTCCTCTCTCCCGTCTCCTCGGCTGTAAATTTGATTGTTTAAAAGTCGTTCTTGGTTCACCTTAATTGACATCATTTCATTCACATCTTGACCTAACTGCCCATGGCATCACACATTACCTCTGTTCTCGTTCCCTCTCTCTCTCGATCTCTCTCTCTCTCTCTCTATCTCTCGCTCTCTCTCTCTCACTCTCGCTCTTGCTCTGTATTTGTATTCGGCTCAGGGCGAGAGAGGAAGTGAGTTACTGAAAGAGAGAAAGTGTGTATGAGAGAGAGAGAGAGAGAAGAGAGAGAGAGTATGCCTCAATTTTCAATCTCTCTTCCACTTCCCATCCTCTGCTTAATGGACAGCACTCATCTCTTCAGTGCTCCATTTTCAGTCAACATTTTTTAAACTACACAACACACGCACACACACACACACACACACACACGCACAAACAAGCAGATGGTCTGATTTGCCTGTAGTGCTGCTCAGGCAGAGGTGTTAAACCGATGGCCTTATGTACTTGTCTCTGTATCAAGGGAAAGAATCATAAACACATAGACAACCAAAGTTGTCATATACACACACACACACACACACACTCATAGTAAGGCCTGCTCTTTTCTCCTACACACACACACACACACACATACACAGCCATGCTCGTGTGTAACCTGGGTAAATGTTTTGGACGACGAGGGAGAGATGGATAACAGGGAGCTGATAGATTTTCCTCAGGCGCCGTTGTGGCCGGTTACACACAGGGGGCCAGAGAGTGTGTGTCCTAAGAGTGTGTGTCCTGTCCTGTGCTGCTCGGAGAACAGCGAGGGGCTAAACACATTCCACCTGAGCGAGTCGTCCGTGCTAAAAGAGCTATTAGAGCAAAGCCAGTGGCGCAGGCTAACAGAGCAGATTCAGGACCGCGGGCAGGCTTCTAGCTTGTACCTGCCGAGAGAGAGAGAGGATGTGTTTGTTGTGTGTGTGTATGTGTGTGTGTGTATGTGTGTGTGTGGGAAGAGAGGGGGAGTCTGAGGGTTTGTGTGACCTGCCGAAGTTGACCCCGCTGCGGGAGACGGCATAACAGGAGGGCTGAGAGTCCACTACACACCATCAAAGGAAATGAAGGAAAATGAATACTCCAGCACATGAGCTGAACACATACACATCATGTTAAATGTTCACACCAAACACACACACACGCGCACGCGCACGCACACACAAGCAGCTCATTCAGCCTTCAGACATGTGTGTGCATACATGTGTGTGAGTGTGTGTGTGAATGTGTGTGTATGTGTATGTGTGTTCATGAGCAATGGCTTCCTTTCTCAGGGGCTCCAGCATGCTGTTTGAGTGAGACGAGATGGATGACACAGGAAGGAGGAAGAGGACACGCTGCCTGACTGCTAACACCAAACATGATGCTCTTCCCAAAACATCACCATCACCACACACACACACACTCAAAAACTTTACAGCTCTTACAGCTTTATAATATATATATATATATATATATATACACAAACTTTTTTTTGTAAAGGCAATTCTTTGAATATTTCAGAAAACATCATTATTTAACAAAGAAAAATGTACAATCATTGATATGAAGTTTTCTGTAAGGAGGCATTTATTTCTAATTGATGGAAGGAGTCTCCAGTTTCAGCGCTTTGTAACAGTCAGCAAGTTATCCATCACGGGAAAATGTTCATGTCGAGGAGACCTTCAAATGCTCTACTTTTGAAGGAGATCATTTGCATGCACTATCTTTTAATATACAGTAATATAGAAACTGTCCAGAAAATGAACTTGCTCTTAAGGACCATGATGTTAGCATACTAGCACTGATCCTCATGTTGACCTCCATGCATTTCTCCTGTGGGTCAATTCAATTCAATTCAATTTGATTTGTATAGTGCTTTTTACAATGGACATTGTCTCAAAGCAGATTTACAGAAACATAAACGCCGGATACAGATTTTAACTGTGTGAATTTATCCCAATTGAGCAAGCCGGTTGCGAGGAAAAACTCCCTAAGATGTTAAGAAACCTTGAGAGGAACCAGACTCAGAAGGGAACTTGTCCTCATCTGGGTAACAACGGATAGTGTGAAAGTAAAAGAAAGTTCATTATGGCTTTATATGGGTCAAACCACAGAAAATATGGGTCAACCCACAGAAAAAATAAAGTCCCCAAAAAACAAAGACCTTCCTGATCCGGTGCTGTTGACTTGAACCCCATGGCCTTGGTCAGCAGGACCTGCAGCTCCGGAGCAGGGGACATGAACAATGTTTCTAAGTGAAGTTGTCTCAGCAGGTGTAGGATCAAACAGGGCCCACCTAAGGAGGCCAGCTGGGGGTCGAGCGCCTGCGTCCTCGCTCTGACCCCTCCAAGAAACAGTCCGGTTCCACACCACTGCAGCTCCTTCTGTTAAAACAACGCTGTCCAGGAGGGTGTGCGCGCTGCATTGCTGCCCCTGTGCACACCAACGCCCCGCTTCATCGGTTTCTGGCTTTGAAAGAGAAATGGAGAAATGCTTGAAGTGTAGTCGGTCGTGTCGGAACACATGTGTGCCATGTCAGAAAGTGTGAAAAGGTGAAAATGAAAAGGTGACGCACACGATTCTGTCGGGATTATACACTACACACTGTTTGTATTAGTTGCAGTGTATTTTAAGACCTGTTTGTTTTGGGGTTTTTTTTTCAGGACAGAGACGTTTGTTTCCAGTTTGTCGATAACACGAAGGAACGACTGTTTACAGCTACTACAGCGTATAGCATGAAATGTAATTATACCACAGCATCGTTGAATTCTTGATTCTGATTGGCTGACCGAGAGGTTGTGAGGTGTGTAATTATTTTTCAATAACAATGACAGAAAATTGAGATTTTCCAGAATTAAGTAAGTAATACGACGACAGGCCGTTTAATAATTAGAAAAATGATGCACACCCGAGGTGGTAATGAGGCCATCCGTCCATCCATCCATCCATCCATCTTCTACTGCTTACTCCTTCTTCAGGGTCGCCACAATGCAAAACCGATGCTTGAGCTACGGATATGCAGTTATTGGAGAGAGAGAGAAAGAGAAAGAGAGAGAAAGAGAGAGAGAGAGAGAGAGAGAGAGATGTAATGAGACAGAAAAACGGGTGAACAAGTATCAATATTTATTAGTTGTATTTTCTGCTTTAATAAAAAACAAAAAACCCTGCAAACAAGCAGACTTATCGATATTTATTTATTTGTTTGTTTGTTCTATTTTTATATAATCAGCATGAAATGAAAACAAACTATGAACTCTCTCTCTCTCTCTCTCTCTCATAACCGCATATCAATGGCTCACGCCTCCGTTACTAGCTCTAAAATGATGTTTTAGAATTAGCAACGGAGTCCTTGAGATGAAATGCGTAATAAATTAGTTCCGCACACAAGAGCATTTTAAGGACAAAAACCTAACAAATGTCTTGAAATAAAACATCTTGAACAATGTCTTGAGGTGTGGTAACTGTGATATAAGTGGTTGATGTAACAACCTCGGGGTGTGCATTATTCTCTAATAATTGAACGGCCCATCATTAATTATTCCTTACCTATAAATGGATAAAAAGTATGACATCCTGTTCATTAATAAATGAAAAATTGCAACTGACATAATGTGTAAGAAGAACAAAACACTTCAGGCATGCCATTATAGAAGAAAAAAAAAGACTTCATGGTGGTTACTGCAACTCTGTTTTGCTCACACTACCCCATTGTAGTGGACGACTGATATATCGGCAAGGCTGATGTATCAGCCAATATTTGGCATTTTTTAAATTATCAACATTAGCCTGGTAAATCTTCCCGTTCGCCTATTTTTTTTTTATTAAGAGACAGACAAGCAAAACACAACAATATCTTTATTATTCAGATAATATTCTATACTTTGACTTAAGTTAAGAAAGTAAATCAACCTGTTGGCTGTGGATCAGGTGGTAGAGCGGGTTGTCTTTAATCGAAGGTTGGCGGTTCGATTCCCAGCCCACGTGACTCCACATGCTGCAGTGTCCTTGGGTGAGACACTGAACCTTAAGTTGCTCCCTAAGTGAACCCTAAGTTAGTTAGTTGTGTGTGTGTGTGAATGGGTGATTGAGAACCAGTGTAAAGCGCTTTATAGAACTGCTAAGGTTATAAAAGCACTATATAAGTGCAGACCATTATTACTAGTTAAATGAGATTTATGAGGAACTATGTATTGTAGATAATATACATAGAATTACTGTATATGTACTATTTTTTTGTCTTTAATTAATGATTTGTTCATTAAATTAATTATAAATGTTATGTATATCCTGCAACTGGATTAAAGCAGCACTAATTATTTATACAATTGGAAGATCATATTGCACAAACGTTTTTAACTAAAATATTTTTTTCTTTTATTATTCTTATTTAGATGGCTGGCACAGATAGCCACACAAAGAGCTAAAACCTATTATTATTTGTAGAAATTCCTTATTTTTTAAGTTCTTCAGAGAGTATTACATCGGCATTGGCCATTAAAAAACCCATAGTATTATGAGGTATAATAGGTAAAAGTTTCACAAATGATAATGCCTTCATGCTCAGAACACACAGATTCTAGTTCCTGATACTAAATCAATGCCACTTACACCAAGGAACCAATGTGGGGAAACATTAGCCAAGGCTAAATATCAACAACAACTTTATTTCTAATCTGTCAGATGTTAGCTAACATGGCGGTTTGTATTGCTCGTTATTATCTGAATGCTAATAGCCAGCAATACAAACCACCATGCTACATTTTACAGTTTGTATTTACTGTCACAACAGTTTCTATTGTGACAGCTAGTGATTAGCATTCTGTTAGTTTGTATGGTACATGGTATAGATACATTACAGTGGTGGGTATTACTTCTCATTCTCACTGTTAGGAATTTATGTCGGTTGCTCACAATTTGGCTTGTGACAAGCATACTGTATGATTATAGATAAATGTAGTGATGTTTATTAATGTAGCGAGTAGAAAGAAGAGATGTTGCCATTTATTACGTGAAAGAGAAACACAAAAATAAAGTAAAGATGCTTTAAAGAAAAAACTTATTTGAGTACACTGACAAAATAATTCAAAATATGAATACTTATACTGTTGATATTTATATTGTATTACTTTTATTTAAATTTTTTACAAAATTTTAAAGAAAAATTATTCTACCCATCTTTCGGTGTAATGCAATGTTCTTTTCCTCCAACAGACATGATATTCTGTATTTTTGTCATTCCGTATGCTTTTAATTTCATTTAATTCCCAATGTCCAAGCGTCACATACACACTTTTTTTTTATACCACTGATGGTTTTCTCTGTCTGATGGTTAGATGAAGAACATGAGTGTGAGTGATGGCTGTACAATGGAGGAAACACACAGCTTCAAACGGATTAGAGGAATGCAAAACACGCACAGAGAAGACTCCAACTTTAAACAGCAGTAGTGCTGCCTGCTGCTGACCAGCTGTGTCTCTCTCTCTCTCTCTCTCTTCACTCTGGCTGCTGAGTCAGTCTATGAGTAAGAACACATGGAACTGTGCTTTGAATAAAAATGTAAAATGTTAGCTATAAACACAGAAACAGTTTCCTGAAACCAAAGAACCTACCTGAGCCTGATTAGACCAAGTCATGATTTTATGACATTGATATGAGTTGGTGTTTACTGCAGCAGTGTTATGTCACACCTTACCACCTCCAGTTCTTTAGTGAGATCATCAACACAAGTCTCTTCCCTGATATAGTGATGTGGTCCAGCATTGCCAAGACTGTGCTGCTCATCGAGCTAATTGTTCCATGGTTGGTGGGAGTAGAAGCTGCCTTTAAGAGGAAGATGCTGAAGTACTCAGATCACGTTGCTGAGTGTAAGTAGGCTGGCTGGAGAACCACCATCTTCCTACTTCAGTAGAAGTAGGCTGCCATGGTTTTGTTGAAACATGAACTGTCAAAGTAACCTGAGCAAACCAGCAGAAGGCCCTGAAAGACCTGACTGAAGAGGACAGGAAAAGCAGCTTTTGGCTCTCGGTGAGGAGAAAGGAGAAGCTTTGGAGCAGTAGCATCTAACCCAAGGTCTAGCAGAAGGGCATGCAGGGAGACGTCCCTGACACTGCACCGCCACCAGGAGACGTTCCAGGGTTAAAGGAGCAAAACATCGTGGTACCAGGCTGATGACCCTGCAGCTGACCTATGGGCACCAGAGAAGGTGTGACAGGCAGTAAAGCCAAAGCAGGCCAACATCTATCATGGTAAATCCATATGAACCCAGTTGCACTGATCATGCATTAACATTGCCAGTAGGGCTGGTTTCAGTCTTAGTCACTGGGAAGGCCTGTATGGTTTTGGTTGCATTAGGCATTTTGGCAAAGGAGAAGGACAAGTAGGGTAATCCTATGGGCACCGGGGGATGTGTGACATGCAGTAATGCCATAGCAGATCAACATTTACCTGTGTAATTAATGTTATTATAATATTTATTGAAAGTTACGTTGAAAGAAAGAAAAGAAGAGCACAAAGCAGGTGTCTAGCTCTGAAGTTGTTCCTCACAAGACATGAAGACATGAACCAGAAACCTCATTGATTTTATTTAAGGCAACAATGTATGGCTTACTGGCTAGTTAGTTATGTGCACTCATTTAGACTAAAAGTAACAAATGAGTACATGATCATGTCGCACATTGTGTTTACCTCCACACATCTCTGTCAACTTGAGAATTCATGTGTCTATGTTGATAACTGGCAATCACCTGTAAATTATCTGGTGCATGCATATTCTATATGCTGATTTGCCTATGGTGACGGCCACAAAACTCCATAAAAGTTCAAGTTCGCAGAGCAAAAAGCGTGAAACAGATACTAGCAAGTAAAAAAAGAAGAATTCCTCTGAGGCAGATGTTGAAGTCATTTTGAATCACGTCTAAGAGAATAAGCAAATATTATTTAACAATGTATCCTGCAGAGTCAGAGCACCTGAAAAAAACTAAATATGGAGAGTATATCAGTGTTGTCCATCCAGGCAATATACGTGAGGTTAGTTTCTTTGTTATCGAGGGCCAAACCATATCAAAGTTTTTTAAACTTGACCAAATACCATGGAAAACAGAACCGCCCCACCCCCACCCCCAAAACAAATAAATAAATAAATAAATAAAATCCTACCACTATATATATATCGGTTACCTCCTAACGGCATCATGTGCTACTCTTCCAGTAATATTTGCATGTGTGTGTTTGAAACTTGATGGTGACTTGATGGCGTGAACTTATTATAAAAATGCAGTAACTCATCAAAATGATAAGATTAGAAGCTGATCCATCGAAGTTTACACTGGTTAGTCTTATCATGCGTAAATTTACACACTCATAATCCTCTCAGTTACAAGATTTTCATTAATACCACATTTTTTGTTTAAATGCTCATGCGAACACTTCCATGTCCCGCTTGATTAAAAATGCACAATATGTCTGGTGAGTGCATTTAGTAAGCAGGAGAGTTATATGACGGTTTTGTGTCTCATTTTATTTTCAACAGTTTCGTCACCATTTACACAAACCTGTATGATTCTGAACAGATCTGTCATTAATGCACGCTAGGTAATCCGCCTAGTAAAAACTGTCCTTCTGACAGCCAGGTCACACACTGGTGTGGAATTTTAATGAGATTACGACAAAAATTGTCCATCCAATCATACATTTTTACTGCTTAACCTATGCAGGTTCACAGGGGAGCCTGGAGCATATAACATGGAACTCGGGGCACAAGGCAGGGATACCCTGGATGGGGTGCCAACCCATCACAGGGCACAATCACACACTACACAATGATTTGCCAACAATGCATGTCTTTGGACTGAGGAAGGAAACCGGAGAACCAGGAGGAAACTCCTGAAGCACAGGGAGAACATGGAAACTCCATGAACATAGGGCGGAGGCAGGATTTGAACCCCCAACCCCAGAGGTGTGAGGCAACAGTGCCAAAACAATGATAACTTTGTTTTGGTGAAGGTCAATAAGTAGAAGGGTTTGTTTCTTTTTCTGGTTGTTAAATCTTATGCTCTGGACAATTACAAACTAATAGTCCAGACACAACATCGGCTTGTCCCAGTACTACTACTACTAAACTGTCCACCCTTGATTACAATATAGGATAATATTATGTATATTAGGTCATTGGCAGGTTTTCTTGATGAGAAGGAAAGGTACAAAGAGAAGGATATAAATAATATAAAAGAGGTGTTTTGATTATAATTGACAAGCAGATGATTTAATCTAGAAAAGTGAGTGAACAAACAAACATGGCCAATTTGATGTTGATTATCTGTTGTTTTGAATTGGTGAGATGATCTTTAAAGGATTAGTTTAAGAAAATGAGTTACCAAAAAAAATAAAAGACACAATAGGTGTCTACTCATGGCAAGACAGACATACATTGTAACAATCCACCCTACATGTGTTGTATGAAAAGATACAAAGCCAAAAGGGTTTCTAGCCTTTTATTCCATTTTCCTACCACTTATCCTAGACACGGTTGTGGGGGAGAATGGAGTCTATCCCAGGGAACTCCAGGGCACAAGGTGGGGGACACCCTGCCATGCCAATCGCACACACGATGACACAATTTTGTGCAATTGCAATTTCACCAATTCACAGAGTTTTCCGCAAAAAAGGACAAAAAACTCTGCAAATTGCATAGCAAATTTTTTACAAATCTGCAGCAAAATCAAACATTTTTGGCGGCAACAATCACAAAAAATACTTGTCACATCAGTTAGGGATTCTTTTATTAATTAATGTGCTTTGGACTTCCGAATATGTCCTTTATCCTCACTCTTTTGATCTTGGCGATTGATCGGTGAAGATGTTGG
>CM022757.1:10973702-11008702 GCA_012411365.1 Ameiurus melas | reverse complement strand
GAGAATATACTACAACCACAACTATGTTGTTAAACACTAAACTTTAGATCTAGATTTGCTAAATTAGCTAGCTATTTTAACACAGGTTCTGTAGCTAAATTCCATTCAATGATGCGGTATTGCATCACATTTTCATTTTTTAATCAGAACTGTGGAGGATGTTTTCATTTTAAACAAATAATAATAATCAAAAGCTAATTTAGACTTTCTCAACAGATAATTGTAACTTGTAAACTAATCTATGTAATCTGAATTAGTCATTCGAGAAGAATGAACTATTTAAACATCAAATTTTTGAGTTAATTAAAGTTCAGGACGGAAGGATTTAAAATCCGCAATCATATTAAGTTTGTTCTAAGTAGCAAGCATGGTAAACTGAAAAACTGTGCTTGCTGTTAGCCAGCTGTCACGATATGGAGGCTGAGTTGGATGCAAGCGCAGATAGCTTTAATACAAACACCACCAAGCACAAAACAGGAACTTAGAACTAGCGGCAAAAACACTAATGCCAGGAATAAACATAAAAAAAGACCCCAAACACAGCCACTGAGACAACGGTAAAGAAGGACAAATGCAAGACAAGGAGTGCAGTGGAAACTGTGGCTATATACACATAAGTCCTTGTTAACATGATCGTGATTCAGGTAAAGGTGGTCATCTGACCATATTGCAGTGATGTGCAGTGGCAGCTGGGACATGCAGTCCAGAGTTCCTTCTCTAATATACATGACACAAGCACTTTCATTCTGCTCCTACAGTGTTTAAACTTTACAGTCTGTGCTACAGTCTATGCTAGAAAGAAATCAGCCCCAGCCTTAACTTCATTCCATTTTGTGTAAGTTTACTGACTACTATTGGTGGTGCTGTCGGTCTTGGATCCACAAAAGAGAAAAATAATCCTTTTTAAAGTCATTGGTTTTCAGTAAATAAGACATGGAAAGCTCTTTTATTCATGGAAAGCTCTCATGTATGTACAGTGCCTTGCGAAAGTATTCGGCCCCCTTGAACTTTTCAACGTTTTGCCAAATTTCAGGCTTCGAATATAATGACATAAAATTTTAATTATGGTGAGGTGGGAGAGTCTGTCCATAGGACAACAATCAGTCGTACACTGCACAAATCTGGCCTTTATGGAAGAGTGGCAAGAAGAAAGCCATTTCTCAAAGATATCCATAAAAAGGCTTGTGGCAAACTTTAGACTCTCCCACCTCAGCTGTAGTTCTCTGCAGTTCATCCAGAGTGATCATGGGCCTCTTGGCTGCATCTCTGATCAGTCTTCTCCTTGTCTGAGCTGAAAGTTTAGAGGGACGGCCAGGTCTTGGTAGATTTGCAGTGGTCTGATACTCCTTCCATTTCAAAATGATCACTTGCACAGTGCTCCTTGGGATGTTTAAAGCTTGGGAAATCTTTTTGTACCCAAATCCGGCTTTAAACTTCTCCACAACAGTATTACGGACCTGCCTGGTGTGTTCCTTGGTCTTCATGATGCTCTCTGCGCTTTCAACAGAACCCTGAGACTATCACAGAGCAGGTGCATTTATACAGAGACTTGATTACACACAGGTGGATTCTATTTATCACCACCAGTCATTTAGGACAACATTGTATCATTCAGAGATCCTCGCTGAACTTCTGGAGTGAGTTTGCTGCACTGAAAGTAAAGGAGCCGAATAATTTTGCATGCACCACTTTTCAGTTTTTTATTTGCTAAAAAAGTTTAAAATATCCAATAGATTTTGTTCCACTTCACAATTGTGTCCCACTTGTTGGTGATTCTTCACAAAAAAATAAAATTTTATATCTTTATGTTTGAAGCCTGAAATGTGGCAAAAGTTTGAAAAGTTCTAGGGGGCCGAATGCTTTCGCAAGGCACTGTATACCAATAATATACTCTGATCAGATCTATGTGATACTGTATCACTGTATGTGTAATGTACTTTGTAGATTGTCACATTTGCCTCACACCTCTGCACTGTGTTCGCAGAGTTTGTGTTCTATCTGTGCTTTGGGGGTTTTCGCCGGGTTCTCTGGTTTCTTCCTTCAGTCTAAAGACATGCATTGTAGACTGCATACATGTCTAAATTGTCTGTAGTGTGAGAATGGTTGTGTGATTGTGCCCTGCGACGGGTTGGCACCCCATCCAGGGTGTCCCCTGCCTTGTTCCCTGGGATAGGCTCCAGTCTCTGTGCAACCCTGTGTAGGATAAGTGGTACAGAAAATGGATGGATGGATGCTGCTGCCATTACTAGAAAAAAATACTCGCTAGAGTGGAGCAGAGGTATTCAAACTGTGAAGGAATTGCACGGAGACATGGGTGAGATGGAAAATGCCAAATATATATATTTTTTTGCCATCTCAAATGGTCGAGATGGAACATTTTATATAAGAGCTCTGCATTTAAAAATGTATCAAAGAGTAGTTGTTTTTTTCCCCGTAAGAAGAACACCAGTCTAGTCCAGAATGATTGACAGTTGCGTAGGTGTTTTGAGCTGTCTGTTTGAAAGATGAGCTGACACAGTCCCACGCTTTCTGTCACGGTGAATAGATATCATTAAACTAGCATTAAATAAGTATATGCTTAACATCACTTACCTATATTTATTTGGAAGGCCACTGAAAAATTTCAGCTGAAAAATGGCCAACCTCTTTCATTCCTTCTACAGGCCTACAAGGGAGTTTTAATTCTAACAATTTACAAATCATTTTAATGGTCTTTATAACTAGATGCTGATTCAAAACGGTTTCTTTGCTTTGCTCTCCTGCGATGGTCAGAAACCATTCATGGTTTAACAAGGTACATCAAACAAGCGAATGGGAAAAAGATTACACCAATCAGCCATAATATTAAAACCACTCTCAAGTGAAGTGAAAAACATTGATTATCTTATTACAACAACACCTGTCAAGGCGTGGGATATGTTTGGCAGCAAGTGATCAGTCAGTTCTCGAAGTTGATGTGTTGGAAACAATAAAAATGTGCATGCGTAAGAATCTGAGTGACTTTGACAAGATCCAAAGTAGGATGTCTAGATGACTGGGAAGGGCATCTCCGGGATGGCACCAGGATGCACTATTGGAAGAAGGCAAGTTGGCGGAGGCAGTGTGATGCTCTGGGGAATGTTCTGCCGGGAATCCTTGGGTCCTGTCACTCAGTTGGATTTTACTTTAACACATATAACCTAGCGAAACCTTGTTGTGTTCCCTTCATGGCAACGGTATTCCCTAATCGCAGTGGGCTCTTTCAGCAGGATAATGCTCTCTGACACATTGCAAAAACTGATCAGGAATGGTTTGAGGAACATGACAAAGAGCTCAAGGAATTGACTTCAAATTCCCCAGATATCAATCCGATCGAGCGTCTGTGGGATGTGCAAGACAAAGTCAGATCCATGGAGTCCCCACCTCCCAACTTACAGGACTTAAAGGATCTGCTACTAACTTCTTAGTGGCAGATACAACAGCACACCGTTAGCGGTCTTGTGGAGTCCATGCCTCGACTGTTCAAAGCTGTTTTGGCCTCACAAAGAGGACCTACCAGTGGTGTGAACACTTAAGTGTTAACACTTAAGTGTTTCGGAATATCAAACCAATTTAAACAATAGTCAAGGACAACACAAGTAAATACAAAATGCAATTTGTAAATGAAGGTGTTTATTATTAAAGGTGAAAAAAAATCCAAACCATCATGGCCCTGTGTGAAAAAGTGATTGCCCCCCTTGTTAAAACATACTATAACTGTGGTTGTCCACACCTGAGTTCAATTTCTCTAGCCACACCCAGGCCTGATTATTGCCACACCTGTTCACAATCAAGGCATCACTTAAATAGGAGCTGCTTGACACAGTAAGGTCCACCAGACGATCCTTAAAAGCTACACATCATGCCGAGACCCAAAGAAATTCAGGAACAATTGAAAAAGAAAGTAATTGAGATCTATCAGTCTGGAAAGGGTTATAAAGCCATTTCCAAAGCTTTGGGAATCCAGCGAACCACAGTGAGAGCCATTATCCACAAATGGCGAAGACATGGAACAGTGGTGAACCTTCCCAGGAGTGGCCGGCCGCCCAAAATTACCCCAAGAGCGCAGCGACGACTCATCCAAGAGGTCACAAAAGACCCCACAACAACGTCCAAAGAACTGCAGGCCTCACTTGCCTCAGTTAAGGTCAGCGTTCATGCCTCCACCATCAGGAAAAGACTGGGCAAAAATGGCCTGCATGGCAGAGTTCCAAGGAGAAAACCACTGCTGAGCAAAAAGAACATCAAAGCTCGTCTCAATTTCTCCACAACACATCTTGATGATCCCCAAGACTTTTGGGACAACATTCTGTGGACCGATGAGACAAAAGTGGAACTCTTTGGAAGGTCTGTGTCCAAGTATATCTGGCGTAGAAGGGACACTGCATTTCATAAAAAGAACATTATACCAACAGTAAAATATGGTGGTGGTAGTGTGATGGTCTGGTGCTGTTTTGCTGCTTCAGGACCTGGAAGACTTGCCGTGATAAAAGGAACTATGAATTCTGCTGTCTACCAAGAGATCCTGAAGGAGAATGTCCGACCATCTGTTCGTGTACTCAAGCTGAAACGAACTTGGGTTCTGCAGCAGGACCATGATCCTAAACACACCAGCAAGTCCACCACCGAATGGCTGAAGAAAAACAAAATGAAGACTTTGGAGTGGCCTAGCCAAAGTCCTGACCTGAATCCTATTGAGATGTTGTGGTATGACCTTAAAAAGGCCGTTCATGCTCGAAAACCCTCTAATGTAACTGAATTAGGACAATTCTGCAAAGATGAGTGGGCCAAAATTCCTCCAGGACGCTGTAAAAGCCTCATTGCACGTTATCGCAAACGCTTGGTTGCAGTTGTTGCTGCTAAGGGTGGCCCAACCAGTTATTAGGTTTAGGGGGCAATCACTTTTTCACACAGGGCCATGATAGTTTGGATTTTTTTTCACCTTTAATAATAAACACCTTCATTTACAAATTGCATTTTGTGTTTACTTGTGTTGTCCTTGACTATTGTTTAAATTGGTTTGATGTTCCGAAACACTTAAGTGTGACAAACATGGAAAGGAACAGGAAATGAGGAAGGGGGCAAACACTTTTTCACACCACTGTATTAGGCAGGTGGATTTAATTTTATGGCTAATCAGTTTATGTCAAAAATGTACTGTTATTTTTTTTAATGTTTTTTTTTTTTTACAGTTTACTTCAATTAACATCTCCTTCTTCTGTGCTATAAGACTTGTTTTATATTGTTTTATTTTGTTTAGTGTTTTATTTTTTATTTTTAAATAGGCAATAAGTGGCACACGTTCTCAAAAATCCTAGAAGTGGGACTCATGGGGAAAAAGTGTGAATACGACAGCAGCAGACAGCAGCACTGAGTAACAGTTTATCCTCAGCTTTAGCCTCAAAGACAACCTTCACCCAAGCCTTTATTATATACACACACACACACACACACACACACACACCGTGAAAAGGTTATATTTAGATTGATCTCTTTGTCCTATTTAGCTCTGTGACTGATGTTTATTCGGCGACTAAATGATGCTGCCTGATGGAGGACACATATAGCTAACAAGCAGCAAGCAAGCAGGGGAACCTGTGTGTGAAATATCAGCGCTTGGGTAAAGGTTACTCCAATATAACTATCTGAGCACATGTTTCTATGTTTGCATGTGTGTTTTATGATGTTTCCTTTCCTTAACCTAAAGACGGACATTTACTTCATCTAAAGAGAGATGCATGTGTGTAGCAGTTAGGCTAGCATGGTTAGCAGGAGTGCCACACAATAAATGTTCATGCACCATATTATATATATATATATATATATCGATAATCCATTATTAAGCCTTCATTGCTTTTTTGTAACAGCCATCATGCCTGTCAAGTTCACGTCCATGATGACTTTATTACACAGCCATAATAAACCAAGCAGTCGCCTCAGGGAAGCAGGAGAAGTATACGAATCAATACATGACCTGCGACTATTCTTTAAAGCGATCGGCTTTCACACTGACTCTCACTGATTCTATTCAGAAGCGATGACAAACATATATAGTAAATAAATACATAGATTAATAAAGATGAGTATAGATCTATTGTACGATCCTGTCTGAACTCCTCAGATGCAGAGGGATGAGATCCCAGCGCTAGGAAACAATAGCTCTGTGCCTGTCTGTTCCCAGGCGGCCATTAGCAGGGACCTTTGGGGACGTAGTAAATCTCCTGGGTTGGCCTTTCTGTGCCCAGAGCAAATGGCTCATTAGAGATGACACTAATGCATGATCCTTATTAGCGTCCGCGTGTCTCCCTGGCCATCCAGCCTGACTGCGTGACATCTGACCGCACCACATCCTGCTGCATTAGAGGTAAATGATGAGGAAAAAGATCTGACCTTTCATAGTGCAACAGATACAGAGAAACACAAGAGGAGAGAGACAAGAGAGTCTGCGTGCAGCATTTACGTGCATGGTCCTCAATTATACTTGATTTGGCTCGAACATAGCATCTGCCAAAGAAATTTGGAACATTTTTAAAAGCTGACGTTTGAGTTTTGCCCTTACCTGTCACTCGTCAGACCTGCTGTGAGGTGACTATGTGTGTGTGCGTGTGTGTGTGCGTGTGCATGTTTGCGCCGGTCAGGAAAATACACTTGGACAGGTGATGCGGGTGAATATTCCATTAGTCTGATACCGAATCCCCTTCCCAGCATGCAACTCCTGAAGCCCCTGTCAAGCCGGAGGCCAGAGTGATGGAACGTTCACACCATGTTGCACGCAGCCTTGGCTTTCACCCATGATCCAACTGGGGCCACTGGTCAATACGATGGAGTCCAGATGTGTGTCTATATATATATATATATATATATATATATCTATATATATATATATATATATATATATATATATATATATATATATATATATATATATATATATATATATTCTAATTTCTATGTTCAAGAGAATTTTTAGATGTTGCTTGAGATTGTTTCCCTTATTCCCCTTCTTGCGGGGCAGTTATGGCTTAGCAGGTAAGGCTCTGGGTTACTAATTGGAAGGCCTTGGCATAAGCTGCCACTGTTGCCGCCCTTGAGCAAGGCCCTTAACCCTTTCTGTTCCAGGGGTGCTGTATCATGGCTGACCCTATGCCTCTGACCCCAACTTCCTAACATGCTGGGGTATGCGAAGAAAATAATTTCACTGTGCTGTAATGTATACATAACTAATAAAGACTCATTATATCATTATAATTATTCAACATATATTTCTGTTACCTTCATTCTGTCACCTCTGTTCTAGATTTCTTATTTTATTACATTGCTTGAGGGATGTCACACAATGCTACTATCTGTATCTGTTTAGTGGTCCAAATACCCATACCCGTCTAGGTCTAAACCCAAAGTGGGCATGTCCTGAAGTGGAAGAGGGTTTATTATGAACCCTTCCACTAATCAGTCCGTACAGGATTTTGCAGAGTTTTTTGTGATTGTGATTTTTCTAAATTGTTGTGATGACGTCACATGACGTGTCTCGGCATGATTTTGCAGTAATTTTGGAAAGTTTGAAGCTCCTCCGTATATTGCAACGGTTGCTTGAATTTGCATTAATTTCTGCGATCGCAAAATCATAAAATACTAGATGGACTGATTGTGATGTTGACGATGGAAACACTGTACAACACAAAGAAAATGTCAGCTTTGTCAGCATGGTGTGTGAATTCTGGCTCTGACAGTTCCTCAAGCCCTCTTCGATCCATGTGCATCGTACACGAGTACAACGTGTAATTTTCCAACAAACATTACTGTGCAAAGTAATTTCTTGCAATTGGAATTTCGCCAATTCAAGTAGTTTTCCACAAAAAAAAGCACACAACACTCGCAGATCGCAGATTTGGAAATATGCCACAGCAAAATCAAGCGTTTTTGGCCACAACAATCACAATAAAATTCTACAAAATCCTGTACGGATTGCACATTTTATCATCAGCGTACACTGGTACAAAATCCCCACCCCCCCCACCCCTTCCTCTCAAAGAGCCCCACCCCCTTCCTCTCATCTCACATTAGTTATATCTCATCCCTTCAAACTCATCTCCTTGAACATGATATTTGTTTGTCCTACAGCTTCATATCTGACAGCTCGCTCATGCCCGTATGATTGTTTAAAACCCTCCCACTCCCATAACATTTTTGATTACATCCATACATTACACCAACTGATGGAGCACTGTCTTGTAAACTAAGGGAAGAGTTTTTGTTTTAACCCACTATAACTGTCCAGCCAGCTTCAGTTGCTGCAATGGCTGCCTAAAGAATGACTGTGCAGTAGCCTGTGCCGTGGTTTATTCACACTGTTTTCTATTGGGGTTTTAAAAAAAAATCATAAAAGGACATTATTCTGGTTAAACCCCAAAGAGCAAAAACATCACTGTTAGATGGGATTGTTTTACCACAGTGATGCTTGTTGGAAGAATTGAGGAATTTCAACCTCAGAATACACTGGAAACTTTATGGAGCAATATTATTCTACCACATTATATGATGAAATGTTCATTTAGGCGCTGTTTACACTGGTGGGTTTTTGTTATTAAACGGTGTTTTAAATTGAAAACGATCCTCATCCACACTGGCATTTCCGCTGTGTTACAGAAACGATCTCCATCCACACTACATGACCGAATATGCGTGTCATATGACCCTTCATGCACACTGAACATATGCGTGCATACAAGTTTATTGAAATTAGATTTATTGCGATTGCTCTTAATCGTAGCTCGCCTCTTGTGCATGTAGTAGCTGCGGTATTATAAAATACAGAATTGAACTGCACAATGGCTGCTAAGAATGACGACAAAGCCAGCAAAGCTTGCGGTTCAGTCTCCGTGTTGTTGTGTATATGATCAATGTAGCATAATGGTCATACGGTAGGGGCTTGACGAATCAGGGAAGGATACGTGATGATCCAGAAGACCCAATCAGGGGGTGAATGTGGGCGAAGCCATGCCTTCATATTCTTTTTTCCAGTTTAATTTTTATTGAACATTTCTACTGAGCGTTTCTGCTGAATATTTCTACATTTCTACTACACATTTCTACGGAACATTTCTACTAAACATTTCTGCTAATCATTTCTGCTAAACGTTTCTACTGAACGTTTCTGCTGAACATTTCTGCTGAACATCTCTGCTGAACCTCTACATGTCCGCTGAACATCGCCTTTTCTCTTCTGTCCTCCCCTCCCTTTCCCAAATATTCCATTGAGAAGAAAAACAAAAAATAAATTGAGCAATATTGCAGTAACCACACACAGGTTTTTTCCTTTTTATACTAACAAAGGAAAACAAAATTAAAAATGTCGAAAACCCACTGCCCGCAACCCCCGGCTCATCATGGCTACCCAATAACTGTCGCTGGTTATAAAGATATTGTAAAACCAAACAAGAGGCACAAAAATTTAAGTGGGAAGTGTCTGTAACTCCATAAAGTATACAATAAAGGGATGCCATTTATATATATATAAAAAAAAACTTGTCCGTACAACCATTCATCGTATATCTTATTTTCTCGAGTTTCAGAAAAAACATCACGTCCTTTATCCACTGGGAGATAGATGGGTATTTAGCAGACTTCCAATGTAACAATAGGGAACGTCTTGCTATAAGGGATGTGAAAGCAATAACATCCTTTTGTATCGAACTCAAAGGAATTGAAGCTTGAGGAATCCCAAATATCGCAATCAATGGACAAGGCTTTAAATCTGCCCTGAGAATAGTGGACATGATGGTTAAAAAAACAGACCAAGAACCATGGAGATCAGGCCAGAAAAAAAAAAAAAACATATGGCCAAGATTACAGGGAGAGCCATGGCATTTATCACACTTGTTTCTATGTCCGGATACATCACAGAAATTCTCGACTTGGACAGATGGACTCTATTTAAAACTTTGAACTGTATAAATCCAAGACGAGCACAAGAAGTGGTAGTATCTGTACTCCTAACTCCGTTTCCCATGCATTCCTAATTTTGTTACTCGACTCACTACCTAGCGTCAGAATAAAATCATAAATCCTAGAAATCATTCCTCTCTGATGCGGATTGTTTGAAAACAAGCTTTCCCAAACCTGTTCAGGAGGTGCGGAGGGGAAATCAGGCAAAAATCTAGAAACCAAATTCCATATTTGTAAATACCAAAAAAATATGCGTCAAAGGGAGATCATAAGTGGATGCCAAATTGCAGAAGCTATCAAACTAACGCCTTCGTTTTCAAAAGTCTTCGTTTTGGTCCGTTTGCACTGAAACGTGAGCCAGGAGTTTTCAAGCTAAAACGGGGTCTTCGGCATTTCCAAAAGTCTCCCTTTTCAAGGGTGGGAAATGCTGTTGTAGTATTGACAACAGGTTTAACCACAGCAACAGTTATGCGTCTTAAAACAAAAATGTACTAGTTTAAACAGGGCCTCAGTCATAAGTGCTTTATACTGGTCAAAGTTGCAGTGGATCTGGAGCCTAGCCCAAGGACACACATACATTCAGATATAGAAGATATGTATCTTAGCCAGTCCACCTATTTGTATGATTTTCCAAGGTGGGAGGAAACAAGGAGGACAAGAGAAACTCCTCACAAACATCAGTCATCTGAGCTCAGGACTGAACCAGGTACCATGGAGCTGAGAGCCAGCAATGCTACCCAATGCACAACCCAGATGAAATATTATACATTTCCTTTAGATTGAGTTTATTCTTTTTATTTTTTACTGCATATGAAAACAAATGGTTCTCAGCACTTCAGTTCAGTTCTCAGCACTGGTTCCTCAAGGCAGAAATCTTCAAGGCCTTCTTTAGTGTTGTGATTAGAACAAAAAAAAAAGTTTGGATAAGTTTGCTTATGATATATTCTACAATGAAATTGGTGACCCCATTAAGGGGAAAAAAGACACCAAGTGTGCTAATAATAAATGGTATTGAGCCACCAATACTCGAGCAATGAACAGTGTTTAGTTATTTTTCCCAAAAGATCTTCCCTCAGTTGGTTTTGTGATGATGATGGTGGAAATGACAGTCAAACACAGCGCTCTAAAATCTCCCATAAGTGTTCAGTTTGAGATGTAGTGAGTGTGAAGGCCATAGCATATAATTTGCATCATTGTCATCCTCATAAAACCATTCAATGAGTCTGGGATGGGGTGGAGACATTTTGCAAAAGAACACACCCATCAGGTGTGATAAAAGTGATATGTCTTATGTCTTTGCATTGTTCTTCCATTCTAGTTAAATAAATAAATGCCCCCAACAGCATAACAGAACCACTGTTTTTGTTTTTTGTTTTTTTGCCTTTGATTTGTCCCCTGTCTGTGTATCACAAATACTGGAAAAACTGTAAGATAAAAAGTTGTTGAAGAAGGAAATGAAGTCTGTTTATGCTAAGTGTGAGGTATTAATCAGGAATATTTGATGTGGGCCTGCCACGGCAGATTGAGCCAGTGAGAGGCGTGTGTGTGACTAGGAGTGGGGGGTCTCCATGAGACACACACCACGGCCTCATGGCAGCAGATGTAATCGTCAGAGTGATTTAGCCGCAAAGAAGACAGCACACTTCTCCCCTCATTAGAGCGCCATCCCTCAGGACAGATTAGAGACACACACATATTCAGTAACAACTTCACCAACTCACACTACTGAGATGGAAATATTACATTATTCAAATAAATAAATAAACAAATGCATGTGATAAAAAAAATAACAAGGTGTCTTTTCAGAGATATATTTTTTAAATATTGCTTTGAATGAACTTAATGAACTAGACCACTTTTTTTTTACTATGACTTAAAATAAATACATAAATAATTAAACAAACAAACAAACAAACAAATAAATAAATAAATATATGAATGAATGAATGAAGTAGAGAAATTTTATAAATTACTAAAACATGCAAGGTGCCTTTTCAGAGATATTTGTTACAGAGATAATATTGTTTTTGATAAAAATTAACGAAATAAATGAATTTTAATTTGTTTTACTATGATTTAAACTAACTCACTGACTAACTAACTAACTAAATAAATAAATATAGTAGTAAATAAAGTAGAGTAATAAATTATTACTGTGACAAAAAAATAAGAAACTATATGCAATTAATAAACATACATATAAATAATGTAATGAAGTTTTACCAGGATTTAAAATAAGAATAATATCAAGCATAATATAATATAATATAATATAATATAATATAATATAATATAATATAATATAATATAATATAATATAATATAATATAATATAACAAAGATTTAATTAATAATGCATAAGAACAATAAAGGACATGAATATTTAAAAAGCATTTTTAAATTGCATTTAAAAAATAAGGTACTCAAATAATAACATTAATATTATTATTATTATTATTATTATTATTATTATTATTATTAATAATAATAATAATAATAATAATAATAATAATAATAATAATAATAATAATAATGATAATAATAATAATAATTAGGTGATTGATTTCCATTGACCTAAAGAGAGATAAAGAAAAAGAAAATTCAAATTGCTTTTTAAAAAATCCCTTGGAGATGAAAAAGAAACAAACAAATAAACAAACAAGATGTATTTTTCCTTGGTTATTTTCAATACTACTCTCTTGAATATTGTTGTTCTCTCTCTCTCTCTCTCTCTCTCTCTCTCTCACACACACACACACACTTGTTAAATTACTGCCAGTTTGACTCTTTTGACAGTCTTGTGAAAGATGCAATGTACAAACAGGATGTATGTTACTGATACACTGTCTAGCATCAAGCGCTCTGCGCTGTTAAAACAAGCTTGTAAAGCTTTTACATAAACTTTACTTCAGTCGTATTCCATTCCCACAGCGCTCAATATAACGCTCTACTAATAATGCTCAGTGCTGTACTGTGTGTTCTCATGGCTTGTTTGCCCATGTTAGCTTCGTAGTACAGCTTTACCAGGATCCTCAAACCTCAAAAGGTAAGTACAGTACAGTACCATTTAACTATAAACAGTATGACTGAGCCAGAGACTCAAACAAAATTTTTTTCCCCTCTTGATAACAACACCAGTTACACATTGTACCACCAAGACATTTCTGATAGCCTGAGCTATGCTGTTGGTGAACACATCCCAGCTGGACATTATTAATTCTTTAAAAAAGACAAAAAGACACTGAATGTTTAACTCATACAAAGTTTATTCAAGTAGATGTACTGCATCTACTACTACTTCAAATTAATAACACACAGATTTCTGCAGGGAATTTCTCAAGACATCTGAGTGGTTGTAAATGTTTTCTCCATTGAGAAAGATGTTGGGGGTTGCCATAACATACCACATACTGCATTATATTTATCTTTTCAGGATAGCAGACGTAACCTTGAAGAGCTCCAGGTGTCTGATTCCAAGAAGAATACATGACATTCTTCACGCTGAAAGATGGGACACAGCAGTGCTTCACGTTCCTGTCTTCACTGTTCCATCACACCTGATTCAGCTCATGATGCGCTCGATAATTACAGAAGTTTTGTCGTGTGTGTCAACGGGTAAAACGATAGACTCTGTAGCTTTCCCCGGAATAGAAATAGGTATGAATACTGCTATGATACATGTACAATATATACAATAATATCCTAATTATGCTTTATTTATTTATTTATTTGTTTTATTTTACCTGCAACCACGGTCATCTGACGGATAGAGAGATAGATGGTCCAAAACAACCGATTTCAGAATCTATATTACCCACCAGTGTGAGAGCTGTTACATAATAAATAAGTGTATGAGCAGATTTTAAAAGGAATACTGGCATGTTCCCTTGGCATTGCTTGAGTAGCAGCACATGGATGGGGATTTGGGTTTGGGACAAGTTCACACCGCGGCAGGGGAACCGTAGTGATCCGACTGGGTTGGTAATGATATCAGATGCCTCTCCTCAAAACAACAGGTGTCTTGGCAGAACTGTCCTTCACTTCCACGCTGGGCTCATGACATCAGCAGCCAGCATTGGTTAATTATAGACCAGCAGAGCTCGACCTCTACAATACACACTGCAGTTCCTCTAGGTTAGGACATGTCACTACAGAGGAGTTAAACTTTTAATTACATGAAAACCACAATGACAACAACAACAATAATAATAATAATAATAGTAATAACAATAATAATAAATAGGAATGCACCAGTATCATTTTTATCCAGCTGAGAACCAGTACTCATCCATGTTTCCTAGCACTTGTTGATACTTAAACTGAAATGAAATGAAATGATTAACCTTCTTAGTATTAACCAATCAGGGATGTCATGAAACATTCCATTCACCTGTGTTTATGTTAAAGTCACTTAGGTGACATTAGCTAGTTAACTTTAAATGAAGAGCATTAGCTAGCTATGTTAGTTAAATGGATAGAGCAGAATTGCAGTAAAGGGCAGGTTTTGTTTCACTGCTGAAGTGTGTAAAAATACATTATTGTGTTTATTGTGTCTGAATCGCTTGTTGTGAAGAAGCAACAGCGTCAAGAACAGCATACTGGGTAAGAGCTGTTATTTTCACTCACCTAGTGTCACCTGTAGATTTTATGGCAGCTTAGCAGTTAGCATGTTTGCTTTAAACCTTCAGGGCTGGGGGTTCTAATCCCGCCTCCACCCTGTGTGAGCAGAGTTTCTCCCTGTGTTTTAGGGGTTTCCTCTGGGGACTCCGTTTTCCTCCAACAGTACAAATACATGCTGGCTTTTCCAGATTGTCCGTAGTGTGTGAATGGGTGTTCGATTGTGTCGATACTTGATATCGGTATATATGAATAAGAATAAAAATACTACTCATGTGTTGGTATTCCAGATATCTACATTATTTACACACCTTGGTTCAGAAGCACACACCAACTGTTCTTGAATTTCCCCTTGGGGATCAATAAAGTATCTATCTATCTATCTATCTATCTATCTATCTATCTATCTATCTATCTATCTATCTATCTATCTATCTATCTATCTATCTATCTATCTATCTATCTATCTATCTATCTATCTATCTATCTATCTATCTATCTATCTATCTATCTATCTATCTCTTCAGCTTCAGGGTTCCTGGCATGTCTTGCTCATACCGTAAGATCTTGCTGCTTCAGTGCTCCTCGCTCCTCAGTGGTGGAATGATCTTCCTGTTTCACTCCAAACAGCCCAATGCAGTCATTCCTTCCACAAACATCTAAATACATTCTTCTTCAGACAGTATCTAGGATAACATCTTGTTTTTCCCCCACTTGCCTTGCATTAGTGTATCGTTATTATTTATGCACTTAGGTTTGAGTGTATGTTTGATACCACCTAGACCACTCTATCAAACTAGCATTCGATTCTTGTCTATTTTTTTTTTCTAAGTGCTTTGAACCATCGCCGTTTACTGGTTTGTATTTTTTTTAAGTTGTTTTAGACTTCTTGATGCATTTGTCTTTGAAAAAGCAAAAAACAAAAAACAAAAGAACTGTAGATAACTGCATGAGTTTTATTCATTTCATTGCATGACAAGAGCAAATAACCTTCTGCTCTCACCTTAGAAAGAGACACTGTCAATCAAATTTCAATCAAAAGATGCAAGTAAGACATGTTATAAGTAAGGAATAGATATTTAGATAGATAAATAGATACATACTTTATTGATCCCCTTGGGAAATTCAAGAATAAAGCAAGACCAGGAAGTGCTGTAACAGTAACATAATCTGTTTACTTTATAGTTACATTTAATGTTTTGGAGCATCCACAAAACAAGTTCGTTCACATTCTCACGTTATAGCAGGCTACATCCACATTAATTCACTTTTAAATTATTCACTTTTTAAAAAGTGACGGAAATGACGCAGGTCAAAAGCTTATTATATTTTTACTCATGCACAGTATAGAGATGTCAACATTTTCAGCCATTTCAGTGTGGACGCCATTGTAGACGGAGAGCAAAAATGCCGTTATCAGAGCTATCGGGATTAATGTGGACATATCAGCAGATATAAAGAGGCGTTCCCTCACCAGCCTCTCCTGTTTCTCTCTTTTGAGTGTAATAAAAGAAAAGAATACAGCATTTCATGTTACAGAGAAAGATGTATGTTCAAACTCCCCATGTCCCCATAATGTTACAGCCTTACCTCTGTCTGCTACATAGTGCTGACACTGGAGACTCCTTCCTAAAACGGAATGTGCTCAAAGCTGGGGAAAAAGATGGGCTTAAAATTATTAACTACAGATACATGTAATCATTTTGGGAAGTCAGTAAAATGTTCGTAGCTCAGCTCTCGACAGGATCAGTTGCTTTCCCTGGTGGTAATGGGATCTAAACAGAACAGCAGGTTACTGAGTCACAGAACAGCAAACCTCCTATCCTACTCCATGTATCTTATGATATATTCAGTTCATATTTGGAAACACAAATGTGTGTGTGTGTGTGTGTGTGTGTGTGTGTGCGTTTGTGCGTGTGTGTGTCTTGATGAATTCCTGATTATAACAATCTGTTATAGAACTATTAGCCAGATAAAACTAATATCATGCCAGATCGTCCTAATTTTCTCCTCCAACTACAATTTAGTTAAAAGAGGTGTTAACTCTTCTCACGTCTTTTCCTCCAGTTTTGTCATTTGGATTTCAGCATCCAGAGTATCTTGTCCTTGTTTAGCCCTCTACAACGAGAGCACAGAGGGGGGTTGGGGGGAGTGAGTAGTGGTCCTGACGCTGAAGGTTGCTAATCCCTTCAAACATGGCTCCATGGGCCAACCATGACCAAGCAAGCAAGACCTTAATTACACCAAGCAATGTCATTATGTAGTACACAGTGCACAGCAGCCACGCCACAAATTACAGTTACCAATCTTTTAACACGCAGACATGCTCAGAGGACTGGCTAGCATTGTCATGATGTGCGTTTATATGCATTTAAGTCGGATTAAAATGGGTCTTTGAGGAAGAGGAACATCTGGTAACACTCATCATAAATCCAGTTTTATTGTTGTATAATTTGTATACTAACAACTTAAACAGGAAGATGTATGGCAGACACTGCACATGGAGCACTTTTATAAAGAACACTAACTGTCAGTGAGCTTTCCTCCATGGGAAAGTCTTCAGGACAGACGAGTCTCTCAGTAACATGACAATGGTATTACGTGTAGCTGGTGGAACAATGGTGTATATCAGTGACAAAAGAAACTAACTTGTTTCAAGGATGTTCCACAACGTTAAATGTATTAATAGACTATTAATAGACTAAAACAAAAAATGTTTATTAAAGAATGATGTGTCATTCTTTAATGAATAAACAATTAGCATTGTCAAACTATGGTATAAAAGCAATAAAACACTGTGGGATGAGCTGTTATAGGAGCATGAGAAAGTTATTGCTAGGAATATTACAGAGGGGGAAATTTGATTTTTTTTTTGTCTGTAAACATATTTCCAATGACGCTATTCACATGAAATGTTCACCAGACATTGGTATTACCTCAAGAAATCTGGAAATACAAGAATACAAGAATTCACAACTTTAAAATCTGTAAATCAAGTTATGTGTCATAAAGTGGAATGACACAGGAATACTGTTATGTTCTGATGTCTGGTGAAAATTTCATGTGAATAGTCTCATTGGAAATATATTTACTGAAAAAATGTTGACACGTCCAATATTTATTTCCCCAATTGTAAGACCACTTGATTCTTTCCCTTATTAAATATATAAGTATCAATTATTTGTTTAAAACTTTACAATACCTGACATAAAATGTCAAATTCGTCAAAAACAGTTATAGTTTCCTGCATAACACTTACTATGGCATGACCTTCTGGATATATAATGTAAAGTTACTGTACATAAAACATTATAATAGTTTCACATAGAAATAGAAATATTCATTCATTGGTTCTTTCATCATAAGGGAGTGTGTTATCCTGGTCAGGGTCGCTGTGGATCTGTATCCCGTGTGATGAGTGAATACACCCTGGACGGGACACTTGTACATCACCGGGTCATATACACTAAAAACTGTAGACAGTCATTTTTTTTAATGCGTTATAACAACAACATTAGATCATAATTTGGATTATATGCACATTGCAATTTACAATATAGCTGTAATGTTTATATCTACAATGAATATATCTGTAAATATATGCATAATGTGCATATATATCTACAGTGTTTTTATTTATAGCTATTATGTATCCATTCATAGATATGTACCAGGTGTAATCTGGATATAATATAAGGAATGTAACACATGACAGACTGTGCTGTTATACAAAAATAATGCACGGGTGTGTGTGTGTGTGTGTGTGTGTGTGTGTGTGTGTGTGTGTGTGTGATATGGCAAGACGTGAAAGCTCTCTTCTCACAAGACACACTTTTTTTGATAGAGAAACCAGAAACCCAAACACACACACTGTCGTCAGTCTTGTGACCCAGAGAAACATTGTTAAAAAGCGCTGACACCTGAGACTCCGTCCATAAATGTTAAATAAACGTCTCCTAACAAAAAGCTCACCACATCAATGATTATTCATTTTACTATTGTGAGTCTTAGATTATGTGGCACATCCAACATGCAGGAACAACAGCACATCAGAACGTGCACATTAATATAAACACATCATTCACGTCACAGCGGGAACTACTGTCAGAGCTGTGCTGTTACACGAAAATAATGCACACTGTTTTTCTGACCAATCAGATACATGCATTCAGCCGCACTGTGGTATAAGCAGTTATATATTGGTGCTTTGTAATGTTTGTTCATTGATACAGGCATTGCACGGTACTGTATGTTATGCAGTTGCATACTGTATAATGCATTATGAATACAGGATTTATAGGAAGTGTTATCTTCAGATGCCTTCAGTCCTCCATTTTACAGGATTAAGCTAAGCTTCCTGTCAGATAAATTACACTCAAGCAAAACATCACTAAGGTTCTTGGGGGAAAAATCGACAAGCTTATCATTTAGTAAACTTGCTACTCTGGGGGAGGAAAATGTGTGAGTGAGTATGTGTGTGTGTGTGTGTGTGTGTGTGGTGTGTGTGTGTGTGTGTGTGTGTGTGTGTGTGCGTGTGTGTGTGTATCAGTTTGTGTGTAGCAGTTGGATGACCATATGGATCTGTTGGTGGCGCCAGGAGAGCATGCCGTTTGGAAACCTGATCAGCATCTCCCTGGTGACAGCTGGGGTCTTTACACCATCAGAACATTTGTAGACTTCTAATTTGTCATAACCACCTCCTGTGGCAAAGAAATATGCTGTGGGATGAGGTAAGATTGCCTGGATAAAAATCCACAGAAGAATGAGGAGAGAGAGAGAGAGAGAGAGAGAGAGAGAGAAAGAGAGGGAGAGAGAGAAAAAAATTAAAAAAGAAGATAATGTAATGCAAAAAAAAAGAGAATTAAAAATACAAGAGGAGGAAATGGAGTCATCACGCTTACTGTCAGTTACACACATATTACACAACCAAGTATAGATGCATCAATTACGATACTTATGATGGATATCACTTACACTTACTCATAAATAAAATGCTCAGATAGTGAAGCACCTCTGATACCAGGTGATGCTATAAAGTGCACGTCATGAACAAGTGACACAAAATGACAGCAGATGTATTTCCTGCTTCAATTAAAACTACTAGAATGGCTACCATTCAATGGAATATAGCCACTTCTGTATAAATGGTAAATATGCACTTATATAGCACTTTTATCCAAACCGCTTTACACTGTGTCTTCACACACACCCCAACGGTAGCATTGGGAGAAACTTGGGGTTCAGTGTCTTGCCCAAGGACACTTCGGCATGTGGAGTCACCAGGGCTGGGAATCGAACCGCCAACCTTACGATTAGAGGACAACCCTCTCTACCAACTGCCCCACAGCCACCCTATGCGATACAGAGTATCTGACGCTGCTCATAAGTAGAGAAAATCTTGACATTTTCTTAGAATAAAGAAACCACAAAGCAACAGATAAGGGATCTAGGCCTTTCCAAGGCACTCTCAAATTTAGGCCAAAAGACCGACTCCCTTCTCATACCTCATTGCCACCTCACTTCCTGTTTAAAATGGTTGCCTACAGGAAGTAGTAAAGACAGGTGAAATACCTATCATCCACCCCCCGGGGAACACAGAATACAAAATCATGTATTGAAACACACGCAAACAAATCATATATTGAAAAGATTGATACATTATCCAATAATTTCATATATGTAACTTTCTACACAGCAAAGCAAACTGTGTACAAATATCAAGAGGAGGAACTATGGCATCTTCCTACAATACAAGTAACCTAAAAAAAACATCTTATAGTGTTTAAACAGTATGTTTAATAGAGACCATCCTCACACTCTCTATTAAAGGCAGGTTACTGTTTAAACATAAATATAAAATTAAAACGTGAGTCTATTGCAGTACCAACCATCACAAACAGAACTACATGACAGAGGGACAGTGGCGGCTTTACGGTTAAGGCTCTGGGTTACTCATCGGAAGAGGCAGAGGTTCAAGCTCCAGCACTGCCAAGCTGCCACTGTTGGGCCCACACGCATGTTTATCATGGCTGCCCTCTGACCCCAACTTCCTAACATGCTGGGGTATGTGAAGAAAAGAATTTCACCGTATGGGCTCAGTACTCATTTTAATGCCCCTGAATGGCTAATATTAAGAAAGTTGGAGTCATTTTAGAGTCATTAAGTACCAAAAAACATGCGTGTGTATTCAGTCTGGAAAGGAATTGGTATCAGAATCATGATCGCTTCTACAACATCTGAAAGTATGAAATGACACTGTTGTATAAAAGTCAATATCTATAAAAGTATTTTGATCTCTATTCGTTACTGGACATCAGAGAGTTTTTTTGAATTTAGATGTACATCAAAGTGACCTTTTGATGAAGCAAACATCTGTCAAAAAAAAATCCTTAACAGTACATCAATTATTTATATGAAAAATGAGGACGCTCAGCCACAATGACATCAGCTCGGAATGTTGGCCTACAGTATACCAAACGAAGGGACGGACAACGTTCCTATGCAGAGAGGATCTTTCTCTCTCTCTCTCTCTCTCTCTCTTTCTCTTATTGGCACACATCAGTGTGTACTCCCTCGACAACCAGCAGGCTGTTTAGGAATACCAGGTCTGTGAGTAAATATGAGTTTAATATTTCATGGATCTAAGTTTTCTCCTGGTATTTCTCTTGAACATGTTCTTGACTTCCCGGTTCCCTGAAGATCTTATACACTCATTGCACAAACAAGCATCTTCCACTTGAAAGCTCTGCACATGTTTGGCTTTTTTGTTTAATGTTGGTTATGAAAGTGGATCTGGTATCTGGTACCATGACACAGGCTACTGCTAGGTACTGTATTGTGAGGAGCATTTCAGAATTTAGCAGTGTTTGGGTTGAATTTTTTAGTACAGACTGCATTTTTTTTTTAAAACAGAGATTTCCTCAGTATTTCATAAATAAATTAATAAATAATAGTTAAGCATGTTTTAATTCATTTTATTTATTTATTTTTCCCAAAAAGGACATAATTAAGGCTCAAGAATTGTTAGTATGGTGCAAATTATTTTTTATTGGATTTGTAGACTTCATCAACAGTTCAATCAATCAATCAATAACTTACTCAGCTCTGGGCAAAATATCTTTATTTTTATTTATTTATTATTTCCAGAAGGATATAAGGCTCAGGAATTCTTAGCATGGTGTAATTATTTATTTATTTTATTTATGTGTATTTTATTTATTTTTTCACTTAAAATACACAGTTCTTGCAAACAGAAATCTTAGTAATGTGGCAACACAGTACGATAACACAGGTGTGTTCAAAACCCATTAAGTCTCTGTTTTCTCAAGATTTTAAGGAATTTAAAAGTGTTAAAAAGAATCCAGATTTTGAAAATACCCACGTTACTGTACCTCATTACCACGTGACTTGCAAACCCGTTTCCTGTAGCAGGGAAGATGAAGCATTTCATGAGCACAGTAAGTATAATGAAGCACAAAATTTAGCCATGAAATGGGCTATGCTCCATGTCTTCTTTATTATATATTTATCTAATTCATATAGTATAATGGTAGATGTGGCATCCTGAGCATTCGAGTGAAAGTGATGCAGCGTATTGCAACAGAACATTGACATTAGAAGTAAATCAGTTGCACGTGAACTTTGTTTTCTGTGACACTGAATTTTAGTAAGTAATGGAGGCGGATGGAAGTGCAGATCATTTATTACGTAAAGTGCAAACAAAACAACAAAAAAAATTAGAAGGCAAGAACCGTATGCATGACCTGTAAACATGACGAGGTAAGAGACATAAAGACTGTAAGCAACAATGTGGCACATACAGTACACGTATGATAACTACAGCAACAGCTTGACTGTGGGACACTGAATGACTGGAGCTTAAACAATGGTGTTAAACAAGGCATAAAAAGACACAGGTGAGAGTCATTAGTAAGGCATGTGAATTGCTCGGGCTGATGGGTAATGTAGTTTCCCACTACCGTTACACAATGCTATTTTATTAGCAGCAAAATATATTACACTGCTTCATTTATTGCTCCGAATAAATTGCTTTTTTAATGACTATAAAAAGAGACATCGTCTTTAACAGTGCTATATTGTCTACATTTATAGCAGAGCAGATTTAGATTGTTTTTGTCTCATTGATTTCTTTTTAAAGAGGGACTCAACATGTTCAGCACACAGTGGAATAAGTACACCATCTTCTTCAGTCCATGCTCCAGAGGGAAATGTAATGGCCTGAGTGTTTTTACTGTTGTGTCGCAGTAATGCTCTGTAATGCTGATGGTCTCCTCACAGCAGGCGCCCTCTGTGCTCTCAGGTGGGCTCTCCCCAGGGATTTGCCGGAATTAAGTGGTGAACACACTCTCCACATGTTCACACACCCCTGGCTTTCTTCTGCCATTATTCCAGGGCCACACTTCACTTTCTCTTGCTTTCCTTTCTTAATGTATATCAAGTTTTAAGTGGCCTGCATCCTGGTAACAATCAAACATCCATGGTAACAATTGTACAAACTTGTAAAAACAAACAACAAAACAACAAAACCTCTCAAAAAATATGAAAAAATAAGAGATCACAGATGTTAAGTGAAGTGAAGGTAATGGAAGAGAAAGCATGTGGGAGAAATGCTATAACATTATGAATCCATTGAAAATACTGATATTAAATCGATATAATATATTACATTATTATCAATATTTACACTACAATTATTAACAAAATTTAAGTACCAAAATGTTCATATTTTTTCGGTGACACTATTTATGACGGCCATATATACTGTATAAATACACTCCTAACCGGTTACAGTATAATGTATACTAAAGTGTATAAATGCAGTGCAATAGCAATTTCAATCACACTTTCTACAAAAGTTACACTTCAAATAAACAATACTTTCATATCATGTAATATTATGTTAAGGCATTATACTCATTCTTATAATCATTCAGGAAAAGTTGTGTTCATAACATGTTATAATACCAATACCAAAGAAACCCAGTTCCACATTTTTTTTTTACAATATTAATATTGTTTAATGAAATTTACATTTATATATACTGCTCAAAAAAATAAAGGGAACACTTAAACAGCACAATGTAACTCCAAGTGTTCCCTTTTTTTTGAGCAGTATATATATATATATATATATATATATATATATATATATATATATATATATATATATATATATATATATATATATATATATATATATATATTTATATATATATATTTATATACTAACAGTTTACTACTTTTGTCAAATGTCAAGTCGCGGCAAACTAGCGACTCCATTTCCCAGAATGCACCGCAGACTACTAACATGGCTGACAACTACAACTCCCAAAGCTACACTCAGACACATCACCTTCTACCAGTCGGAGGTCAACATGGGGACCTACTCCCAGAGCTCCAGCACGAGACCCACGAGGTGGTCTCATCTCCAGAACTCCAGCATGCGGTCCACAAGGCGACCCTACACGTGAAGTTCCAGTCGAAGGCCGACAAGACGGCCTCCCAAGCCATGTTCCTGCTATTGGTCATCGAGGTGACCTCACATGCCAAGTTCCTGTTTGAGGTTCATGAGACGGCCTTCAGAGCAATGTTCCTGTCTGAGGACAACAAGATGGCCTCCCAAGCCAAGTTCTTAATCGAGGTTGACGAAGCGACCTCCTGCACAAAGTTCAAGTCTTAGGTCGATGAGACGACTTCCCAAACCAGGTACCTCTCTGAGGTCGATGTCACGACCAACAATGTTACGCTCATGCTTGAGACTGATGACACAGCCAACCAAGCTCTGCGTACACCTGAGGTTGCTGACACGGCCAACCAAGCTCTACTCCTACCTGAGGTGGACGTCACAACCAACCAAACTCTGCTTTCACCTGACTCTGTTGACACAGCCAACCAAGTTCAGCCTGTAGAGTCGACAGAGAATGGCGCTCAGCCTCCCTGCTCGACTGAGGACACCTCTTGGCCTCCCTATCCATCTGAGGATGTTTCTCTGCCTGCCGTTGCAGCTAAGGGCTCCGCTTTGCTTCCCTACTCTGCCTCGGACATCACCATGCCAGGCTTCTCTACATATGTCTCTCTTCTGTCCCACAGTGCTGAGAATGTTGCTCTGCCATCTTGCTCAGCTGAGAATGTCACTCTCCCATCCTGTTCAGCTGAGAATGTCACTCTGCCATCCTGCTCCACTGAGGATGTCGTTCTGCCTCCTTGCTCCACAGAGGACTTCGCTCCACACTCATGATGGCCCACCAAGTCAAACCTGTCTGAAGCTGACAACACAACTTCCCAAGCCTGGGTCTTGCCTAATGACCCCAGCAAACCAGCCCCAGTCTCATGTCTGCTCATTGCTTCCTCTAGTAGCCTGCTACTTGTTGGGCAATGCCTGAGTATTTTCTGGCACTAACAGTTTACAATTTTTTTCAACTTTTGTCAAATGTCATGTCATGGCAAACTCCGTTTGGAGTACCGTTTCCATTTCCCAGAATGCACCACAACTAAAAACATGACTGATGACTACAACTCCCAAAGTAACACACTGACACGTCACCTTCTCTTCAGGACTAATCAGACTGACCTGGTCCAAATTACACTCACAATCACACCACACACATATATATATGTGGTTATTAACTCTAATGGCCTTTCATAAGTCATTATAACAATGAGTATAATGCATTGATAACATGTTATGTATTAATGCATCATAACATGTTATAAATGCAATAACACATGTTATAAATCATTATACATATGGCCTTCATAGAAAGTGTTGCAATTGTGTCTATTTTGTACTAAGAATTGTTAATTTACTATAATGCATTATAGACTATGTATGCACTGTTCATAGCACATCAGCATGCAAATAGCATTATGATTAGTTAAAAACACTCTGGCGACCTATCCTGGGATAACATGTATTTTCTATAAGACAAAAACATTAGACTATCAATAAAGTATTATTAGAATACACATTAGAATATAATTATTATTATGTATTCAATTTTAATAGTTAATTAGTAGTATTTGTGAGAATGATTGAGATTTTGAACCTACAGAAATGATAATATAACATTTTTCATAATGGTATCAAACCCACCTTTCTCTGTAGATATTTATAGAGATAAAATACAATCGAGTTAGAGCAGTTAGACATAGACATAGAGTAATATACACTCAATAATACACTATTCATTGTTAAAAACAAGTTTCTTTGCTATAAGTTTTACAATTATAACAAATGTTAACAATATATATATATATATATATATAAGAGTAATACAGTTTTAACAATAATTCTAACAATATAAATTTTAAAGCCTTATAAATGCAATAAAACAGGTTATGGACATGTTAATAGTTTATTAGACAATAGATGGGGCCTTCATAGAAAGCATTCCTGTGGTTTCTAATTGTTTTAGCAATTTTGAGTAAGGTAAGAATGTCTCGTTGCATTTCCATATTAGAAAATAAATAGTAGGCTAATCAACATCTTTGCTTTGCCATCTACAAAGAATGATAGTTTTTTTTTATTATAATAATAATACACTTTATATATGTGGTGTGTTTCCGTTGATGATTTTGTTGCTGTAAAAGTTTGTCAATTATTTTCTATACTTGTGCAAATGCAGCAGCTCTACATGGTAAGTCCTGTGGATTTTTTTTTTTCTAAATAGGTAATTATGTCAAACATGTCAGATGTAAATGGAGTTTCAAACATAGCTTTAAAAGCAGAGTCAAATTAGTGTGTCAATCTTTTTATTAAGCCAAATTGGATTTTTTTTCTACAGTTACGCCACTGTGAATTGATAGATATTCCACACAAAAGTGGCATGCTGTGTGGAAAGTTACTCGGATATTAATCACTTGAGACAAAATGACTTGAGACATTTTGTTTCATCGCGGTCAATTGATTATCCATCATGAATTGTACCAAAATATTGATAAGCTTGTAAGGGAGTGTGCCCTGATTTATTTACCTTGACAGAAAATTATTGTACATTTTTATTACAATGTCAAGCCCTGGTTGGAAAATTCAGCTGAGAAGTAAGAAATTTATCTAATTCTGGGTAGAAATAGATCTTGGTTAAGTTCAGCAGATAGTCTGAGCCAGGACACAGCAACTGTAGTAAAAGAAAAAAAAAACTGTTTCCTATTAGCAACCTGACACAAAATGCCAACATTGAGTAGTGAGTGATGGAAAGAGGAAAGGAGAAAAAAAAAAGCTTTTCTTAGCACAAACAGGGGAAACCTGGCTACACTGTAACTTAGATTTGTGATCGTGAAAAAGAAAAAAAAAAGAAAAGGCAAAAGAAAGGAGGGGGGGTTGTGATGGATTTTAATCCATCCGTCGATAAAGGTCACTACTCCAAAGGGTTTTATTTCTCGGCCGCACATCAAAGCGTAAATCCGCTGATTGGCTGGCTCTGAATGGCGAGTCAACAAGGCCGCGTCTGTGGGCCACCTCTATGGCTCAGTGTGTGTGGAGAGGGCCCATAATGCGCTGGTTTTCTAGCGGGGGCCCCCGGATCAATGGGCTGCCTGACCTTTGCAGTGTGTACGGCTGCCTCTACCCGTGATGTCATGCCATCTATCTGTCCCCCCTTCCCCCTTTTAAAAGAGAGAGAGAGAGAGAGAGAGAAGAGAGAGAGAGAGAGAGAGAGAGAGAGACAGAGAGAGAGAGATGGGGCACGGTCCCACACTGTCCTCCTACTGTGAGACAGAAAAGATGCCGAAAAGCATCATCTGCAAATGCAGCCACTCCAAAACGAAGGTAAATTGTGACTCTGCAGCATGAGAGAGAATTAAGAAATCCTAACATGCCGAATGCCTGTTAGGCAAATAACCTTTGTCTTAGAGATGCATTGGTAAGTATATTTTATTGCATTAAGGTTTGAATTTAAATGACTCCGGCACAAGTTGTTAATCAAATAAGCTTGAGAGTCTATAGGCATTCGGCAAGTTAATACATGGCGCAAAGCAAACTTAGAAGGATAAAGAGAGGGAGCTTCTCATTGTTCAGGCATGAAAAGGTTTCTTTGTAGCGAGAAGGGCTGATGGCAGCTGGTAAGGTCCTCTTGGCTCTCGGAAGACAGAGCACTTTCTCAGAGTCACAGAATGCATTCGAATGGAAATCTAAAGAGGTAGGCGTGAACCATTTGTTTAGCCATGTTTGTGTTTGCTGTCAGCATGCCTGTCTGTGTTGTGCGGCTGGCCCTTTCGCCACACAAAGTAACCGTGTGTTTGTGTCTCCCCCTCTTTTTACCTCCAGACATAATAGAGGGGGATCCGGCCAGTGAATAGGGGAAGCTCTAAAAGAGACAGTTGCCCGAGCCATCTTTGTGGCCCTCTTTTGTGATGGCGACAGATGTTGTAATTGCCAGCTGATGGATGGCCTGTGGAACAGGTCATTAGAGGCCTCCATGGCTCTGCCAAACTCCAGAGGCTCAGGCTTGGATACGGAGAGAAAGGGTTAAAGGGAGAGTGGGAAAAGCTGAGTGAAGCCCGGGCACGTATGGATGGGGAGGCAGGTCAGACGCAGTCCCCATTCACTGGAAGAAGGGCTATTAATAACGGAATTGGCCACGCGTTCAGAGGGACACTGTCTGGGACTCTTGTTGGGTGGAGAAAACATGTATAGGACTGAAGAGGATGCAGGCTACGGCCAAATCCCAATTTACACACACCCTCCCACTATTGTGTGGACAAATACTATAGTGCGTTAATACAGACGATTACTGGGCGACCATTATGATAAAGGAAAACGGGCCTTTTTAAGTTGTTTGGGGTTCTTTGGGAAAGGAGTCATAATATGCCATCAGAACTGAAATTATGATGACAAATGAATTGCTAAAAATGTGTGAAAAATGTCTGGAACTTAAAAGTTCTAGACGCTCGGGATGTTTACAGTGACCAGACTGAAGAACTTTAATAGCTATTGACTTACCACTAATCAAAAGACGAATGCAAACATCTGCTCCAACTTCTGCAACTATTCACACTCTTTTAGGCTTTGCACTCAGCTTCTGAAAGTAAGACAGCAAGCAAGAGAGAGAAAGAAAATGAGAGACGCCTTTTCTTTGGTGGTTCTTTCAAGGTCATTGTGGTTTGTGTAACAGCTACACAGAGTGTCACTCCAGCCCAAAGTGAATTGTCAGTTTGTTTGTACAAGCCGTGGGCTCGCGTAAGACATCTCTCTCCCCCTGAACGCTCCCCAGAGGTCAATTAGGACAGATGAGCTCCTCTCAGCACAAAGGGGACGGGTGGCCCTATAGCGGTCCTTGGAGCCACATAATTAACAGTTATAAAGTACTTTGGTTCATTAATTGAATTAGTTAATCCCTTTGTCAGTGATCTTCAGCTGAAGGGGCTATTGTTGGAGCGCTCTCGGACTGTTGATGCGTCGAGGCTCCTCTTTGGCAGATGGTAATTGACGCTTCCGGTATGGTATTCAAATTGCGAGTGAAAGAGAGCAAACTGAGGGATTTTTGATCAAAGCCGGTATTTTGTGTAGGATCTCCAGTGTTCTCCTTTAATTCTCCTTTTGCCGTATGTCCTCAAGCTTAAGAAATCCTCATCCTCACACAAACGTTGATAGAACACACAGCACTATGTAATCATAGTGAAGGTCATAACAGTATCCTGATCACTTTGATCCACTTGGTAGAAGGAAGATTCCTCCTTCCTTCCCCAACTATTCAAATTATTCTCGTTCTCCCAGATCTTATTTTACAGCTTCACTTGTAGAAGGAGTGCATGAAATCCGGTGTGTTATATACAGTGGCCTGTTGAACTCAGGCTATGTTTCACACAATATGAATGCTTGTAATCAGCTGCTCTGCTTGAAAAGACCCAATCCCCTTGCAGAGATTTCGGTCTTCCCTTTCAGCAGCATTAATGCATTTAGCTCTCACCCCGAGGAAGCCGTAGTCTGGCTTTAAAAAGCTTTTAAAAAGAAAACAAAAAAAAAAGAGAAAACATCTCAGTGCCAAAATACGCACATACTGTGATCAGCCATGCTGGAATTCCATCGACAATGGTCAAAAATCTGACACACAATATTTTGTGGTCGTTATTCTGGAAGAGATGTTATCAGTGCTGTTTTAATTATCCTATACCACATGTGTCCTGTTATCATTCTGCTTCATACCAGAGCTTCCGAGCTCATCTGCGTAGATGTTACCATTGAGGCAAATACCAAAGATAAAGTAAACAGGCCATTTTCCCCCCGCTTTCCTTTGGCCAGCTGGTTGATGGTTTATTTCGAACATTCAGGAAGGGGGGGGTGACACCTAATTTTTGATTGGATGATAAGATTTTTTTTTTTACTCTGTCTCGTTCTCTTTTCACCAGAGTGGGTTAATTAGCAAGGGTAAATTGCACATGCACACAAGCATACACCTGTTACTGTGCTCATGTTAATGCACGCTACAAACACATGGATATGCTAAAAGGCTCCAAATTAGGCATCACACAATTAAACCCACCTGTCTTAGCATTCAAATTGTGAGAGACAGCTCAAAGAGAGAGCTTTTACTACTTCCTCTACTTTTACAGAGGGACCTAGACTTACAATGTGTGTGGCTACTAGCAAGAAGTTTATGGGCCATTTGCATTACTCATTTCAGCTTACAACAGATCAGGAGTTCTTAAACTTTTTGCAGCTATGGACTTCGTAGATTTAAAAAAATACATCTATGGATACATCTATACATCTATACATATCACGTCCAACTCGACAATACAGCTATTCCTGAAATTTCCACCAGACGTTTTGTTCAGTTCAATTTGACACTGTTAACTTACATTTGTAAGGTTTGTGTGAAACCCATTCAATATAGACAAGCAGTCAGCTAGACTAATATTTCTCGCAGCCCAATAAAAAATAGAATAACTTGGGATTTCAGTCTGTCTAACTGGAATAAAAAAATTGCCGACCACAGGCTATGCTTCACAAACTCTGAGAGACCAATGGCTCTAGACGATACAAACACAGGACGCACCATAACATAACATGTAGTCTAAATAAACAACATCAATAGAAATCAAATATTAATATACTACCAAATAGCAATCTGTCTACATCTGTTCTTCATTGTGCATGGTTTCCTTAGCTCTTAGCACAGATGAGAAGTTTTACACAATGCTTTTACTTGATTTTCTGGTCTCCCCTTCCCCAAAGCAACATATTCTGGGGAATTTTTGAAGCAGTGCATGAAACCAGGGCCTTTCCATTTCTCCCCACTGTGGGCAAAGATGGCATCCAGCAGCCAAAATGTCCCAAAAATGTAATTACACACAAATCAGACTGGCATGATAAGGGTGTGCTGAGATGATTGAAAGTCTGTGTTGTTCTGAGGTGGTAGAAGGCCCCAGGCCTGAGTTGAAGCCCATCACAGGGATGCAGGGACTGCAGAGAAACAGGAGAAGAGACGGAGGAGAGTGAAAGCTACTGTGGGGATTAACAGGCTGCAGGTTGAGGTGGCCCTGTGGTTGGAGGGTTTAAATTAGCCTGGAGATGACAATTCCCCATTAGGAGGGATTAGGAGCCTGCTGGAGGCTGCTGTGGTCTTGACATTAGCGCTGGCGGTGAGAATGGCAGGGGAATCCGTCACGTTTAGGAAACGGACATTTAAGAGACCGCAGCCATGCATGTGAGCGCCGGTACATTTTCAAGCTATGTTTTGGTGACACATTCTAGATTTTAATATGCTGCTATGAGACACTATTTACCAATGATCCTGCTGCTACACTTTCGCTACATACTTTTTTCAAACCTATTTCAAGCTGAGAGTTTTTACAGACGATAGTTTGCAGTAGGTTTCTGCCATCCAATCCTGCTCGTTTCTGTGTATTAGTTCTTGACTTTTCAAGTCATTTTGAAATACCCAAGCAAGTGGAACTCATTGCACGTGTAAAGAACTGATGAAGATCCTTAGATGAGTGCTGAAATGTTTTTAAGACTATCGCACTGCTCCAGCCATCTTACTGTTTTAGACATTAACTGATTGCTGTTTTGTCCTCACTAATGGCTAACGTGGGCAACGAGCCCAGAAGCCCATGTTGCTCTTGTCTTGGCGCTCTGCTATGATATGATTGTGTGACTTTCATAAAAGTTAATTCTCTCGCTATCTTTTTTTTTCCCCCCATTTATTTTAGCAGCAGACAGAAGCCTACTGACTGTCATTAGTTTCTTTCCCTGTAAGGCTAATTTAAAGAGACAAGGCCGAGCTGTGACAGAGGCCTGGCTTGAGTCGGTCCCCCATCGAGAGCCTCTCTCATAGGTTCAGATCTGTAAAAATCCACCCGCCGTTATTCTGGCAGAAGCCATGCCAGGTCCAAAAGGCATACACCAAAACAAAACCCTGCGAGGGGGTTAGGGGAGTGAAAGGCATAATCCGATTAAAACAATCTCCTCGCCTTTTTTTTTTTTTTCTTTTTTGACGAAGGACCATTTGCATGGTTATGAGCTAGGAGCTGATAAGAGCAAGAAGGTGAAGTCAGGGGTTCTTTATGAGCTTTTTGGGCCAGTGGTTCTCTGTGATGAAGCCCCTAGTGCCATCTCTCTGGCAGGTTCATTGTAAACGCATAGTCTCCAGCATGCTATCACACTAACGGCAGCTTTAAAAGGCACCACCTGCTGGAAAAAAGGGGCCCAGGATCGGAGGAGGAGAGGAGTGGAGGATATCGCCAAGGAAACGGAGTGATGGCAGCCTCCATGTCCTGGTGTGAGGGGTATGGTGTGGTAGAGTCAGCTCAGTGTGTTCCCATCGCCCCTCTCAAAACCCCAAAAATCACATTCACCATTCGTTCATTCACGGCCGAGTCGTACGCAATGAGCCAAAACTTTCGTCTTCTTACTTATCCATTATTTTTGTTGTTGTGTTTTAATGCTAGCAGTTGGTGAGAGAGAGAGAGAGAGAGAAGTGTGTGTGTGTGTGTGTGTGTGTTGGTATGTGTGTGTTGTGTCACAGATGATGGAGCAGAGATGAGCGACAGGGGATGATACTGTTTGATATTTCTACAAAGCTCCAGAGATGGAGTAAGAGAGAGAGAGAGAGAGAGAGACAGAGAGAGAGACAGACAGAAAGACTCGCCTAAAGCAATCAGTATGTTGGAGACAAATGAAGGCGACCAATGTGTGATTTATTTGAAAATTTATTCTCTTCACTCCATTCCTCTCCTATTTCTCTCTCTCTCTCTCTCTCACACACACACACACACACACACACACACACATGCCTGGCTCTCAAGCGGCAACAGGAAATCAAACAATTAGCAGGAGGGAAATAGTGGGTCCTGCTTTGCCCTCTGGCTCTTGTAAACACTTCGACTGTGTTTGGAGACGTTGCTGTTTTTACTTCTTTTCGGCCCTTTGCACCTCTTTAGCACTGCATTTGATCAAACAAACAAATTCATCATATATTCTTCATGTATGTGGAAGACAAGCACATATGAACAAGTTCACCCTTATGTTAGATGCTTTGCATTCTGTTTTTTTGTGATTACAAATAAAAATTACACATATATAAGTGCATCAATATATATATTTATACACACACACACATTTGTTATTATTATTTTATTATTATTTTTATTTATTTATTTTAACTAAGCCTAACACGTCAAATGAAATACACCCTTGGATTTCTATGCTTAAATGTTAAGCATTTATTTAAAAAAAAAAAAGTAAAAGTGTCTTTGAGTTTTTAGCTTCTTGTACTTGATGCCAATAACAAATGAACATATTATGTCTGTGACAATGTTGACCAACTTCCTTAGAAAAGGGAAAGAAAGAAAGAAAGAAAGAAAGAGAACGAAAGAAAGAGCCTATATAGAGAAGAGATTTTGCATTGTACTGGGTTTTTAAGTAATGAATGAATGAAATTAAGAAATGGAATAATGAAATTATGTTAATGAAACATTTTGTAAATATATATATATATATATATATATATATATATATATATAATATATATATATATATATATATATATATAATATATATATATATATATATATATATATAATATATATATATATAATTGATTCATATTATGTATTCATAAGATTGCCTTAAACAGCTCCTACTGCTTTCAAAATAAATAAATAAAAACCCTAATACTTTAAAATAGATTATAAATATTCTAGCTACAGCGAGCTCATACTCAGGAGCTTTAATGTGCACAAATACACATTATCAAATATTTTACTGTATATATGATATTTTATGAAGGACCCTTGATTTTAAAAGCAATCAACTAATCAATAAGTGCATAGTAAATAAAATGCATAATAAATCAATACAACAATGAATGAATGCATAATTGAATAAATAAATGCACAAAGAAATGAATGAATTGAAGTGAAACATCACCTCAGAAAATGTCCACAGAGTCTAAATGAAATAATAAATAACAGAAATGAATTAAAAATGAGGTTGTTCACTTTTTCATATCCACTCATGTCTGTTATTCCCAAACTGGGATTTAGGGATTTTTTCCCCCTCCTCTAACGTTTGTATCTGGTTCGTACAGAAGTCTCTGTCCGTGTTCTCTGGTTACACACACTCCACTTCTCTAAGTGAATTTTTGGACTGTGGGACCTCCTTCACAGCAAGAAGTGCATGGCTACATCAGTGAGAGAATCAGGCCTGCAACATTGCTCTCGGGACATTAGGCAGGACCATCCAGCAAAGAAATGACACACACACACACGACAGCATTTCTCACTTGGAGAAAAGTTTGCAGTCTTGTATTTTTTCTTTCTTTCTCCTGGTTCACTAACAGTTTACGCTCAGACGGCTTGACTGCATTGTGTAATGAAGCATTTGAAACATGGCCTTGGTCAAACTACATTTTTCAAGCTGCATGATTTCTCTCACTGTTTCCCCCTTTTAACTGTAAAATATTACTTTTAGTTATTTTATTTTTTTTACAGACAAATTCCAGCTTAACTTATATGATAAGGTGTCTTATACCCTGCAATAAATATGTAAATTAGTTAATATTATTATTATTATTATTATTATTATTATTATTATTATTATTATTATTATTATTATTATTGTTATTATTGTTATTATTATTATTATTATTATTATTATTATTGGTGTTGTTGTTGTTGTTGTTGTTGTTGGTGGTGGTGGTGGTAGTGGTATTGTTGACAACAATACCACTATAATAATATACTATAAACTATAACAACAATAATTTTAAAAAATAAACTATAACAACAACAATAATAATAATAATAATAATAATAATAATAATAATAATAATAATAATAATAATAATAATAATAATAATAAAGAATGTTTAGGGATATCGTTATGAATCTAATGGCCATGGTTATGGTCATATGAATCTAAAATATATCAATATTTATAAATAAATATTTAAATAAAT